>CM053792.1:762910723-763445723 GCA_028749045.1 Cupressus sempervirens | reverse complement strand
TCAGCAAAAAATGAGATCACCTATCAAGAGAAAACCATAGAAGAACTATCTAATGGAGACATGTGTTATGAATCTAATGTTGCCATTGCTAATCTACTAGCAAAAAACCTTAGTCTTATCAAGAAGGTCAAATCACTAAAAAGAGAGAGAAAGAAGTGCAATCTACAAGAATGTGTGAAGTAATGGAATACAAGAGAAAAGTTGAAGATTATAAGAACATGATTGTGGAAGAAAGGAGATAAAGTATTGCAAAATTGGATAAAAAGATAAAGAAATCTTGTGATTGACACAAAATCACTTTGATATGATAGTCCAACTACTCTATGCTAATCATGAAATTTACAAAAAATGGAATAAATTGTTGAACTAAGGACTACAAATGAAAGATTGAAGAGTGAACTGAGATTTGAGAAATATCTGATGGAAAGAATGAATAAATCAAAAGAATGTATCAAGTTACTAGATGAATAACACAGAGCATAGAGGAGATCAAGAGACACATATGTCCTTGATATACTAAGCACTTTACTACCAAAAAAGGTGAATCATCAAACTAGGTTGAGCAAAGAAATGAGAACACCAATTCAAATCTAAAAAACCAAC
The DNA here is from genome assembly GCA_028749045.1 of Cupressus sempervirens. Taxonomy (NCBI): domain Eukaryota; kingdom Viridiplantae; phylum Streptophyta; class Pinopsida; order Cupressales; family Cupressaceae; genus Cupressus; species Cupressus sempervirens. Next base: position 763,445,120 of record CM053792.1, on the reverse strand, counting down.
ATGCTATCATTGTGGAAAGTTTGGACACACATCAAATGTATGGAGGAGAAAAAATGATAAGAGAAATTCTAAGATGAAATTGAATGGTTACTATTATCATTGTAATAAGTATGGACATCAAGAATTTGAATGTAGATCCAAGATTAGCCAAACACCTAAGAGGTATACATTTAATGATTATTGATATACTTACAATGAGTTTGGACATAAGTCAGAAGATTATAGATCATAGATGAAGACCAAATTCAAATTGAGGAAGAAATGTAATACAAATAATTGGGATTACAAAACATGGTATTCATGTACTGCATGTGGAAGATATGGTCACATTTCTGAAAATTGTATGAGATTATATTTTGGAGGAAGATCATGTAATTAGAGAAACACTAGCATGTCATGTTATAATTGTCACAAAATTTACCATCTAAGTAAGAACTATAGAAATCAAGTTACAACAACAAATGTCAATAATTCCAAAGTTAAAGGAAAAGTAGGTATAGATGAAATGCATGAAAAGATGAACAAGAAATGGGTAAAAAGATGGAAGAAAATGAGACATCAAGTGCAACAAATGGGGACACCTCATCTAATGGATTAGTTGAAATCTCTACCTCTAACTAAACCACATAAGGAGGTTAAGAACTACATTATCATTGAAAAATATGACACTAGTTCCTAGGTTGAAATGGAAAGAAGTCCATATCAGCATAATATTTGATTCACAAGGATAGTTGTGAAGTGTGGAAATACTAAAATCAATTAAGCTTAATCGAGTAAGTCAGTAATAGTGTGCTAACAGTAGTAACTAAGTTTGTAACATCAAAGATGAGATGTGACTCTACCTAAGTTTAGATCAACTTTGCTATGTCACTTGAGAAATTGTGGAAGTGGGTAGTGACCAAGTTTTTGAAGTAATTGATAACAACCAACAAGATGGGGGGCTGACTCCAACATATAAAAAGGTTGAAGAAATAGTTAGAGGTAGCCTCCCAATCAACTAGCCAATACCAAATTTAAACATCAAACAATAATATATGTCCATAGCCAGCTTAATAGTACTAGTAGTCTTTAAACTAATATGCATAATAGAGTATAAAATAAAATACAAACCCTTAAAAAAATTTTTGTTATAGGTACCCTTAATCAACATAAACATAAAGACTATGTGGGGTACCAAATTCATAGGCATAATCATGAACACAAAAAAAATAAGAAAAAGACACTGGGCTAGTTGTCCTTTTTGAGCCCATGGTTGACATCCTTCTTAGGCACATCCTTGTCTCTGGCCTCTCCTTCTTCTTTAACTAGTTTTTCTAGGATGGTCTTTAACCAATCCTTAGCCAAGAACCCATAGATGGATTGAGTGGTTTCAATGACTTTTCCCAAGTCCTTCTCCTCTTTGTTTTCTTATACACAATATAGGGTGGTGGACGTGGAGTGCATGACCTTGGTGGAGAACTCCACCAAGGTTTTGAGCCTCTAGTAAATAGTAGTTTGGTTGTCAGCCAGGTCCCTCATGGAAGTCTCCAGCCTTTCTAGTCTCACCTTGCTATGGTTATTCTTGCCCTTCTTCCCAACACCTTTGTGGGTTTCTTTTCTTGAGGAGGTAATATCTTCCTCCCAATTCTAGCCAGGGTAGCCTTAGGGGTGTTAGAGACATGGGAGGGACTTATAAGGCTTGGGGTAGATTTTTTTTCATGAGGCATTCTCTTCTTTTTAGTAGATTTGGCATCACTTTTAGAGGAGTCAGAGCTAGAATCATGCATGTGTTGACATATTAATCAAGTTTGTTATTAGTGACACACATTTATTTTAATTATGTATAGCTATTGAGCTTATTGAATAGTCTATAGTGTTTGCCATGTAATCTAGTTGTCAGCGAGTTCTACAGTTGCTACCAAGTCCTTTGGACAAACCCCAGTGGTTACTAAGCAATTTCAGTCAGTGTGAAGTTCAGCAGTTCAAACCTTGCATTTTAGTATATGCCAAGTTTATCAGTGGTTACTAAGCATTGCAATATCTACCAAGTTCATAGTTCATGTGATGTGAAGCTAGTGTTAATTGAGCTACTTTATGCTAAACTAAGTGATTTAGTTTTTGCCAAGTTGCACAATATCTACTAAGTTCCTAATGCAGACTGAGTTCAAGACTACTTGAAAATGATCAGTATGGATCGAGCTTCTACATCTACCAAGTGCATGATGATGTCAAGCATTGGCAGTGGATGTTGGGTATTAGAACTTCACCAAGTCAGTCTTTAGAGCCTAGGTGTCTTCATGTGGCCAACTTTGTAATATTTGTGTTAACTTGTATCATGGGCACCTTTATAATTATGTAATTTGGATTGGTATATATATGTAATGCATTGCACCATATCTAATGAATGCATGCATGTAATGTGAATGTGGATGTGAAATTTCAAGTTATGAATGCAACACAAAAAGTGTGAATTGTGAAGGCCATATCAGCATAAGGAGCAACAGAGACATATCTATCACATATAGGTGATCATTACACAAAGGAATCTCTTTTAGCAAACCCAGTTGCAAATTAGAGATCTACTACTACTTCATCCTAATAGGTGAACGAGTCAAAATCCTTAAACAAGGTAGACCTAATAGTTTTTCATAAATCTCTTTACCAAGTGTATATTTCATTGTATGTTTGTAAATCCTCTCACAAGGTGGACCTAGCAGTCCTAATTGCTCCTAATAGGGTAGATCATCAAAAGTGATCAATGTAAGCCTTAACAGGCCAACTTTATGCTGCAGTACTAAAGTTTGTGGGTATCATCCCCACCCTAGTTTTAATTTCTTTTTGGAAGGTTTTTGGGTCACCAAATCTTTGTGTCAATGTCTTATAGATGCTTTCATGTTTTTAATTTCCCATGCATGCAATTAGATCAGATGTGATGAATTAAATGCTAAATTAAGAATTGAAAGTGTTAAATTTTTAGAAGTTATTGATTCACCCCTCCCCTCTCAATAACTTAGCATTTTCTCAAATATTTCCAAAAATTGGTATCAAAGCTTTGTGGTTCTTAGGAGAAAGTTTAACAACTTGAGCAAAGATCAAGGATATGGAGATATTCAGACTTGACAAAGCTATTGACAATGAAAAGTTGAATCTAGAAATGACCATTGCCCAACTCAAGAAAGCTAAGGAGCAACTTTCCCAATCCTTGAAAAGAAGAAAGGAGCTTGCAAAGAAAATAAATGGTCATATCTACATTGAGGAAAGAATTGAAGACTTTCACCATTCAAGTAGCTCAAATGAATCAAATGATGCAATCAAGGAACTCCTAGAAAATAATGGTTTTGTACAAGAAGAAGTGAGGAAACTAAGAAGAGAACAAGAGATTCAGCCAGTAAGGTTATGTGAAGTCTTGGAATAAAGAAACAAGATAAAAGAAGAGATGGATGGAAGGAACAATTAGATCCAAAACCAATCCCTTTAGTAAGAAAACCTTATTGATCAGCTCTCCAATGCAAATGAGGAAATCATGAGTCTAAGATTTGAAAATGAAAGAATGAGGAATGATCTAAATTCTAAAAGGCAAATCAATGAAAGAATGAAAAATGATCTGAAATCTAAAAGAGAAATCAATGAGAGATTGAGGAATGATCTAAAATTTGAGAAGCAAATGAATGAGAGAATGATCAAATGTCAAGAAGACATGAATCGACTAAATGAGCAAAACCTCTATATGCAAAAAGGAAAAGTAGGAATTGGATACAAACAAGAAGGTGAATCCTCCAAACAAGGTGCTCAAAAGAATCAAAGACCTACTTGCCATCACTATGGTAAGATAGGTCATACATCAAATAGATGTTGGAGCAATGGAAAAGAAAAATTCAATGGAAAACGCTACAATTGCAATCAGCATGGTCATAGGGCTAATGGATGCAAAGAGAAACCAAAATTTGAAGGCAACTATCATAAATGTAAGAAACATGGATGCAAGGCATCAAAATGCAAAACCAAGACATTGAATTCTATAGAGAAAATTGTGAAAGCAATACTTGGTTGAGACTACAATACTTGTGCAGATGTCATTACTGTGGAGAATTTGGACACATTGGTATGAATTGTGTTAAACATCATATGAGGAAAAGAGATACCACCAAAAGATGTTTCATTTGTACAAAACTTGGTAATCTTGCCAAGAATTGTATGAATACTGGTAGAATTGAAGATGAGAAGAAGGAAAAAGTTGATAGCATCTGAAAGAAAATGAGACAATAATAGATTCCTAAGTCTACCAAGGATACTAGTCTGAGCAACGATGGTCAAGTCAGTCAAGAATTAGGTGATTCTACCATTTCTAATTAATTTCTCAAGGAAGAACTAGAACTAGGATATCAAAGAAGACATTTGAATCAATTATAGTTAAAAGTTTTGACAAAGATCCAAATCTATATACAAGATACAAAGGGATCATTGAACAAGATCAGTATCAATTATTACCGAGTTACCTTCTCTACTGAGTAAGGTCAGGTCATAGACTCTATCGAGCAAGGTCAAGAGTAACAAAGACACCTATGGTTACCAAGTTGTAAAGATGTCACTGAGTAATCAATGCCATGTAGTGGATGGCAATATGTCAACATATCTACTTTCGTACTGAGCATTAATGGAAAATTTTTATCAAAAGGCATGGAATCAAATTCATTTCTTACTGTGAATTTTCAAGTGCCATTGTGAAGAGTGATTTTTTGTGCGTTCAAAGCAATTTGAGTTAATTTCTAGCAAAATTTTTTCAAAGTTCTCTAAATCTACTGAGTGAAATTGACATCTAGCAACAACAAGGTTAAGAGAGGATCTGACATGTTGGTTCATGGAGTCGAATGGAAGGTGCTAGATTTCAAACTCACTCCTGCAGTTGCTGAAACCCTAGACCCAAGTGGAGCTCAATCCTAAATCCCTCCTAAGGTACTTCTTGTCAATGACATTCATACTCATTTCAAATGTGCTATTCAAGAAATTGGTACTCTAGAAATAGATGATGCCCTAGGTTAGTTATGTGTAAATGGAGCCTTAAAACCCAAGCATCAACATCTAGAAGCCAAAGGGTTGACAAATATCCCCCATATGCCCCAATAATTTCAAATTAAATGGATTAGGTTTATCCTTAGTCGGGTGCATAATAGGCAACTATGGTTATAACAACCAATTCTGATAATAAAGAAGATGATTCATCGGATCGTTAGCCTCCCTATGCTAGCCAAAGCCAAAATGATGAAAACCCTAGGTTAGGCAGAGTTGGAAAAGAAAACCCTAGCTAAATGGGATGGTAGAGGAATGAAAATCAGCAGTGTCACTAATGTAGAATTAAAATTTGGAATTCATGTTATTACACACAAGATATACAATTCAAGCCAGCTAAACAATGTGTCATGTGAATTTGCAGATTTGGCATTCAAGGTGGTTAAGAACAACTTGTCATATGACCTTGACAACGTATTGTTGAGATAGTTCAACAAAAACATGGAAATTATAAGAACATCAAAGAAAAACCCGTGCAATTTTGGTTCATTGTTAACCTACCTATTCATTTATGTACAAAAGTTCTTCCCTTCTAAAGGCACTATAGTCTGGAGAAAAGATGTGTCTGTGCTCTACCAAATAAATGAATATATTGCAGAAAGGGTGAAAACTACAATAACATCATGGACAATTACTTCAATTTATTCAAGGAGAAAATGAACAATAGGTTTAGTACTCCAAAGAAGTTAGTTAAATATTATAAGGATTATGTATGCTTCATGGTGGATAGTGACAAGGTATATATCTAGGCAGTTAAGTCTAGAGTTATGTGGGTGAAACCTCTTGGCTATGAGGTAAATATTGATGAGACAAAGGACATCATTGAAGCCCTTGTCAATGAACTAGTTGATTCCAAGGCCCCTTACTTTGGAACATATGATGAAGCCAAGGCTAGAATTGAGCTAGAAATAAAGCTCCCATAGGCAGTCAACAAAGGAAAGAGAAGGATAGCAAAGCTAAAATCAAATGCACCTCTCTTGTTAACTGAGGGAAAAAGTGAGGACGTGGAGGAAGCAAAGGATGAGGAAGAATCTGAGAAAGAAGAAGAACCTTTGAAGAAAAAGGGCAAGGTGATCATCTCCAAGCCTACAAAGTCATCCACTGTAGTCTTCACAAGGAGGTAACAAAAGAAAAGATGTGACATTGTATTCAGTAGATCTCCACCCACCTTGTAGGATAGGTTAAAGAAATTAGAAGAAGGAGTAGGGATAAAAAAATTTAATCATTGAAATATGAGATTAGAACAACAGAAGAGTAGGAACAAGTTCAAGACCTAATGCTGAATAAAATAGGTAAATGGAAATACTACTAAATCAAATCACTCCTCAAGTCCCATGTGAATTACTAGAGAAGATAAAGCCAAGATGGGATTTTTCTATGCAAATAGTCAAAGACATATATGCACAAACCATGAGGTAGTTATTATCTAGTATATCAGATTCTAAGGTGAAGGAGTCATTGAAGAAAAATGAAGAAAAATTGACTCTAAAGTTTAATACTTGTTTGGTTTTGATCAAAGACATTGAGCATGTTGTTGGGAATGCTACAAATACCTAGAAGAATGTGATGAAGAAGAAGATAAGGAGAAAGATGGGGAAGAGAATGTTGAAGAAGTGACTGACTTTGATAGTGAAGAAGATGAAGAGGACCAAGGTCTAGAAGCTACTACGGAAGAAAAGCAAGATGATGAGGAGACTAACCCAATTAAGATAGCTGCAGTAGTCATTGGCTCACTTCCTCACTCCTTGAGCAAACCATTAACTACATCAAGTATGGAGAAAACTTTAGTAAGTTTGATTGTGACTACTAGTGATACATCAAATGTCCAATCACTCTTTTCCCCAACTCAGCTTAGGATATCATTGGTAGAAGTAACTTCTACTTCATCCACCAAGCTCCAGACTCCTTCTTCATCTATCGAGTTGAGTACTTCAGTCTTGACTTCTCCAATTTTGACTTCTTTAGTTTTGAGTACATTAGTAGTAAGCTCTCCAGTTTTGACTACTTCAATTTTGGGTTCTACAATTTTGACTTTATCAATTTTGGATTCTTCAAGTATTTCTATAAGTATTCCATCAATTAGTACAGTATCATTTTTTACTACAAGCCCAAGTATGTCTACTATTGTTTCCATTATGGATACAAAATCAATAAGTGCAAGGATAGTTGAGCCTAAGGTTCAACTGAGCACAAAATTTTTGGGGAAAGGAAAGGAGATAGAGGAAGACATCGATTTAGATGAAGAAATAGTAATCCCCAAATGGGATATTTACAAGCTTACTGTAGATCAAATGCACACATGTGGTGAAATCCTCTAGAAAAAGGATAAACAACAAAGACTAAGAGAGGAGAGAGATAAAGAATATAAAATAATTGAAGATGCTAAGAACATTTTGACCGAGGCAATAGGAATTGAGGTTGATTCTTCTCAACCTATTTTCTATGAGCTAGTAGAAGTAGTCCAAAAATTTAATAAGGACACTGATGGTCAAGATAAGCTAGTTGAAAAGGTTGGAAATAAATTTAACAATAAAGTGCTAGAGCACATTTCTCAAAAAATAGCCATTTATCAAGTTGAGCTTTCTACAATTTTGGTCAATCTTGAGGCATCTTGTTCAAATGTGTCATCACTTTTTGGAAAACTATGTGATATCTCTAAGTATACAAAGGAAATAAAGGACAAATTGTCCAAAATAGACATAGATCTAAAGGCTAGTGCTCAACAGCTACAACTTGACCCTAGTTCAAGCTCTGCACATTTCAAGAAAATTAGATTTTTGTTAGACATGCAGGATGAATTTCTAAGAGAAGAAGCAAGGATCCGATCAACATTGATTGACATACAAAATATGATCCTTCCAATCATGGATGCAACACAAAAACATATTGTATATTCAAAAACCTTGATCCATTATAATAACTTCTCTATTGTGGACCATATGATTGAACTATTAGCAGAGGTACAAATTGCACTTCATGCATGCAAGGTCCTACAAGAAAATTGGGATAAAACCTTGGCAATCACTCTCAAGGTACATTTTAAATTCTTATCCCATTTTGGTGTTTCTATGTAAATATGTTAGAATAAATCTTTGGCATTACTATCAAAAAGGGGGAGAAAAGTTATATTGGAGAAAGCCATATGTTATGGGGAAGCAAGATAGCCATATGTTATGGGGAAGTAAGACATGTACAAAGAGAGACACATAGTATGGATGATAAATATGCTATGGTGGAGAACTTGTAACAAGTGTAAAATGATCAATACAACATGATGTATATAGAAAGAGATGCATAGTATATTGTATATGCCTTACAAAATTAATTTTGAAAAATCTCAAAATTATATAGTACATTGTACCAATCTAGTATCATGTGGTGATGAATACAAGGTATTTAGTTTTGGCTAATAAGTATTTTTGTCACTAATGCCAATAAGGGAGATTGTTGACATATCAATCAATTTTGTTATTAGTGACACACACTTATTCTAATTATGTATAGCTACCAAGCTTATTGAAAAATTTATAGTATTTTCCATGTAATTTTGTCATTACTAAGTTCTATAGTTGCTACTGAGTCCTTTGGACAAATCCCAATGGTTACCGAGTAGATTCAGTTAGTGTGAAATCCAACAGTTCAAACCATGCATTTTAGTATCCACTAAGTTTATCAGTGGTCACCGAACATTGCAATATCTACCAAGTTTACAATTCATGTGATGTGAAGCTAGTGTTAACTAGGCAACTTTATGCTAAACCAAGTGATTCAGTGTTTGCCGAGTTGCACAATATCTACCAAGTTACTAGTGCAAATTGAGTACAAGACTACTTGAAAGTGATCAGTATGGACTAAGCTTCTATGTCTACTAAGTGCATGAGGATGTCGAGCATTGATAGTAGATGCTAAGTATTAGAACCTCACCATGTTAGCCTTCAGAACCCAAGTGTCTTCATGTGGGTCAATTTTGTAATATTTGTGTTAACTTGTATCATGGCCAACTTTGTAATTATGTAATTTGGATGTAAAATTTTAAGTTATGACTGTAATTAAATGTTGAATTAAGAATTGAAAGTGTTAAAGTTTTAGAAGTTACTGATTCGCCCCTCCCCTCTCAGTAACTTAGCATAGTCGTGAATATTTCCAACAACATGTGGTGGGGGACTTAGAAATTTCTATTTAGAGACACTTGTTGGACCTCATAACACTTTTATTACCCTTCCTAATGTTTGAATCTGACTCAATTAGACTTATATTAACCTCAAGGTTAATTTTGACATCTAGGGCAAGGGATTTCTTGAAATTCTTGTGGTTTGGGGGTGACAGAGGCAAGAGGGTTAACCAAGAGTGGAAAATTTAGGGCAAGATGTTGGATATAAATTTTATTCATTAGCCCCTAGTGGATGATGTAGAAGGTTTTCCCCTCCTTTTGTTTACTCCTAGCCTTAAGAATACAATTGTCTAACGAATGCAACAACAGAAATGGGAAGGAGATGTGGTCCAGATTCCTGAGATGATTTAGGATGGGGAAGTGGTAGTAGTATAGTACCTAGAAATGGTCCTCCATGGTGATGTACTACATGATAGAATAATAGATGACATCCTGGGGCTTATTAAGGATGGCTCAAGAAAACCCACCATGCATTCTCTCTAGTTCCTCATTGCCTTTGAAGAATTTTCATAGGCTCACTTCCTCATTTACCTTTTCCTACCTCCATGAATTCTTTGCTTCCATAGAAAATTCATTAAATACTAAAGGTAACCAAGTTCATTAAATATATTAGTTAGTGGAGTATGATGCAATCAATGCACCCTAGTGGTAAAAAAAGGTATCTTTACTATATATATATTGCATTTTAAAGAATCTAAGTGTGAAGTCAAGAAATTTGAGTGGATAATTACATGTCAAAGCTTTTGATGTAAGAAGCTATCATTGAATTCAAGAGCTAAATTAAACATTAACTAAGCTTTCTATTAAGTGCTTTTTGATATTGTACACAATGAAAATGGCCTCCAGCTCCATGAGTTTGAAGAGACAAACCAAGCATAAGTTAAGCCTAGTAAAACTAATCTAGAATAACACCTATGAAAAGCAAAAATATAAATTATACCCATAAATTACAATACAAATTAATAAGGTAGGAGTTTTATTTGCAATATCACCTAGGTTTTTGCTAGTCAATGATATTCATTTGTTCTATCAGTGTAATATTGGAGAAGTTGGTGATCATGAACTTTGAGAGGTGTATGATACAATGTGTATTGATAAATAATCAAAAGAAGAGTTTAAGCAATTGGAGTTGACTAGACTCATTCATACCCTACATTTTCCACAAAAAATCAAAACAAGCTAGATTAGGGTTGTATTGAGTAGAGTGCACGACATGTGCATGTGGTTGGATGAATCCATAACTTAGATAACCAAGGATTTTATTCACATGGCTAAAAGATACTCTATCATGAACAAGGTTAAAAATGAGATTGATGAGATTGATGGAGGAGGCTTGAAGGTAGATACCATCAGAGATTTGGAGATAAAATTTAGTGTATATATAGTCGCTTACAAAACATTTTAGTCCAAAAGAGGAAAAAATATTTTGTGCATGGTTGTTGCTTTAGGCTACAAGATTGTAAAGAAAGGAAAAAAATATGACATTTTAAAGCTAAAGCTTAGGAAACTAACAGAGAACATGAAGAAAAATTGGCATACCAAGTCTAAGACATGCAAATTTTGTTCTTTTTTGCTATGTATTTTTGGTTACATGTAAAACTACTTCCCATCAGTCATTCAAGTCAACTGGAAGTCAAATAGTATAGTCACCCATCAAATAAATAAAATTAATCAAACACTAGGAAAGAATTTTGAAAGTTTTATGGATGAATATTTTAGGAATTTTTAGCTAAGGATGAACTAAAGGTTTAGGATTCCCTTGACTATAGTTGAGAAATATTGAGAGCATATATGTTTTCTTGTTGATATTGACAATATACTTGTCAAAGCTATTTTACTAAGGGTTTCTTGGTTAGAACCATTACATTATGAAGTGAATATCAACCAAGAAACCTTACCTTTGTAGTCTCTCTTACCTCGATTGTCTTTGATGTCTCTGCTTCCTCAATTTTTTGTCTTTTCTTTCCTCTTTCTCGTCTCTATTAGGAAATTTTGTAGCAATATGACCAACTTTGTTACATGGAAAACTGATTATAGGAATTTTACCTTTGTATTTGCCTTTTCCTCTTAGTAGCCTTTTTGTCAGTCAATAATGCTTCTAGATTATCAAGATCATTATTTGATTTACTATCACTTTCCATAGGCTTGCTCTTTGAACTTTTCTTTCTTTTGGATCCATCAAGGATTATTTGAGACTTGAAATCACATTCAACATTATAAGGTACATATAATTATCAAAATTTGACAATTTAAATGCAACGAGTCTACCAATTAGAATATCCAAGGTTAGATGATTACCAGGTGTACATATCAGTTCTTATATTGTAGATACGTTAATTGCATAGATAGGAAGTAAAGTCCTCAATACCTTTCTTATTATAGTCTCATTAGATATGTTAGCTCCAACACCTCTAATTACATTCACAACCTCTTTGATTTGGTCACAATACTATGTGACAACTTCTATTTTCATTCTCATGTCATCAAACTTGCCTCTAAAACATTTTCCTTTAGCCCTTGACATAGTTTTGTCTCCTCTATGAATTTCTACCAACTTATCCCACATTTTCTTTGTAGTAGTGCAATCATTCACATCATCAAATTCAACATAACTTAGGGAAGATGCCAGATCTATATCATCATTTGATTTCCCTCTTGCTCCTTTATTTCCTCAATAGTAACGGGTCTAGAAAATTCAATGTATTCATTGTCCAAGTAGTATAGTGCAAAATATCCAACTCTAGATAGATGCAATCTCATCAGTTATCTCCATGATGGGAATTTCTCTCTGTTCATCTTGGGTACCTCTCTCTTGTACATCTTGATCTTTAGCTTAAGTCCCTTCAAACTTTCCTTACAAGCATCAAAGCTCTGATAGAATTTGTTAGAATGATAGAATAAATGAGAGGGGGGGTGGGCAGGGGGGTTAAAATAATTATCCTCATGTCTAGATGTATCAATTCAAATTTTAAAAACTTCAAACAAAATTTTCAAACTCATAAATCCACTCAACCAGTATAACAACTTATAAGTAAATCAAATTGTTCATCTAACACTTAGCCCATTGTTTAGTGTAAGTCAAATAACAATATCAAATAATACTAAATAGCATGCATCATGAAACAAAAATTCACATGTGTATGACACCAAGATTTAACATGGAAAACCAATTTGGGAAAAACCACCAAGTAACATACTACAAATTTTCACTCTTCTAAAGTGAGCTTGGTCAAAAGCCAACCCTATTAAAGATAATAAAACATGTTATTAGGTTTGACCTAGTTAAAGGATTCAATCACAATGTTAGGAATGGTCTGGTTAGAGGTCTTTATATCATTCAATTAGAATGTCACCTTGATTAAGCAATTTACAATATGACAGTGAGTTCAACCTTGATTAAAGGATTTTATTGCCATAATGGTTAGAAAATAACAACTAGGTTTGGTCTGATAAAATACAACTCACTTTGAAAACTAAGATCTCCATTCAACTCATTCCTAGTTTATTGACTAGACATCATCATATTCTCTATTTTTGATCTTCTTGGTAACCCTTCAAGCAATCACACTTCACCAAATTCTCACTTTTTGTTCTACTACTTTGTTTTAGATTAAGGTAAAAATAAGTTTTGAAGGGACCCAAAAACCTTTACAAAAAACTAGAGATAAACATTAAGTACCACAAGGTTTTACAAGGACCTAAAACCTAAAGAAAGACATAATGAACACAAAAACTAGGTTTTATAGGGACCTAAAACCACAAGTTTAAACTAAATAAAAGTAATCAAGTTTTACAAGGACCTAGAACCTAGAGTTTTAAACAAGATAGAAAAAAAAAAAAAAAAAAAAACCAGCAAGACCACACAAATGAGCAATTGACAGACTAGCACCCATGACCAGCACCTACAACAACTCTTTGATGATATTTTCCATCTCTTTCCCTTTTTATGTAGGTGCTTTGGATAATTTTAGTTGAAGCTAAAATAGGAGCCTCAAGAGCCTCAGTGACCTTTTTCCTCATGCTCTATCTGGTATTCTTACTAGTTCCTCCTAGAGTCCCCATCCTAACATTACTTGGAGACATTATCTCCTCATTTCTCTTCTTACCCAGACTGGCTACCACTGTGCATAAACTAGGTGTAACCTATTCCATTCGTTGTCCACTTTCATTTATTAAATAATGGAGCTCCTTCTCATTTTCCTTGAGCTTTTTAGGGATGTTTCAAATTTATATTTCTAGCTAGGTTCTCATGGTGTGTTTGTAATCCAACTCTTTCTGCATTACCCCAAAAAAAATTTTGAGTACCATTATCTCATTGCAAAGCCAAGAATCACCTTGAAGGGAAGCCTCTACTTTATGCTTAGCAGTATGAAGGAAGGATAATTCCACTTTGTGAGACTCTTCCCTATGTTCTTCATCATCCCTAATCACAGGATCAATAGAAGTAGTTATATTGATCTAGATATTAGAGTTGATATCTTGCTTCTCCATCCTCTCCTCTTGTTCCTTTTTACTCAGGTTGTTATCCTTAGCAAAAAGGTCTTTACCCTCATTTTCCTTACTAGTATCCTCAATTTTTTCTTCACTGTCATTCCTCTTTGTACTCTATTTCTCTTCATCCTCCCCTAGAGGGCTTTTCACCCAACATTAGAATTAGTGATTTTGCCCTTGCTACCCTCCACATTATCTTTACCAATTGACACCCCTTTACTCCCTGAATATCCATCTAGGTTGGAACTAAGGTCCTCCATTTTTGTTTTTTCATAATTATCAAAATTCTCAGAATCTGTGATTTTCTCCATGTTTTTCTTATTAATCTCCTATTTGAACCCCTTTTTTATACTATTTCTTTCACTAGTGCCCTCCTCTCTTTTAACCTTAATTCTCTTAGAATGAGAATCATTTCCAAACACTTTCCACTTCTTCTCAAAAATGGGAGAGGGTATGAATGACCTTACTTTTATAGAAATTTTCTATAAGTAAAGTTAAACCTTCATGAAGCACAAGATGAGAGTCTTTCTTTCTATGTGTAGAGGCTTTAGAGCAAAGATTACTTCAAATAAAATGGAAAGGAGATCCTATCTTTATGCCAAAAATGATTTAGGAAAACAAAGTGAAATTTATGGACTCTCTTTACTCTACCATCAAGAATAAAATACTCATAGATACATGGCAACAAATCCCTCTAGATGACCTTAACCTATTTCAGCTTGTAGAAGTCTCCATTTTTCTCCAAGTTTCACTTCCATCTTTGAGAATTTCTTAAAGGTTGCATTTGAGATACTAGTCTCCTTAATGAATTTTATCATTCTATAGGAAGCCCCATTATCTTAGATATAAACTCTTCATTCAAGTTCACCATGACCCCATGCAAAGTGACCCTTTCTTCAAACCAATTTTTGAAGAATATCTTAGTAATGTGTGGTTTATACCCATGAAGTCTCTCAATGTAGGTCATAACTTTCCCTTTCTGCAAAATCTCCCACACAAAACCATTTTCCTTCCACTCCATGCAACTACTTGGATCTTTCTTTCTTGGTGCCCCTCCCATCTCACGTTCTTCTTTACCTCTACAATTTTCCTAAGAAATGGAAACCAAAAGAAAGAGTAATTTTTTTATGATTACCTAGGAGCTTTTGACCTTACATATGTGTCAAATAAAAATCATAATAGCACCAAAGTATTTCCTAGGGAAGCTCATGTTTTCCTCCATAAACCCATCACTCTCCTTAACAAATTTTCCAATCTTAGGAAATATTTCCTTCTCTGGCATGTATTTTGTCATAATTAGTTATAGCTATCAGTTCCACTTCCTTGCATAGATTAGCTTTCCACCTCAAATTTCTTTCCCTATAGACAACTTGGTTGGAAATCTAATTAGTAGCTAGGTTTCCTTCCTAAAATATATGAGAAAATAAAACATTATCAAATTTATTCATAAGATTTTTAATTTCTAGCATACTTCCCTCAATAGTCCAAGTAACTGGGCTCTTATTATTAAGCATATTAATAATGTTCAATGAATCTCCTCCCAACCAAATTTTTTGATAACCAGAATCCACTTCCATCCTCATAGTATACAAAGTAGTCATAGCCTCTACTTTGTGGCTAGTAGATATTCCTATAGGAATAGCAATAGCATCAACAATTCTACTAGTATGGTCCCTCAAAACACCTCCACAACCAACTTTACCAGGGTTTCCTTTTGTAACCCCATAAAAATTACCTTTAATCCATCCCATAGGTGAAGAATCACATTTAACATTCTATCTCTGATCATCAATTTTGGTTTTATTTAATTTAGTCTTCATGGGGTTATTAATTTGGATTTCATCACTCATTATTCTGTGAGATTTGAAGTTTTCATTGATAGCTCTGATAATATTGTGATTGAGAACCCATTTAGGAATTTCTTTGTCTCTAAAGATTCTATTATTTCTTTCTTTCTAGATTCCCCTCCAAAGATAAGGTAGAGATTTTCCAAAGAAAATCAATATCAACATCCTTTGAAGGACAAGTCCAACTCTGGAAACATTGACCAATCTTATTATGCTAAACCCAATCTAAATTTAGATAGATAATGATATAACTCCAAAATTTATGGCTGAACCTACAATTTAAGAATAGCTGATTCCTATCTTTAGATGCCATTTTGCATAGACAACATCTATTGACTAGATAAACCCCTCTTTTTTGCTAGAGTTAGGATTTTGTTTTGAAGCAAAATCCACAAAAAGAATAATGATTTTAGGATTAATTCCTTTAATCCATGCTTTATCCCATAAAGGTCTATTACCCTTTTCCGCATATCTAAAAAATAGAAGAAACTTTAAAATGACCGCTAGGTTCAATCCCCCAAACAATATTATCTTCAGTATGAGGATAAAGGCTACAAGCATTTAGAATTAACTCAATACTCATAAATACCATATTAATTTCAAAAAGATTTATCCATTCATTATTAGTCCAATAATTCTCCAATAAAATGCCATAAATCTATTCGCATATGTCAACAATAGTTCTATCCACAAAATCCTTAACCAAAGGATGATCCAAAAGCCACACATCATCCCAAAACCTGATCTTATGCCCATTTCCCACTTTCCAATAGCACCCCTTGATTAAAATATGTTTAGCTCCTTGAACAACACCCCAAATAGTAGAAGAAGGCTGGACATTTGGATAAGATAGAAAATCAAGCAAAGTGGGAGAAGTAAAAAGGTATTTTTGTTTCCAAATAAAAATCCACTTCTTATTGTCATGATGAACTCTCCAACCCTGATTAGCAAGTAAAGATTCATTCATACTCCTAATTGATCTAATACCAAATCCACCATCCAATTTAGGCTTAAAAATTTTCTCCCAAGCAATTAAAGTCATTCTCCTCTTCTCCTTAGATCCAAAACAAAGGAAATTCCTTTAGATTTTGTTAATAGTATCAACATATTTTGTTGGAATCCTAAAGAGACTCAAAGCATAAGTAGGGATACATTGGAGGAAATCTCTAAGAAGAGTGACTTTACTAGCTTTTCTTAGCAAATTTCCTTTCGATCTTGCCAACTTCTTATTGAATTTCTTTACAAGATCCTCCCAAAAAGAATTCGTAGGACTGGGTTCCAAAGGGAGACTTAAGTAAATACAAGGAAAAGATCCTATAGAACAACCAAGGATATTAGCAATCTTACCCTGTCTAGAAAAAGGAGTATTAATAAAATACAAAGAGCTCTTATTCCAATTAATCAATTGACCAGAAGAAAAATAATAGATATTAAGGGCCTTTTTGAGATTCCTTGCCTCCCTAACCTCAACTTTACCTAAAAAAATAGTATCATCCACAAATTGTTCATGAGAGAAAATAAGAGGATGAGAAGAAGGTCCAAATCCTTTAATATCCCCTATAGAAACCAATTTCCCAATATATCTACCCAAAAATTCAGCCATGAAAGTGAAGATGATTGGTAATAAAGGATCTCCCTGTCTCAACCCCCCAGTCAATTTATAGAAACCAAAGGAATGCCCATTAATCAGAACAACAACAATAGTAGTAGAGATCATCTACATAATAAGCTTAACCAAATTGACACTAAAACCAAAAGACAATAAGATCTTATGGAGAAAGGGCCATTCTACTCTATCATAAGGTTTAACAATATCAACTTTCATAATAAACCCCTGATTATTAGAAAGAGATAGAGAATGGATATTATCATGCATAGAAATGATAGAGTTAAGGATTTGTCTACCAGGACCAAAAGCATTTTGTTGTTTAGATATAAGGGAAGGAAGCATATTCAACAATCTCAAAGTAAGGACTTTAGAAGCATATTCTACTACTTTGTTCTTCACAAGTCCTTCAAAAATTTTCCAATCAA
The DNA here is from genome assembly GCA_028749045.1 of Cupressus sempervirens. Classification (NCBI taxonomy): domain Eukaryota; kingdom Viridiplantae; phylum Streptophyta; class Pinopsida; order Cupressales; family Cupressaceae; genus Cupressus; species Cupressus sempervirens. Next base: position 763,427,531 of record CM053792.1, on the reverse strand, counting down.
CAACCATAAAAAATCTCACGTGCCTCCTTCAATAGGTAGCTTTAATATTTTGTTGCTTAAACATCATGGTAGATCTTAGGGTTTGATTAGATTCATTGAATCAGTCAATTGGTTTGTCCTTCTTCTTCTTTCTCAAAACTTCTCCTTAAATTTTTTGAAACAAGATTATTTGTATGGAATATGGAACAATCATTATATTGTCAATGATGTCAAACATGCTACTTGATAGTGATACAATTGATTGTTTGGTTTGAATGTTGTCATTTATTTGATTGATGAAGAGGATTTGATCAAATGTGATAACAAGAGCATCTAGAGGAAAGTTTGAGTTATTTGGTACATGATAGAAGTATTTAGACCAAGGAAGACATGGATAATATGTTGTATTATTTATCTACTTAAAGATGAATTCAATGGATGCATTAGCTAAGTCTAGAAGAACATAGAAAGAAAATTTTGTTTGCTAAGCTTGATCGGGTGATTAGTTGGTGATGAGAAAAGTTAGTTCAAGCCAAGCAAACATTTAGTCAGTGCTGAGAAAAGTGAAGATCTAGTGCATGTCAAGTGAACTTAGTATATGCCAAGTAAATTCTAGTTGCTTCTAAGTGACTGTAAAAGATAACATGTGCCAAGTGAACTATTAGTGGATGTCGAGAAACACAGTGTGTGTCAAGCATCAAAGGTTAGTTAATGTTGAGTGACAACATTATGATTTAGATTAAGAATTCATTGAATCTAACCCAACAAAATTGACTTCTTGGATTGTGTTAAGCGTGTGGAAGATAAGATTGATGAGGTAGAGGTACAAAATTCAAGATAAACCATTTTGAGGCAAATTCAAAGAAGATTTAGAAGGAAGTTTCTAGAGGGAGAAAAATGGAAAAGAGGGAAGATTCAATGAATCTAACCTAACCCTAAAATGGAAAATTTTTATTGAGTGAAAAAAGACCTAAATTCTTTTTATAAGGGGATACAAGACTTGAAGCAATAGTTGGCATGTGCAAGAACCCAAGGAAGACAAGGAGTCTAGGGTTTTGCTTCATATGGTGGCTAAACTACAGAGTCTGCAATTGGAATGGAAAGAAAAAGGCTTAAGAGAATGAATGCTTGAAGGGTGAAAAAGCTATCAGAACTGATGTGAATGAAGCCAAGTAGAATGGAGGAGTAAATAGAGATATGCAATCTGCAAGTGAGTTGTGATTTGTTATCAGATCAAGTCCTACTGTTACTTTATAATCAATGTATCAATTTTAGGATAAATCCTTTGGATTAAGGTTGACCTAATAGCCACTTGTAAATCCTTTAACCAGGTGACATTCTAATGGAATGTTCTAAAGTCCTCTAACAAGTCTCAATCCTAATAGGGTGATTGAAATCCTTTAACTAGGTCACCTTTACCAGTGTGTATTGTAACCTTTATCATGTTTGGCTTTTCATAGCGCATCACTTTAGAAGAGTGAGAATTAGTAGCATGTTACTGATGGTTTTTCCCAAATTGGGTTTCCACATAAATCCTTGTGTCATATGTGTGAATGATTCTATTATGTTTCATTTTTACATTTTTGCAAAGTGGTTTTGACCTAGGAAGTAACCTATGATTTCAAGTTTTTGAATGATCTAATGGATGCATGCAAGATATATGATAAGGAGATATATGTATGAGTTTTGTTAAGCACTGAAAATTTTTATTGGGACATTTGGACCTTGGATAACTGATTGAGCCCCCTCTTAGCTATTCTAAACTATTCCAACAAAATCCTCACCTTAGATCAGTTAACAAACTCAATTCATGTGTTAAATACATAGGTCATCAATCCTTATCAATTAATGCTTTGTTAAAAAATTGTAAATTCAACTACGTTGGCATAAAATCTTGATTCTTTCACAAAATTTTAATTTTGTGACACTCACTCATCACTGTTGGTTTGATTTTTCATAGTGCAGAGAAATTCTAAAATTTTGGTGAAAAATAATTTAAGTCATTGTATCATGTAGATTAGGGTTTTGTTCCTTATAATTTTTCAAATTTTTAGGTTACCCTAGTCATGCCCTTGTTCATGTGTTGTTTGAATTCTATTAAATTCTCAAGGTTCATCATCAACACAGTCATTGAAATACCCTAAGTTTGTAAAAACCCTAGGTCTTTTTCAAATTTTCAAAAGGGTTTGTAAAGTGCTTAAGTTCTTCCCTTTATGGTCTTACAGTGTAGGGTTTCCCATAAGAATTAAGTACCTTCTTCCTCATGTTTCTACGATCATGTTTCAACAAGCAACTCAAAGGCACAAAGGAGTTCATGTTTTATGGGGATACGCTTATACTTTCCGTAGTAGTAGAATAGTTCATTTTGAGGTTCCTTGATCATACATTTGATCCTTGGGAAAAGAGGCGCAAAGCCTTTTTATGCTTTGAAAGTGGTCTTACAGTTTTATAGTGATAAGTTAAGTGGGTGAACGAAAGGAGTTTGAAAAGGTATTTCTGATCATACCTTAGAGTGTTAACCAAATGAGCATAAAAGGTTTTAAAGGAGATGTGTCAAATCACTTTACAGGAATATGAGTAAATTGTTGAGTGAAGGGGCACAAAGGTATTGTGATTTGATCTATGCACCTACATTCTAGTTACTAGCATAAAGGCATAATATCTTGGCATGGCATAAAGGATGGTTTATGAGAAGGCATAAAGTGTCTTATGGTTTTAAGTGTAAAAGGAACTTGTAAGAATAAAAGTGAAGTTCAATTTTTTTTACATGCCTTCACTTCTTGGACTTGTGAACATCCATAAAGCCATGTTATAACAGTGATTGTGCTAAGTGGGACCTGTTGAGTTGCCAGATGGGCCCTGATGAGAATGAATCAAATGGTGACATGTCATACATATTAGATGGGCCCAACCACATGGCAGATGACTTAAATTCTTTATTTTGCATGTGCCTAAAATCAACAATGATGTTCTTTTCTATTTTTTTGAGATTCAATCTAGGTCATTGATAAGTGAAAAGTGAATTTCTCATTATGCCTTTATGATTGCATAGTCGCCAGATGAACGAAGAGCTATTTTATCCCTTTCTCCATGGTTATGAGCTAAGTCTAAGCATATAAGTGTAAAAGAATAGACAAAGGAATAAAAAAAAGGCTTTACACTACTACAAGAAAGGAGAAACATAAGAGTGGGATGCCATTTGTAAAGGCTTTCTGATGTTATGAGGTTAGGTAACTCGTGCAGGCATAAAAGGAGAAATAAAGAAAAGATAAGAGATATTACGATGCCATGAGTAAAGCCTTAAGCATATGATTGGAGGATGAATGTGTAAAGTGTTACGATGTCCCCAGTAGTGAAGTTCTGTAAGAGTGTAAAAGAAATTTCAATACAGTGCTAAAGAAACCCTAACACTTCTATGCTTGGAGTATTCTGAGGCATCACTAGATAGATGTAAAGGCTAGCTAAGTGTATCTCTAGGGTTACAAAGATTGAAATATTTTGACTCAGCATATAGATGGAAGACTAGAATTTGAAAAGAAAGTAGCTGAGGTGTCATGCCAATTCAGAAAAAATGACAAATTCACCATGGCCAAGTAAAATAAAACACTAAAAAGTACATCAGGATTGAATTTCACAGTTGATATTCCTTGCTATCAGCCTACGAGGGTGGTATTAAAAGCTTGTGCATGTAGAATTTATTAAAAAAGCTAGTAGACTATATGATTAAACCATAAATATTTGATTGAATGTTCAAAATATTTCCATTTCGAAGAATTTTTGTTCCTGTTCTGAAAAAATTTCTCCAAGTATCCATAGCCTCGTGATTTTTGTGTTACTATTGCAAGAGTTCAAAATATAATTTATAGAGAAAATGGCTGACAAGGAAGTCGAGGAGGTTCCTATAGAAGAAGTAGATGTTGAAGATGAGGGTGATGATGTTGTAGAGGTCACACCTAAAGGAAAAAGGAAGAAAGGTGCTGTCAAAAAAGAGAAGAAGTCAAGGGTTAGGAAGCCAAATAAGCATGCAAAAGATTGGCTAAAACTTCTTCCTAGGTCATCTAACACCATTTCAAAAAATGACCTTACTTTCAAAGACCCTTATTTCCTGGTTAGCAATGCAAACTACCCTAGGATTGATGGTTTTAATCTATTTTTATATTTCTACCAAAATAGAACTAAAAACATACCAGTTTGCAACCCATGGAACAAGTTGATATTCCCAAAAGTGTTTGTTGATGTGGAATTATTAAAGGCACTAATAAATTCTTATAATCCAATCACCAAGACATTCCAAAGGTATAACGAGAGCTTTTTGTGCACACTAGATAGAACTTCTTTCATAGAAGCTTTTGGATTAGAAGGGCAAATGGATGTGCCTATTCACATTGAAGAATTGCAAGAGAAATTCAAAAGAAATAAGACCTATTTTGTGTACAATGTGATGCCACCCCACATCCCTTATAATGTTAAAAAGGAATGGCTGATTCCAAAGAAGGTAGGGGATTATTTTCCCTTGAGCACATTCAAGAATTACTTCAAGAATACTGAATATGGAGTGCACAAAGTTCTAGGAAGTGATGGTGCAGAGGACTATGTATATGGTTCATTATTTCTGATGGCATGTGACATACAAGACCCCTTTCACAACAAAGAATACGATTATGTGGCATTCATCATGGACAACATGCAAAATCAAAATATCAATGCAAAGAAAGGAGAATCGAAGGATTTCAAGTTCCACCATTACTCATTGCTAATGCACCTAATCTTGTATTACAACATTGGTTACATCAGCCAGGACTTCATTGATCAAACTTCTAATGTATTTGTTGAGTTACCTGTGCAATTATGGACTCTTATTTGGGATAGAAATTTCCATTATTCAAATGCACTTTTGTTCTTTAATTTGTTTAATTATGTAATTATGAGGCAATTGGACCATACTTTCTTTAGGGCCTCAAATGTTTTGAAAAATTTTCTTGGACCCTCTTTCTTGGATGAAAAAACAAAATTAGATCATAAATGGGGGGACATATTTTTGTTAAAGGAGTGCACATTGATGAGAGTATATGCATGCCCATAGCCTCCTCACATTCTGCCCAAGTATTTACCCCCTAGATTGGCTATTATTGAATTCTTTTGGCAATTCTTATTAATGAACAAAGAGATGATCCCTCCTCTACAAAAACCCACATTTGTTTGTATAACTTTTAAGGTAGGAGATTTTGAAATAGCGAAGAATGCATTTGAAGAATTCAGTGAATACCTAGGTCAGTATAAGTTTTCCACCAGACCTTATAGGATGTATGACCCTGAGAACTACATTAAAAATGAGGTTAAAGCCATCAAGGGTTACATTCTACCTCCTAGCAAGCCAATCCCTATAGAAGATTTAATTGCTAACATAGTAGCAACAAGGGAGGCTAATGAGTTTCTAGGGAAATACTGTGAAATAAGAAAGGTGGAGGAGGCCTTGAAAAGAACAAACCCTAATTTTAAAGGTTTCTATACAAAGATTCCTTACCTTGGTAACTTAAGGAAGATGGAAAAAAAATTTGATTACATCATGTCTTAGATGCCACATGAGCTAGAGGGAGAGGAAGCAACTATAAATAGAGAATCTCTTGAGTTGGATGTACAATTGGAGGTTGATGTGGAGGACGAGCAACCATCATCTTCAACATGGGTGCCAAAGGGCAATAAGAGGCAAAAAATAATGCACATCCCAGAGAGGGTGGTAAGTAGGGCCTTGCAAGTGATGCTAGGGAGTGATGAATATTTTTCTGACATTAGGAAAAATTATTTGCATTAAATGGCTATAGAGGTAGGAAAAGCCTTTAGTGATCTGCAAATTGCAGCATCAAGATTGGATGACAGACTCATCCAATCTGAAAAATTTATGGAGGATGATGGTTTCATTAAATCATCAGAATTTAAAAGTTTTTTTTATAAAATAAAATATAATGAGCTCACATTGAGCCTAATGCCAGGAGAGAATCCTGAGAAAAATAAAGAATTGGTGGATAAACTGCTAGCCTATGACCCAAATAGTGAGACAATGACCCTTGTAGAGACCAGGGAGTTGGTACACAAGAGTGGTATGATTCTAGTACCAAATTGGGATATTGAGAGGCCCTTTGCTCTTGATCAAATGAGGAGACAAGACAAATCCATCAATTATGAGGCCAATAGTAGTGAAGAGCTAAAGAGGGGGTTAGGGTTCAATATAGACACAAAAGCCCTAGCAGTGTGGAGTGTTGCCCTTGACACAAAAAGCCTAAGATGATGGACATATAGGAAACTACACAAGGAAATATGATTGTATGGACACTAGACACTACAATTGGAAAGGATATATCTAGCTTGGTCAAACACTTTGCAATTACGAATGAGGCAAAGGTAGATCAAATTGAGGATAGGTTAGCTACTACATACAATGAGTGTCTAGATGTCAAGAAATTGTATGAGGAGGAGCTCAAGATGAGCTATGTGCAAAAATAGAGGATAGAAGAGTTGGAGGGGAGAATCCAGAGCTTAGAAACAGAAGTGGCATCCCTCAAAGACCAACCCAAGACTGTAGTGGAGGTAGAGCATGCACCTGGCCATGTGGAAGAGGTGAAGCACACCATAGAAGTAGAGGCCCAAACAAAAGATGTACCTATAGGGGTCACAATTCCAATACTTGTGGTTAATGTGGAAGAAGAGGTTTCCCCATTTGACAGTGCAACAAAGAAGAATGTTATGATGAATGTACTAAGGCATAGAATAAGCATCTTTAAGAGAATACCTTAAGATGTATATAATGCATTCATCAATTTACAATCTATAGAACAGATGTACAAAGAATCAATAGGGTGGCTTGATCCAATCTTCCAGCAATGGGGATTATACATGCAATTCTTTGATAGGTTGATACCATTGCTAGCCAAAAAGCTAGACCTCCCTAATAAAGTTATTGTTGTAAAAGAGGGCATGGACAAGGTGAAAGATCTATTGCAATTCTTCACAAGGAAACTGGTAGCAATTCATAATAAAATGAAAATATTGACAAATGGTTTTCATTCTTTAATTCTTTTTGTCCTTGATTCTGATAATAAAGTAAAGGATTTAAATGAATGGTCTAATTATTTTGACCATATTGTAGACTTGCCACCGGCGGCATCCATTTTTCAAGGTGATATTGATGAATGTGTTTTTAATGAACTTGTTGATACCCTATTCAAGATTGAAACTGAAATGAATAGGTTTACCACAAAAGGGAAAGTGATCACTAATGCTAGGTGGTAGAAATCTGTTGGTGAATTAACAGAAATCAAAGCATGCAAATGGCTAACCAAGTGGGAGGTTATTGTATGGGAAGAAATTGCAGAAATAAAGGCTTTACCAATAGGGAGCAGTTAAAGAAAAGGACAAACTTGAAGATTTGATGCTCCAGATATCATCTGCAACTGCTTTTTTTGTTTCTTTTTGAATTAAGGTGTCCAAGATATTTTGAAAAGGTTGTTCTATTTCTTGTTGTAAAAGGACACCTGTCCATCATATTTTCCCTTTGCTTGTTGCAACTCATGCTTATATAAATGAGTTTTCAAGGCATTGTGATGGTTAGAATGCTTGTATATTTTTTATTTGTCAAGAAAAAGTACAGTTGGTCATGTTATATGTAGTAGTTTAGAGTTTACTTTTAAGTGTACTTTTTGATATATAGAAATGAGAGAATCAGCTAAATATGTTGGGCTTTTCATTGAATATCTATTAGTTATTGTATTAGTCATTTAAAAGGATAATACAAAGGGGTATTTACACTATTTACTATGTCACCATTTTCTGTCTCCATTTCATGAGCTTGTTTATTTTGAGGTCATTTGAATAAGGTTCAAGTGACTAAATGTAGTCTGGATGGATTGTGTGTTGGTTCTATTGTTTCTTTTAATTCAATGAATTATATAAATGCTTTAGTAGATCAGTAGAATTCATGGGTTTATGAAAAGGATATTTTATAAGAATGGAAATAGGTGATTGTTGTTGATAAATTAATTCACAAGTTGTCTGAATTAGATCTCCTGGTAATAGTCAATTTTTGCCCAATGAATAAGGCACTGGTCACATAAATCAATAATGGTTGAGAGTAAATCTTACTTCTACATGCCAATTCAATTATACATTCAAAATCATTTTCATTTCATTTGGTTCAAGGTTATAATACTTGTCAACACTCATTTATATTGTATTTCTGAGTCTTAGGTAGCTTCTATTACCAGAAATATTTGTAAATCATAGGAGAATTATACCAGATCTACTTGACAAGGATGTGTATAACCCTAAGAATATTAAAGAATTGGATAAACTATGTATTTTTTTGAAGATAGAAGATGAGAATCAGAATGAAACTAAGATAAATCTCATGCAATAGTTTGCATTTGAGTCATCCCTAAGTATACCCACCTTGGTTTTGTAGAGCCTAAAGAGTAGAAAGCCATCTTTGGTTTTGTTGAAGTTGGGTCCAAGTGTTTTGCACATATAATTGTTAATAGGAATTGGTTAATCCTTAGGTTATGTGGGTATTATCATTTTGGTATTGACCATTTCATTGTTTAGTAGTTTCAAACACCAAAAATCACCATGTTCATCATCTTGGTTATCACTAGGTAGCTCAATCTCTACCATTTTGTCTCACTTAGCTTACACTAGCTTGTTCAGCCTCCACTGCGCTTTGTCACTTTTTCAATTTTATTGTCCATCATGCTTGGCCATAACTATCACTCAGCTAATACTATTTGGTCATCTATTTCTTAAGTTCCTTAATCTTCTTCTTAAACTTCTTCATTTACCTTGTAAATTGTCACTTGGTCAAGCTTAGTATTTTACTCAACAACTCTTCTACACTTCAACTCAATTGACTTATTCACTTTATACAATGATCAAACAATAAATTATCTTGTTGAAGACTAATTGATCAAGTGCACATTGTAATTCCAACATACTTATTCTTATTTACTCAACAACTTCACTTAGTCACCTTGTTATATCTCTTTCATGAGCCAAAGAAAGACACCAACCTTCTTAAATCAAGAAAATTTGAACCTTGTAGACCAGAAAAATACACATCTCCCCAAGTAGACCAAGAACCCATGAGATCATCTAGAGCATGATATAATCTAAGGAACACAAGACCTATCTTTTCTGAATGATTGCAGATGTGTTTTTGCCATCCCCAATTTTCTTTTATTTTCAACTTATAGCTAATAATTAATCTTGAAGGACTTTTGATTATTGATGTATTTTTCGATGTCATTATTTTGGGTTGAAATGGTGAAATGAGAAATAAATTATCCAATAAAATGAAATGATGATTTGAGATGTTTAAGAAAGGAGAAATGAAATACTTTCTTGGTTTACAAATAACTCAAAATGAAGATGGTATATTTATATCTCAAATTAAGTATCTTAAAGATTATTGGTAAAGTTTAGTATGGAAAATTTTAAACTGGTTCAAATTCTTATGGTGACTAGATGTAATTTGACATCTAGTGATAATTAACCTTATAAATTTTAGAAAAGGTACATACATATGATCAAAGGATTACAATATCTAGCACACACTAGAATTTACATAACAAATGTAGCTAGAATTATTATAAGAGATTAAGAAAAACCTAATAAATATAATTGGATAGTTATGAATAGTATTTTTAGATACTCTAAATAAACATTATAATATGGTCTATGGTATGATAGATCTAGTGATTTTACAGGTTATATTCTTATACTAATCTAGATTGGGCAAGAAACAATGATGGTGGAAAAAACACAACTGGTGGAGCATTTTCCTAGGTGGTAGATTGGCTTCATGGGTATAAAGGGAAGTTAGTTCCTTCATTTGTAATGGAATGTATAGTATAGGAATGAGATTTTGTGTGCAAGCCTTGATTTTTAATATCATAGAAGAGTTGAAGGATTGTTAGATGCTTTGAAAAAAGATATAAGTGTAATCTACCATTCCTAGTGGACTTTAAAGGAACTATTTTGGTAAGTATGTTCTTGTTCACTAAATTCATGTTGAATATTGGATTTTTTTTTTAAATCCAGAAGACAAGGTGGTTTAACCTTCTTATCCTTTGGGTAGTATTCTTGGGAAGTGAGCATTATTTTTTCTCATCAACTCCTAACAAGTGTGTAAACCTTCTAACAAGGGTTCAAGGTCCTCTCACAAGGATATGTCTTTTGATGGGAATAATTGTACTAAATCAATTATATTTGAATCCTAAAAAGGTCACATCCTTTAATAGGTATTTTTTATATTAGAACAATATATAATGGGCGCCATCCCCACTAGGTTTTTCCTCCTTTGATCAAGGGTTTTGTCAAGAAAAAAAATTAGTGTTTTATGGTGTTGGATTTCTTGCTACCTTATTTTTTGGTGATCAATTTAATAAGTTTGTAATTAATTACATATATTTTCATCAATTAGTATTCGTTGCACCTACTTTCATCATGTAAATTTATATTGAATTTTTCACTATTATATATGTATTTAATTATAGACTCTTCCATTTTATGATTATCTATTCAAGTAGATACCTATGCATTCTAAGCGAAGCTAAATAATCTATTTAATCTTCATAACTAGGAAGAACTATGATAGTTTGTAATGAGTTTTCTTTGTGTATTTGATTGGAATTTCAAATACTAATCCATTAATATAACATTTTCATATTGATTCTTGTGTTCTCTAGATAGGTATACATATTAAAGTAAATATCAAGTCAACATCAAATATCTCCACAAGAATTTCAATGTGGAGAAGGTTTATGCATGAGGGTATAGCATTCCATATTTTGGATCTAACCTCTACTATACATCAATATGCTTTCAATTTAATTTTAACTCATTTAGAATTCAAGATATCTATTAAACAAAGGTTGTTGGCTTATTCAACAAAGTCTTTTCTTGGGTCTTAATGTCCTTTCTATTAGATCTATTGTAAGTGGTTTCGGGTCCTCTCAAAACCTATTTCTACTAATTAATCAAAAACTTTAAAACCATGGTTTCACTTTCAAGAACCCCTTTTTATACAATATTTCCCTTCTTTTATATGTAGAAACATGTGATGAACATGTGGAAAGAGATACAATTAAAGAGGAGAGCTACAATCTATAATTTTTCACATCAAAAATTTCTAGGAGTGGACCAAGTAGGGTACCTTAGTCAAGGGAATGAGCCAACCTGGAAACCCCATTCCCTTTACTTTAGCCCAAAATTTAGAGTGTAGGTTGGCTATAGTTTTTTTTTCTAACCTCCTTTTGAAATTTGTTCACCAGTTCCAAATAATTTTATGATTGCAAAAAACCACCATTTCACCCTATTGGCCCTATACCTTAAATTTTACACTTAAAATATCATAGACCCAGCATGGTGGAGGATCACTAAATATACTTTGTGTTGGATCTATCTTGAGAGTAGTCGACCATATTCCTTACAAAGTAATATAATTAGCATAAATTTGATCCCTTGTTTTCATGCATGAACAAGTGGATCCTAGTTCACTTTTTCCCATCACAACACCTCCCATAACATTGTTTTACATAACTGCAAGATTTTTATATCAATGGTATCTAAGTTCTCATTCATGTTTTCTATTTTTTCTATAGCATTAGTAATCTTGTAACATTTTGAATGTTAGAAGATTTATTTGAGGCAACTCTTTAATAGAATTTACTTGATAGGTTCTCATGATGATGACATCAAATGTGAAGATATGTTATGGGTCTTCTATTATATAATTATTCTTCCATGAAACATTATTTGTATTAATTATCAAATATTAAAATAATTATTAGTTCTATGACAAAAAATGTGATCTCTTTTTCAAAAGTTTTAAAAGAATGAATCATGGTTCTAATATAATTCTAGATTATTTTCCAAAATTTCAATAGGATTAAGATCTTTGTATTCTAGTGGGAGATAAAAATTTGGTTCCCAAAGTTATTAAAATAAATTCAACACATTTAAGAATCGGTATTTCTCTTTCATGATTGGGTCCATATCTTCATCAAATTTGAGAATAGCCATAAAAAATATTTAGATTGATCTATAAAAATGTCACTAACATTATTGAAGTTAAAAAATTCATACAAAGAAAATCTTTTCTTTCAAAAAAAATATTATAGAACTTACTAATTTTATTTTTTTAATGAATTATGAAGCTACTGCTGAAATAATATCTATAAAAAAAAAACTTCTTTCTCTCCATGAATTTCAACACAATTTCAAATGAGCTTTTTAAATTTTCTAAGGTAAAATATTTTCCTTACAGTCTTAACCTCCATATTTTGTTAGAGAAGAAAGAGCTTTCTCTTGAAGAAGTAAGTTGTCCACCTCAAATAATGGATCATGTGAAATATTGAATGGTATAAAGAATTTTTTTTGAGTAGGTTGAAGGATTATTATGCTCATTTTATACTATAGATATGTTTGTCAAAATAAAAATTAAAAACTAGTCTAACAAAACATTTATAATGCTTAGATTTTCTATCCATTAATGAGAAGTCAAGTATCTACTTATTGAAAAATTAAGGAACCAAGTTACTTTAAAATACAAAAATATGACTCTTTGCATTTTCCTAGTCCTTTTAGATGACATTTCTTTGATTTCTAATAGTTTTTTTTAATGAGTTCACTAGAAATGGTCTTTTGCATGACTATTTTATACAAAAAAAAATTAGCATTGGATGCCATCATATCATTTCTTAATCCAATTCATCAATATTATTTTTCAATCTCAACCATTCACTATGTCAATATGAATTAATTTTTTTATAAATTTCTAACCTTCTTGCTTAATGTGTAACTATTGTGAGTATTTCACTTAAATTACATTGTTCAAATGCACAAACATGCATGATAATGCCTTCTACATATGTCATCTTCATGATTTCAATCTCATCCTCCACTTTCTTTTCTCATTCAATCTCCTTTTTTGATCAAATGTGCCCATACAACTCAATCATGCCTTTCCATTTCTCCCTTAATAAATTAATTTAATTAAGTTTGTTTCTCTCTTCTTCAATAAATTAATCAGACATCATTACTTTGTTATCTTTACCCATAATTAATAATACTATGATGCAATCCACTTGAATAACATTCCTATACAAGAGCATCCATATACAAGTACTTTAGTGCAACTGTACATCATAACAAGAGTATAATATATGTTAATTTGTTTTTCATATCTTCCATTCTTTTTCCTTTTCTCCACTTTTTAATCTATCATGGTTATGACCATTTATTTGAGTCTTTGAGTCATTTTATTACTTCAAATCCTTTGAGTATGGTTCAAATAGGGGATTTACACTAAATAACTTATGTTTAATTAAGATGGAAGTTACTTCATTTTTATTTTTTTCAAATTGAACTACTATAAAAGGACATTAAGAAACACATTAGATAAGATTGTCTAGACAACCACCTACTTCACATGATGATGCAACCTAGTCTAAGACTAGATTGGGACTCCTGTTGTATTTGAAGTATATAGATAGCAGCCAAGAGAGATGGGGGGTTGGCCTCAGAGTACAAAAGGTTGGAAGATCAACTGGAGGTTACCTCCCCATTTTTATACTTCCAAAAACTAACATTATCCCTAACAACCCTAATTACATCAATCCTACTATGATCAAGTAGACAAACAGAAAAAAGTATTCCAATAGTAAAACAACATACTACTACTAACTGTCCAACAATTAAACTTATAAAAATAACAAAAAGCCCCATACGGAATCAAGTTCGGATTAAATGATATCATTATAAAAAGAAGGACAACCAACAGGGCTGATTGCCCTCCTTCTTATCTAGTTCCTCATCATCCTTCACCTTAGGTCCATCCCTATCCATAGTCACCCCCTCCTCCTTGACAAGTTTGTCGGGGAGGGTCTTCATCCAGTCCTTTGCTAGTAAGTCGTATATGGAGCGAGAAGTCTCACTCTCCTTGCTCAAGTCCTTCACACCCTTGTTCACCTATAGAAAGTATAGGGTGGTAGCCACGAAATGCATCAGTATAGTGGAGAACTCAGCCAAGGTTTCAAATATTTGGTAGATGCCAGTATGATTTTCTGTCAAATCCTTCATTGATTGTTCAAGCCTATCAAGCCGAGCCTTGAAATGACTCTAGTCATGGCTATGCTTTCCTTTTTTCCCCCACTTTAGGAGTGTCCTTCATGGGGGAAGTAATGTCCTCACCACTACTTCTAGTCAGGGAAGAGTTAGCCTCTAGAGTATCAAAAATATGGTAGAGGCTAGGAGGATTGAAGCTAGACTTCTTGCCAATGTCTTGGTGGGGTTTCTTCCTTTGAAGGGGCTTAATGTCACTTTTAGTAGACTCTGAGCTAATGACCTGTTTGGGAGGGGACTTAAACCTCTTTAGTTGGAGGCATTTGCTAGATCTACGAGCACTTGGTTTTCTCTTCCTAGTATATGTGTCGGAGTCAATGAGACTAATTTTGACCTCGAGATTGGGGGTTTTCTTGATTTTTTTATGGCTAGGGCCAAGGCTAGGGTCAAGAGAGACTTGGGTGGTAGCAATGGCTAGAGGGTTAACCAGGAGTGGCAAGTTTTGTGCAAGGTGATGGGTATACAACTTATTCATGAAACCCTGGTGGATGAGGTAAAAAGGTTTTCCCCCTCCTTCTTTCTCCTTGCCTTGAAAATACTATCTTCCATAGAATTCAGCAAAAGGAACGGAAAAGAGATTTGATCGACCAAATTTCTAAAATGGTAGAGGATGGGGAAATGGTAAAAATAAAGTACCTAAAACGGATCCTCCAGGGTAATGTATCTCATAATAGCATAGTAGATCTATTATTACCTCAATAATAAGAACACGTGTTGTTACCTCAATAATAGGAACTGGTTAGTACTATTACATTCACTCAATTTTTGTTTGCATTAAGATCTTTTAATTAGATCTTCTCATCCTTAATTATAAGAATAGACCAACTTCATTAAATAAGATTAGCTAGATGAAAAACCATGCCACATGATGATACAACTAAGTCTAAGTCTAGATTGTCCTAGGTGTCATACCTTCAACGATAAAAATAGATTAACATTATTACATTAATTTAATATTTATTTTCAGATGTTCTCATCTTTATTTATACAAATAAACCAACTCAAATATATTATTTTTTAATAAAAAAAGACTATTCATCAAAAAAAAATCCTAAACTTTATTCATTTTCTTTTACCATATAACTATTAACGAACTCCCTTACATGAAAGAGCATCTTAGGACATCGAAACAAATATAAGAAACAAGATGTCAATTACATTTCAATTCAACAAGATATATTTCATTCAAAACACTAACTAAATGACGACCAATACTGTACGAAATACATCTAGTAGAATAAAATTTGATTCTCAATTTTTGATTGATATTATGTTTATTAAAAACAAAAATAGTGACGAAAATATTCTTTTAAAGTTTGGTGCGGTGTGAGATGCACGTTTCACCAATTTACCAAACACATAATAATTATTAGGATACGATACAAATTTCAAAAACAATTATTGAAAAGCTATCAAGTTCATAGCTTGATAAATCATCCATGTTTTGAAAAAACAGTAATGAGGAATGATTTGATGAAAACTGTCCAATCATTCGTTGGTAAAACAGCATATCACCACTTACAAAAAATATATGATCCTCATGAAATATTAAAGTAAACCCCACACCAATTATTTATTCTTAAAATTTTATATGCAGATCCTTGTTTGAACAGAAATAGGAATCCAAAGGTGAAAAAAGCTTCTGGCAGTTGAGACAAAATATATCTCAGAGGTGAAGAAATCTTCTGTTTGTTGAACTGAAATAGGAATTCAAAGGTGAAGAAATCTTCTGACCGGTAAACTGAAATAGGAAATCAAACATACCCATTTGACGACATAATCTGACTGATGAACTCAAATTAGAATTCAAAGGTACCCATTAATTAAATTCTCTGACTGGTGAACTGAAAAGGAGATTCAAAGGTACCCATTAATAAAATCTTCTGATTGGAGGACATAAATAGGAATTCAAAGGTACCCATTGAAGAAATCTTCGACTGCAGTGTATTCCATCTCTGGGAAAAGCCCACAAACTTGGAAAGTCATCTCAGTTTGATTGCCCAGCTCGTCATTTGAGATGTACTTATGATCAACATTGTAACTCATTTATGCTCAGCTGTAAGTTGATGCTCATTCTAAAAGAAAAACATGTAACTATTGTATGTTGATCAGCAATTTGTAATTATATGCAACTGTTGTAATGCTGAAAGCTGGATCAGCAAGACTGTAATGATGTATGACATGATATGAATGTATGTAAAAGATTTTATGATGATCAATTTAATGATGTATTAATTATCTTTTGTATTAATAATCTTTGTAACGAATAGAGTGACTTTTTCACTTGTATTTTATTGGTTTCTTTTCCGCATTTTCCGGTTGAAGATGATGTGGCATAGTTAGTCTAGACTGGTTCTTTACATATTGACATCTATTAATGAAGTTGTCATGTGTCAGTGAAGCCGCTGTGCTCTCTAGAATATACTTAGCTGTACCATCACAATAAATGTCAACAAAATATAAATTTTATCACAGAAATGGACAGTTTTCTAATGTTATGAATACCTTTTGCTATAGCCAAGAGATCTTGTTCTGAGATGCAAACCCTAGGAAGAGTCCTTCCAATCTTCTGGATTGGTTAGTTATAGTCTTTATTTTCTAACCTCCCTTTGGAATTTTTTGTTCAATTCCCAAATAAAAAAAACCAGTCCACCCAATTTGACCCTATAGTTTGAATTATACATTTACAATTTCATAGTCCTTACATGGTGAAGGATCACTAAATCCACTTTTTGTTGGAGCCATCATGAGCCTAGTGGACCATCTATCTTCCAAAGTAATATGATTAGCGTGAATTGGATTCCTTGTTTTCATGCATGAACAAGTGAATCCTAGTTCACTTTTTCCCATCATAACATTCTCATAAAACTATTTCACATAAGTATGTAATTTTGAGTTCAATATTATCTAAATTCTTATTCATATTTCTCATTTCCTCTATAGCATCACTATTAACTTTATGAATCCGACATTTTTTATTTGTGGCAACTATTCAATAGGAATTTACTTAAGAAATTTTCATGATGATAAAAGTGAATGTGAAAATATGTTTTAGGTTCTTTATGTTATTACTTTGTTTCCATGAATCATTTTTTGTTTTAATTATCAAATATTTTGAAGTTTATTAATTTTAGCCCTCAAAACATATGTGTTCTTTGTTTCAAGATTTTTAAAAGAAAGAAATCATGGTGCTAAAAATACTCAAATTATTTTTCAAAATTTTAATAGAATTAAGATCTTTGTATCCTATAGAAAGATAAAATTATGGTTCCCAAGATCATAAAAATTAACTTGAAACCAATTTAAGAATAATTATTTCTCTTCCATGACCTGATCTTCATCAAATTTGAAAATAGCCATTAAAAACCTTTAGATTGATCAAATTTGAAAATAGGCATTAAGAATGTTTAGATTGATCTATAAATCTGTCAGTAACATTATCTCAATTTAAAAAAAATCCATACAGAGACAATTTCTTCTTTTGAACAAATATTATATAACTTACCCAAAATTTCATTTTTGATGAATTTTGAAGCTTGTGTTGAAATAAGATCTCTCGAAAAATAACTTTTTCATACTTTCAAAAGGGTTTTAAATCTTGGTAAAGGATTTTCTAGAGTGAAATATTTGTCTTTCAATCTTAGTCTCTATATTTTCTTGGAGAAGAAAGAGCTTTTTCTTGAAGATGTAAATTGTCCACCTCAAAATATCGATCATGTGAAATATTGAATCATAAAAGGAATATTATTTAGATAAATTTTAGGATTATTATGTTTACTTTATGTTGTAGATGTATCTATCAAAATAAAAATAAAAATGAATCTAGCTAAAAATCATTTGTCCTATCATTGTCAAAATTCTATAATCTTTAGTTCTTTCATCCATTATGAAAAGTCAATTATCTACTTGTTAAAAAATCTGATGATTCAAATTGCTTTTAAATGCAAAAATATGACCCCACACATTTTCTTGCTCCTTTGAGATTATATTTTTTTTGATTTCTTAAAAAAACAACTTCAACATGTTCATTGTAAATAGTCTCATATATGGCCATTCTTAAAAATCTTAAAAAAATCTTAATATTAGATGTCATCATCTCATTTGTGATCCAATTTTCCAATCTCAGCCAATATGATTTAAAATTAAAAAAATTTCTCACCTTATTCTTATTTCTTGCTTAAATATGTGTAACTATTCTGATTCTTTGACTTAAATGATATCGCCTAAATGCTTACACATGCATATTATATTCCCACATGTCACCTTCATGTTCACTCATTTGTGAGCATGAATTCAATCTTGTGCTCAACTCTCTTTTCTCATTCAATTTCCCTTTTGAGTCTAATATTCTCCATTGATCCAGGGTCTTCTTTTTTCCTTTGTCACATAGCTATAACTTCTATGCATACAAGTAAATATTGTCTTTCTATTTCTCTTGAGGAATCTATTTAAGGGTGGGTTTTCTCTCTTCTTCCATTTAAAAAAAATGTCAAATCATATTTCAATCAAACAAACTATATTTCATCAAAACAGCAACTAAATGACGTACATCCAATAGAAAAATATTTGATTCTCAACTTCTGATATTATGTTTACTAAAAACAAAAATTGTTATGTTGAAAAAAATAACAATACATATATATTTCGACACTGTAGAGAACACACTGCTAAAAATATTTCATTCTCAATATCAATCATGTTTATTAAAAACACGACAATTATAACGTTGAAGAAAAATAACAACTAATATCTTTTTAGAGGTTTGGTGGGGTGTGAGATGCACGTTCTGCCAATTTACCAAACGCATAATATTTATTAAGATAAGATTTGAATTTCAAAAATAATTATTGAAAAGCTATCAAGCTGCATGATAAATCATCCATGCTTTTCATCCATGTTTCAAAAAGCAGTAATGAGATTTGATTTGATGAAAACTGTCCAAATTCCAATCATTCTTTGGTAAAACAGCACATCGCCACTTATACAAATAGACCCTCAAGAAAATATTACTCCCACACCAATTATTTACTCCTAAAATTTTATATGCAGCTCCTTGCCTGGTTTGAACAGAACTAGGAATTCAAAGGTGAAAAAATCTTCTTGACAGTTTAAATTGTAATCAGAACATAAAGGGGAATCAATCTTCTGACTGTTGAACCGAAATAGGAATTCAAATATACCCACTGACGGAATCTTCTGACTGAAAAACTTAAATAAGAATTCAAAGGTACCCATTAATTAAATTCTCTGACTGGTGCACTGGAAAGGGGATTCAAAGGTACCCATTAATGAAATCTTCTGATTGATGGACATAAATGAGAATTCAAAGGTACCCATTGAAGAAATCTTCGACTGTAGTGTATTCCATCTCTGGGAAAAGCCCACAAACTTCCAAATCGTTTGGTTCTTCTACCTTAAAATTGTATTGACATCCATTAATGAAGATGTCATGTGTCAGTGAAGCCACTATGCTCTCTGGAATATAGTTAGCTGTACCATCACAATAAATGTCAACAAAATATAAAATTTATCACAGAAATAGACAGTTTCTAATTTTCATACCTTTTGCTATAGCCAAGAGATCTTGTTCTGAGATGCAAACCCTAGGAAGAGTCCTTCCAATCTTCTTCTCCCATATGGCTGCCATCTCATTAAGTGTGAGAAAATTCTTGGGTGGTCTGAAATGCACACTTTTGTTAACAGTCCGGACATCCTCCACAGCCTTTATTGTGTATTTACCAATGTCTTCTCCAGTCACAAAGTAGGCTGTTATCAACAAGTCACAAATTTACGAGAATATCAGTAGAAATTAATTATTTTTTTGTGTTAAGCTTTAGTAGATTCGAATCTAAGACTTTCTACATGAGAGGTTTACAAATTATCATTGTGCTGTAGAATCTTCTCTAATTTTTCTATGATTGTTATTTGAACTATATTTTAACATTAATCTTATAAACATTAATTATTAATCAAATTGCTTAAAACTATATATAACTAACAAAATTTATTTTTCTATTCCATTATGTGATAAATTTTGTATGCTCTCTTTCTCTTATTCTGGTGATAGATCACAGAGTGTAATCCTAAATATTGATACAAAAATTAAAATACAATTGAATCCAAAACCGTAAATTATCAGTTTCATATGAATTGTAGAAACTTCTGATTTTTACTATACATAATGATATCTTTCAACATCTTACCTTTGATATTTCCATCTCCATAGATTTCAAACTGATCTTGTGGTGGAGGAAGCTCAGAGGGATGGGTATGATAAAAGTAAGGCCACCCAGCAATGGAATTGCAGCAGATGTAAGTGTATGGAATGTTGGCTTCCTCGATTGCCCTCCTTACAACTCTCTTTTCCTTGTAAAAGCTCAGCCCTGGTTCCACTGGATTGGCTCTGTCTATATCATGCCCAAACTCTGAAGGAAGAAACCTCTGCATCAAACACGACCATTAGTTTTAAGACCAACTAAAGGTGAAATAGTAAACATAAAATGTTCTTGTCCTAGTCCTGACCTGAATGGTCCCAATTTCCTTAATGGCATCTAAAACCTTCAGCTGATCTCTAAGTTCAGCACCACCTACAACCGAAATGACCACATCAATGCCATGCATGGCCTTAACCATTGAGTTGTGGTCATTTAAATCCCCCTGCATATTAAAAAACATTCATTCTTGTTGATTATGGAAGAATTGAATCTACCAAAGATTTTATCTTTTAAATTATATAATTTTGATATGGTAATTATACAAATCTTGTTCTTCATTGATAATTTTTATCATATCCTATGATCTATTTTTAATTGGGTAAACTTTACTATATAAATTTTTTCATCATCAACATTTCCAAACATACTCTATAAACAATAATAAACTTGGTATACCTCACTAATGTAAACATTTTCTTTCATCAAACATTTTCCAACATATGCAATGGACAGTGTAATTAACTTGATATTTCTCATTTTGTTAAAATTTTCCTTCATCAACATTTTGGAGCATGCTTGAGGACCCATATTATTAGAATGAGATAGCACATACATACATAGAGAATGTGAACACCAGCATCTTTCAGTTCCTCAAGGCATTGTGCTTTAGTGGGATGAGAAGCAGATGTGGGCCTAACAAGAACATAAGCAGGATGTCCAGCAGCCACAGCTGCAAGAGCAACAAACCTTCCAATATACCCGGTGCCTCCAATGACTAGAATTTTGCTACTACCACTTTTACCTTTCTCCAAAGTATGACCACAAGAGGCAGATTCAGAAATAGTGGCCAATCTTGGAACTGAATTTTCCTCCGCCATTTGTATATTCTGTGGGACATTGAAAGAATGAGGCAATGTATCAGCACTTGCAACCATTTTTTGTTTTTTTTTTTTTTTGCCTTAACTAGACTTCAAGTTCTTAACTAGTACTAACTAAAAGAGAAATTTGAACATAAAGGGAGATGGGGTTCTCATTATTATATAGCTGATTTCCTCAATGCTTGAGTTGGTGGTTAGCTCAGTCATACCAGCTAGTTCAGAGAAGAAAGGTAGATAAGCATACATATTAGATTTTTATTTTTTTCACTTCATAAAAAATAGTTTTTGTTATTTTTCCAAGATCCCAATGCTGTCATGCACCAGAAAAGGTCTCTGACAAGGATAGATTGTTGTAGCATTTACAAACATATGTGGTCAGCAAATGCGTTTTGTTTACCTTAAAAAATATGTTATGTTATGTCATTTTAGAGGATAGATTGTTGTAGTATTTACAAACATATGTGGTCAGAAAATGCATTTTGTTTACAGTATAAAATATGTTGTCATGCCATTTAAGATACAGAATAATCCAATTGGAAAGCGTATTAGGTTTTTGCTTTCTTTGTCAACTGTCATGCAAATTATTTATGAATGGTGTCACAGAACTGAAATGGAGATTTAATTGGCCTTCAAATAAAGGTATCGGCATTTATCGTGGTATTTCCTGTGGTAGAAACAATGCCAAGACAATTTTGTTTTGGCAACATTCAGTAGATTTTGAAAAAGAGATATATGATACCATCAAGTGTAATGAATTTCAGACCAACAACCCCTATTGAGAGTTTCAATTCAGACTAACAACCCCTATGGAGAGTTTCATTGTTGAATAGCGCCGATGACTTTTTTAATGCAAAAAGAGGGGTAAAAATTTATTAAGATAGAAAGGAATACAACAAGGAGAGCTCAACAAGGAGCTCGATCCTGAGCAACAAGATCATCAAATTCTTGCACCATCTCAAAGGACAGTTGCCTCCTATCCCTAATATTCCAACCCGGATCATGACTAGATGCCCATTTGGCTAAACAATCAGCAGTTCTATTCCATTCACGAGGAATATACGTGAACCTAATGAGCTGAAAAGAGGAAGAGAAGAAAAGAATCTGCTTAACAACAGTAGCTAGCTGCCAACTAACATCCTCAAGCTCTTGCAAAGAAAGCATGTTCACCACTACCTGGGAATCAAACTCACAGATAATCTTACTCCATCCCCGCAAGAAACATTGTTCCACAACATATAAAATAGCCTGAGCTTCTATGAGATTGTTAGTATAATCACCCTTATGAACTGAGAAGAAAAATTTAACATCCCCAGAACTACAACGAGCCACTCCGCCAATACCAACCGGACTAGGATTCCCACGGGAAGAACCATCAGTGTTAATTTTCAGAACTCCATAGGGAGGAGGAGTCTAGTGCCCATCCCGGTTAACCCGACCTTTCCTCTGATGATGAAGCTGCCTGGACATAGAAGGAGACCTATGAGCTGCAGCCCCATCCTGCAGATGAAAATTGAGGCGATTACAGATAGCAAGATCAACCGGATCCATACCCCCATCAAGCTCACACTTCACAAGAATAGTTTCCTGAAGAGAATGTGATATTTTTCACCAAAGATGCAAAACACCAAGCCGAACATCTTGGAATATGCGACGATTCCTCTCCAACCAAATATGCCAAAGCATGAAAGATGGGCCAGCAATCCAAGCAGCATGGAGAAAAGAAGACTTGGAGGGAGCAGTACCCAAGTGGGCCCAGAACTCAGGCAAAGAGGAAGCATGCAGACAAGAGCAACCCCAAGCGCGCCACCAAAGGTGCCATATCTGAGTAGAATAGGAGCAATGGAAGAACAGATGGGAGACAGACTCCTCTCCATTACCACACAAAACACAATAAGAGGGGCCCTGAAATCCACGTTTACAAAGATTATCCCAGGTAAGACAACGGTTGTGAGCCACTAGCCACATGAAAAAATTGCACTTGGACCAAGAAACTTTATTCCAAACTTGCTTCCACCAAGGGACATCAGCATCCCCAAATAATTGTATAGTTATCTCCTGATACCCAGCAGAGACATGATATTTACTAGACAAGGTACTGCCCCAAGCCAAAACATCTGGACCATGCAAAGAAGAACACTCTCTAGAGGCTAGAATTTGAGAAAGCTCCTGACGATCCATGTCTGTACCTCCAAGAGGCCAATCAGAAGAATGCTTCCATCTGTAACCAACAACAGGTCCCAATTGATAAGGAGTCTTGTAATGAGCCACTTTATCCCATCCAACGGCAAGAAAAGAGTCACAAAGAGGCTGAAGATGAGGGTATATGGATAAAATGGAAGGGAATCCATCCCAAGCATCAGACCAAAACAAAGCCTAAGAACCTCCTTTACATATCCAAAATAGACCCCTCTTTACCAACATCGCACCTGTCTTCAAAGTATGCCAAACCATTGAGCCACGACCTTCAAGAGGAAGTGCAGAAACAGAGTAAGGATCAGCACCATGAAAATATTTATGAGTGATAATACGAGCCCAAAGTTGATGTTGTCCAGAGCACCATCACCAATAAAGTTTAGTAGCCAAAGCTTGACTACTCAATAGAGCAGATCGAAGACCAAGACCACCCTCCTTTTTAGGCCTACAAACAGTTGCCCAATTAACCAAGTGCCGATGACTTTTGATCACAATAGCAAAATTATATTTAGATAGAATAATTTTCTTCTACATCACATCTGTTTTATAAAAGCTAAATTAAAATTATCAAGAGTAATATATAATTATATATAGGTATAAGTAAAATTAAACATAAAAGTTAGGTCCTGTTTATGCAGAGACCAAAATGCACTTTTATTAATTAATTAAGAAATTAAGTATAACTGTTTTATGAATTTTAATTTATTAAAAAATACAAACAATTTGGTTATGTAGGTGCATTTTAGCCCCTCCATAACCAAAACTTAAAAGTTATAGGAAAAGGTAGTTTTTTAAAATGTTAAAGTTATGTACAAAAGTAAAACACTTCACGTTTCTATTTTCTAAAAAAGCTAATGATATAGAGATATCATTGTGTAAATTCAAAAATGACATCTCTTGAGGTCTTTTATTTAAATTTTTATCTATATTTAGATTTGGGTGTTATTAGTGACTTATAGTTAGTTAAATTTTGTGGGTTATTTTATATATATGAAAGGAAAATCAAAATAAATTTCTTGAAATTTATTGCTATCTTGATGTGATAGTTCTTATTTTCTCATATTTATTATGGTTTTTTAAGTTGTCATTTATTATGACAAGTACTTTTCTTAATACAATAGAGAAATAATAGTAAGTTGTAAGATTTTAAAAAAGGCTTCTTATTATCTCCAAAGTGTGGAATTTCAAATTTTAGAAATAGAACATGCAAAACCACATGGGAATTTTCCTTTCAATATTTTGTAAGCCAGAGCTACCACCAACATCTCCAAACTATCCTAGACAACCCTACAAAACTTCATTGTATAGGCAATTTTCTACCACCCATGAAGGTTCTAGAAATTTAAAACTAGACTCTGAGGCCAACCAATCCTAAATTATTATTATTTTTTATAGTCTATTACCACATGCCCTTGTTGAACCCCATCCCTTTACTATATAGGTAGATACTCCACCACTTGTAATTACATATTTGGGCTACAAGCCCCACAAAACTATATTTTTTGAGCAAAAAACTTCTCCACCTATTGAACTCGAGAATAACTAGGTAAGCAAGTTCAAAATCATGAAGATATTGTCGAAGTATAGCATCAGTCAAAGTGATATACTCATTACATTGAGTATTTGTATTTATGATTTATATGAACATTGTTTTATGTCTCATATTACTTATAAGAATATATAAAATCAGAGGAGACTACTAAGTTATGAAGTTCCTAAATGTAATTGTTTTACCTCCACATGATTGTCGATTGAGAAGAAAACTAATTTGTACTTGCTTATTCACTGATAGTGATCAAGTTGGGACATGAACCTACATGACCTTTGGCCAAGTAGAGTCATGTCTCTATGGGTCGTGACTTTGGTATAGCTTTTATAAGTTTGATTTTATCATGAGATATCTTGTTGATGATAAATTATCTTTAAGATAAATATCTTATATATATAATATATATTATATATGTACTATAACATATATTATATATATTATGCATCGTATATCTTATATATAATATATATTATATATACTATTCATTATATATTATTATATAATAATATAATAATGTAATAATATATTACATATATGGTTAATATATTAATATTATATATGCTTAAAGGTGTGTTATACATATAGTTATTTATTAACTAATGATGATTAAAATATAGGGACATGTCTCTTGAAGAGACTTGTCTCCTTCTCTCTTATCTATGAGATCTAATCTACATTTGAAAATCATCAATCATATTGGAAATGTTACTACATTTGCATAAATGGTCCTAGAAAATCAACATGGTATCTAAGCCAAACTGTAAATGCTTGAAGATAGAAAATGACAAAGATTATAATTTTCTACTATGATGCTAAAGCTGGACATGCAACTATAATAAAATTTGAGCCTTGAGAATGACTCTAGAAACATTCTATAAACATCAAGTGAAGAAGGATTAATAACCATAGAGCAATATCATCGAACTCCATTATTACTACTTACCAAAACAACGAGTGTTATTGAAGGGAGTAAGTTTTTTAGAAGGAGAAGAAGTACAAACTCTAAAATCTATCAAGGGTCAAAGTACATATCCACCATCAAATTAGAAGTAGGGAATACTAAGAAATACCATTTTTTTTCTTATTAACATGGAATGAATCAATGGTGCCACCATGTAGTGAATAATGGATATGGTTATCGAGCAAGAAGAAGACTATATAACTTACTAGCCAAGTGGCAAAAATGTGTACCAGTCATGAAGAATAAAATATTTGAAGTGAAAACTACAAAATCTTCTAATGCAGGAGCATCCAGTGGTGTAAGGGCAATCTTGTATCACCCAAAAATATGCCTAATGTTAGTTTCTATTTACAGTGTTTTCAATTTTGGATACCCATTTGGGTCAAATAAAGATTCCAATTCTCATAGTTCCACTATTGGTTTTCTAGGTTAGAGTTTTTAGTACCTTGGGATATGTGCCAATGTAGAAAATAGGTTATTTTATAATTGAGCCATAATTATAATGAGTTAAAGGGTTTAAGTTGGAGGGATTATTATATTTGTAATTTAAAGCACTCCAAAAAAAGAATTAGGTTAGAAGGCTTTAAAATTTGAAAGTTATTACAATTTTAAGTTGCCTGGAGACCTCCTAAGAGCACTTTAAAGTCAGATTTGAGGCACTAAACGGCCTCATACAGGCCCAAAAAATGGAGTATTCTCAAAGCTCATCCATAGGGCTATAGAGTGCTTAGAGAGCTTTCCAAAAATGTAAATATTTTGTCAAGCGGAGTCCCAGATCAAAAGTTATGCCTCCTAGAAGTTGGACTACCATTTCTAGATTCTTCTAATTTTACACTGACTTTTGACATGTTTTCTGGAGCCCTTTGTTTTGGAAGTGGATGCCAAATGGAATATTCTAAAATGTATTCCTAACCTAAACATAATTTTATTTACTTAAGGACATTTCTACCATTGTAAAGGCAATTTTTTGGTGGAGTTTGGGAGAAGGTATCGTGAGAAGGGTTTTCTCTAGAATCTGATAACATTGTAAGCCCATAGGGCATGTTGTGGTGTCTATTTTTGTTCTATCGAATGTAATAGCATATCAATTTTGATAATAATATTTCCTTTTTCATATTGTATTCATTTTTGTATTGGGTTGTGCCCCCATCAAGTGGTATCAAAGCTGGTTTTCCTGAGTGTGTAGACAAAGCACTGATTGTGAGGTAGTTTGCATAGGACTATGTGGTTGTGGAGTTTGATACAAGAAGATTTCTCCATGAAGGGAGTGTGGTGGAAGGGCTAGAGTTGTTACTCCTGAGATTAGAGCTCTCCGGAGACAAGTCCAGGCATTATAGGAGGAGATTTGTAAAGGGATGAATGTTGTTGTAGGTGACGAAAATGTGAAAGAAAATGAAAAAGAATGAAATATTGGGTAGTAAGGGGAAGGAGATAGAGAAGACCTAAACTAGGTAGAGGAGAGGATTTTTAGGGCTATTTCCAAGCTTAGAAAAAGACCTAAAATTAACGTTTGCATGCTTTTGGGAAATCTAAACCCGGATGAGTTGATCGACTGGATCAATGAGCTGAAGGAATATTTTGAGTATAGGGATATTGGAGACCTTGATAGGGTCAAGTTTGCAAAGGCCAAATTGAAAGGCCGTACCAAAATCTGGTGGCAAGAGATTTAGTTGGAAAGAAATAGAAGAGGAAAGCAAAAAATCACAAGATGGGATCGCATTGTGGACCGCATGGTGGACAAACTAAAGAAGCAATTTGTTCCTATTGATTACAAGCTTGATTTGTTCAAGAAGATGCAAGGGATAAAGAAATTAGGAAAATATATCTAGGAATACATAGAGGATTTCTATCAGGTCCTATTAGTGCGGGGCATGCAGAAGCAAACATGGAGAAGGTTTCTCATTACCTTAGTGGGTTAAGACCTAGCATTCAATAGAAGTTAAGTTTGGTTAGAATGACTAGAATTGAAGAGGCATACTAGTTTGCCTTACAAGTTCAGGAGAAGCTAAACAAAAAGCTTGATGGAAGGCAAAGAGGGCATAGTCAAGGAGGAAGGGGCGGTGGCAGGTCATTTGGAGGCCGAAATGAGAACCAAAAGAAAAATGAAGATGTGGGTGCAATTCTGCATTTAAGGTTGTGACCAATTTTGTGCTTAGAACGAAGGATTTGAGCAGAGGATGAATTGCAATGTATTTACCCTAGGTGAATATGCATGTTCATTTCAAATGAAGATAAGAAATTAAGTGAGCATGTATGCAAGTATTCTAAAATTGAAAGCATGTAAATGCAAGCTAAGTATGAAATCTAATGATGTTTCAACAACATTTAACTACTTCTCCTCCCTCTTTCTTCCCAAATGAGTCTTGCATTTATAGGTTTTGGCAAGGCCTTGGGGTAGAGTTTGATCCAACCATGGTGAGGTTGGGAGTTGAATAAACAATTTCACATGTAAGTTCCACTTAGAATAAACAATTCTAGGTGTAAGTTCCACTAGAATAAACAATTCTAAGTGTAAGTTCCACTTAGAATAAACAATTGTAGGTGTAAATTCCACTTTGCGCATAGTGCAAAGAATCCTTGCATGAGTTTTGGCCCCATTTTTCATAAAATATACATTTCTTGTTCTAACTTCATGATTTTTACAATCTAATCTCTATTTCGCAGCATTTATTTTATGATTCCTAACCTGTGATGTAGCATAATAGTTGTTTGCAGGATGTTTTGATGAAGAAATTGAAACAATGAATCTAACACTTTGATTATGGGACATTTGATGAAGACATCAATGTGGAAAATGCTAGTGGTTTAACTGCAGGAAGCATGCCAAAGAAAATTCAAGCAAACATTGTATCTTTTAATGCTTTCAAAACATAGTCTAAATAGGGCTTGTGAACTTTGTTGGGTGAAAAATAGGGGAATAGGGGAGTATGATCTTTACTACTTGGAAGTGATGCCCAAGATTAAATAACAAACCTAGAAGCCTTTGAAAGACGGTACCTGAGGGAAGCAAGAAAGGTAGTGGTTCTCCTAAACGAGTCTTAACGGACAAGTTGGGATTGATAAGCTAGCTCGGTGATGAATGTGTTCTATGTGCTTTGAGTGAAGAGACAAGGTAGAGGAGTATGATCTTTTCCCTTTTGGAAAAATAAAAAACTTTGACCCTTGAATCTGACCTCCAGTCTGAGTCATCCTTTAGAGGGCTTGCCAGATCCAACCTCTAGGAATAACCCAAGTGAGCACACACCTTTTATTGGTGATTCCACCTCACTATAATATAGAAGCTTTGTTGAGAAAAAGACTCCAAATCCATGTTAATTTCTTCTTCTTCATTCTGATATCTCATATCAAGGAGAGGCTATGTATGTTGCACTAAGTAGCGCTGCTCCTAGTCTTGCTAGTCAAGTGTGTGCATATACAGATGCTAGTGTGGGCTGCTAGCCTCAACATTTTTCATGGAGTCACTGGGGATTAATGTGAAGGAAATCCTATTAAACTCTTTGTAGACAGTTGCTACCTAATTCACCTCTGAAAGTGTCATAATCCTTATGTAGGGATCGATCCTAGTGGATTACCTAGATTGCCTGAAGAAATTACACTCACCATTTGTACTCCACAATTACACAAACATGAATGGGGTTTCTTTGAACTTGAGGTTCACTCATCCCCCAACATGTCAGTTTTGTGAGATACTTAGTGTGGGAAAGGGTTTTGGTCACTAAGCCATTTTTGCTTATAGGGATAGAGAGTGTTTATTATCGAGCCTTAAACTTGTCCAAAACATTCAGACTAAAAGGTCAAGATTCCCCTCATCCTTCTAAGTTGCTTTGTCCTTAGTTGGATTGTTTTTTACTGCTCTATGTGTCCCTTGTGTGAAGGTCAACTATTTGCATACAATGTTACATACTACCTAAAAGCTTGAAAACAACATCCAAATCTGGTTGAAAACTGTCAAACATTGTCATAAATCTATCTGGAAAACTATCCCAATCATCAAAATCTCTTCAAGACATCCAAAACTACCAAGGGTCAAAAGTTCACCTCCTTTCCTATAAAATCTTGCGTGAGAAAATGCCTTTCCAACAATTTCTCGCACCATTACCAACACTTCCTCACACAGTTCATAGAGAATCCTTGTGTGGGAAAGTGACTTCTATTGGTCAGAATTGTTAGAAAATTTCCATGTGTATCAGTTTTGCACTTCCTTGCAAAACTCTACTAGAATCCTCACTTGAGAAAACACCATGAGAAATTTTGTTCTGAATCCTCGCATCCTATTTTGCACTTTCTTGCATGAGTCTACCTGAATCCTCACGAAAACTTTTTCCTTCATGCTATCAAATTGGCCTATCAGAGGTGTCTCCTTGCTTGTCTTTTTGCATTTTCTTGCTTGTATGTCCTTTTAACCTAAGTCTGATCTTTTGCTAGATGTGTTATACTATTTCTCTAAGTCATAACAGTCTTGAAACTTAGACTCCTTGCTTAGCTTGTCATTTATGATCTGCACATGAATTAGTCTTGTCACTCATCATCCTATCTTGCTTTCTAGTGTTTTTTGAACCTTGGGTCATGATAGTTGAAAACTATTGGCTATTCTTGCTATTTCTTTGACTACTCATATGTAGGCTCACAACACGATTACTATACTTCACTTACTTTGAGATGAAATCCTAGTATGATCATTGATCAAAATTTT
Organism: Cupressus sempervirens; assembly: GCA_028749045.1. Classification (NCBI taxonomy): domain Eukaryota; kingdom Viridiplantae; phylum Streptophyta; class Pinopsida; order Cupressales; family Cupressaceae; genus Cupressus; species Cupressus sempervirens. Next base: position 763,396,675 of record CM053792.1, on the reverse strand, counting down.
TCATTAGTCCTTGTCTATGACTATGGTGACCAGAAGTGGAAACATATTTCCTCCTCATAGACTGAGATGAGGTAGAGGTAGAGGTCAAACCCATAGTAGAAGTCACATTCAGATTGAGTATAGGGAAAGATCCTCATGATCTAGTTCTCTTGACAATTCACCTAGTGCTCGAAGAATATTTGACATAAACTTGCGACAGATTAGGAATCGTCTATTACAAGAAGATCTAAATGCTAATGAGATACCTATAGACATACCATCTAAATGATTGTTTGAAACATTTATGCAACCTACACATATTGAACATATCCCCATCCCTACAATGGCGGATCAAGAGAGAGAAACATGCAAAAAAAATGCGAGAACGAACCAAGAAGATTCTCAACAAAATGAAAGGATGAAAAGTCCTTACATGTATACAAATATTGATGGGGATAATGAAGAGATACCCCTAGAAGTGATAGAATGATGCCATAAAGACAAGAATTTCCAAAAAATGATGGATATCTTACTCCAAGAAGAGAAAGAGAAATAATTTCTCAAACTCCCTCAAGAAGGAACAAAACTCCCTTGACATTACAATGTTGAAATGATTGTCATTCAAGAGAAAGAAACTAAGACCTCAAAATTGCAAAAACAACTCCTAATCATGCAAGAACAATTACCTTAAATGTTGCAAGATAAAAACAAACCAGCTAAACAATTCACGCTCGATAATATTTTTCCTTTTCCTTTTGACAAGAATTCGCATATGTCTCCTTTTCCTAGAGGATTTGAGCTACCTAAATATGAAAAATAGTTAGGGACATCCAATCCTCAAGATCACTTGAGAGAGTTTAGCACTCTATCAATGGAGTTCATGCATGACCAAACATACCTTATGCATTTTTTCCCACGGAGTCTAGGTGGTCAAGCCATGGAATGGTTTTTGAGATTGCCTACGGGTATTAAAACTTTTGATGAGATTGCAAACATGTTCATTCAGAAATACTCAGATAACATACAATGTCCCATTAACACAAGAGACTTGTGCAGCCTCAAACAAAGAAATGGAGAATCTTTTCTATCATTCCTTCAAAGATGGGGACAACTATATACTAAGTATTCATGCAAAATCCCTAAGACTAAAAAGTACATCTTCATGGATAACCTCTTGCTAGATTTTGGGTATAAGATACAACTTCAAGGTCCATGCACCTTCAAAGACATGATCACACAGGCCATATGCATTGAGTAATTCATGATTAAAAAGGTATAACTTACTCTCCAAAGGATGCTAAACAAGGACATTCCTATGACAAAGACAAGTCTAAATTTATCCATAAAAATTAAGAGGTAGTACATGATGGAGTAGTGGAAAATTAACTCCCAAACCATCTAAAATTGCATTTAACCTCTCAGATAACTTGAAAGCCTCTAAAGATGTCAAACAAGAAACTACAAGCAATAAGACTACTAGAAACAAAGTGAAAAACAACTCTTGGGTCTCTTGAGCCCTGCGAGAATTCACACCTCTAGGTGAACCATTTGACATGGGTTATAAAATGTTACTCAAACACAAAATTATTACTCCTTCAGAGTTTCCACATCCTTATGATCCATAACCTTAGCCTACATGGTGGAAAGAGGATGCCTCTTGTGACTACCATCAGAACAAAGGACATAAAACTAGTAACTGTATTAACCTATGTCATAAGATTCAAGATCTCAGTGATGATGGTGACCTAGTTGTGGATGGGCACAAGAAGAATTCTAATCACAAATCTTTAAAAGAAACTTTTCCACCTTATGATAAAGGAGAAAGTTCTAAATAGAAAGGTGATAACAAGGTTAATTACACATATGCTGAGGAAGATGTTTTCCACATGGTCAAACCTGTGGCATTCAAATACTATGACTTTATCACAATCAAAGGAAAACAAGATAGTGTCAAAGCTAAGACTCCATTTATCTTAAAAGGTGCATCATTTACTCAAGAACCTTTTTTACCATGTGTCAATGCAGTCATGCACCCACAAGCTAAGTTGATTCTCAAAGCCCCCATGCTTTCCACTTTCGAAGCAAAATGAAATGAATACAATGCTATTGTTGGTCCACCTGGTAGAAACAACACAATTGTGACACCCTCTATAACTACCAGTTATAGTATACTCAAATAGTTACAAAGAACAAACACACAAATATTGATCTTTGAACTGCTTAAAATCTTGCCTGCTCATAGGAAAATTCTTGACAAAGCCCTCAATGAGGCAAGCATACCTCAAGATTTTGATCTTGATAGATTTCAATCCATGGCGAGTCATTTGACTTCACCTAACTATATATCTTTTTTAGAAGAAGATGATAACTCTTTGAGTCATCCTCATAATCAACCATTGCACATTGAATTAATGATATATCAAAAGTGTATCCAAAGGGTGCTAATAGACAATGGAGTTGGTCTCAATATTTGTTCCACTTCTTTACATAAACAACTAGGTTATGCAAAAGAATCCATTGACCCTCATTACAAAATAAAAATTAAAGCTTATGATGAGGTTGAACACAAATCCCTAGGTCTTGTGGTGTTGCCTTTGTAGGTAGGTCCTCTAGAAATAAATGTTACATGTTAGGTCCTTGGCATCCCCTTAGCATATAACATCTTGTTAGAATGACCATGGATTTAAAAAATGCAAACAATACCCTCGATGTACCATCAATGCATAAAATTCTCATTCCAAGGGTTTGAAGTTACTATACTAGCTACTCCTACTTACACCTACAACATGTGAAAATATGATGATAGTCTTGTGCCTACCAATAGAGAGTCTATAGATAACTTGGTCATTAACTTAAAAGAAATAGAGAAGACTCTCAAATTAACAGAAGCAGGGATGGGAGAGTACAACATGGAGCTAGTCTTATCCTTAACTTCTCTTCCAAAATCTCCTCATCATATGGGAGATCATCTGAGACAAGGAAACCCTTTGTATTTTCACCTAAAACCAAATTCAATGGGTCTTTTGTCAAAGCTTCAATACCCCTAGAAGATGAAGATGAGGATAGAGATATTGTAGCATACTTATACAAGGATAAAACCTAGCTAATCTTATAGACCAGGCTCATGAGATAACACCAAAAAGATGTGGACAAGGTCTTAAGATGATCAAGCACCTTGGTTAAAAAGGAAAAGGTCCTATCGGCTGAAATGATGATGGTCTTATTGATCCTATTGAAGCAAAGTTTAGGAGACCTACTGACACAATAGGTTTGGGATTCAAGAAAATCCCCTTTCATCTAGGGGTCAACAAGTTTGTTAGAATGACTGACCCTTTATCCAAACATGATTCTTTATCTAAGCCAGATGATGAAATTGAGAGCTCCAATGATGAGGATAGTTTCCCTCATCCTATTCCACTAGACCTTGCTGCACTATTCACAAAGCCAGATAATGTTGTCCACTATGTCAATACTGTTGAGGTTAATGATGATAGCTTTGCTAATACTAATGATACTTACCAAAGTAGCACAGACTCCCATGAGTATGAGTTTGATTCTCTCTTAGAAGCAACTTTTGACAAAGATATGGATCAAGTACATACATATGAAAACCAACTCAAAGTGGCTGAACAATCTAGGGTTGAGTCCGATGAGTCACATGCTTCTAGTATCATTGAATCTTTGATTAATGAGGTTGGAGCTCCAAGGGTTTTGAACACACCTTTGGATGAAGTCACTCTAGGACTCAAATTACTTGTCCACACATTTGATGACTATACTATGAATTCCATTGAACCTGTCACTTCTCTTTCAGTCATACATCTCGAGCTAATAGACCATAACTCCCAATCTACACCTATCAAAGTCCCCATATTCTAGAATGACTATGCTCTTGCTTGCTACCTAAATGTCATCGAACTGGTAACATCTTCCACCAGTGAAAAGAGTGTGAATGTGACTGAAGCTAACATGAAATATCTTAGTCGAATAATTAAAAGAAAAAATAAAAGATGTTCTAATGGTGAAAACCACATTGTGGCAGTATTGAAACCAAAAATAGTAAATAAAATAGATTCATCCAAGGGTGAAAACCTCTTTGAGGCACCTAAGGATGAGATATTTGATGTGCTTCCAAGTCACTTTTAGGAAAGGTCACTAGTGTTGATAGAACCGACATAGTCTATCAATCTCGAAACATAAGAGCATCCTTAGATTATTCATCTTGCACAATCCTTATTTGCAGAAGAAAAAGAAGAATTTTTTGCCTTTTTTTGAGAAAAGAAGATAAACTTTGCATGGTCTTACTCTGATATGCTAGGTTTAGATATTGATCTAGTGATGCATCATTTGTCCATTGCACCAAGGGTAAAACTAGTCAAAAAAAAGCTTAGGAAAATGCATCCACATGTGGCATTGCTAGCTAAAGTTGAATTAGAAAAGCTTCTAAAAGCTAGTTTCATCCATGCCACTGACCATGCTGAATGGATCTCAAACATAGTGCCAATTTCCAAACATGATATGTCCATCTAAGTTTGTATAGATTTCAGAGATCTCAACTTGGCATGCCAAAAAGATGATTTTCCACTCCCCAACATTGACATGATAGTGGGCTATCAATTGTACTCACTCATGGATGGCTTCTTTGGCTATAATCAAATAAAAATAACACTAGAAGATCAAGTGAAAATTGCTTTCACCTATGCTTGGGGTACCTTTTTCTGGAATGTGATGCCATTTGGTCTTAAAAATGCAGGTGCCACATATCAATGAGCAGTAACTACAATCTTCCATGACATGATGCATAAGACAATGGAGGACTATGTTGATGACACCTTAGTCAAAAGTGTACAAAGAACCACTCACCTCAAAGATTTGGGGCCTATACTAGATCGTATAGAGAAATTTAGTCTTAGATTAAACTCGAAGAAATGTGCTTTTGGTGTCACATCAGGGAAGCTACTTGGCTACATTATATCTGTAAAGGGAATTGAGGTGGATCTAAAGAAAGTTCAAGCTATCATAGATATGACTCCACCTCATAACATCATCCAGATGAGAGGCTTATAGGAAGACTTCAGTCTATCCATCACTTCATCTCACAACTAGCTGCAAAAACACAACCTTTTAATAAGAATCTACACAAAGGTGTGAAATATGACTAGAATGCTGATTGTGATAAGAACTTTACACAAATAAAATTGTATATTTATAATCTACTAGTGTTAATGTCTCCTATTTATGGGAGGCCTTTGATCCTATATATTTTTGTGATGGACTCCTCTCTGGGTATTATGTTGGCTCAAGAAGATAACAATAATAAGTAACAAGCTATTTACTACCTCAGTCAAACATTGATCTCATATGAGATAAACTACAACATGATTGAGAAAGCTTGCCTAGTAGTAGTGTTTGCTTCCCAAAAGTTGTGACACTATATGTTGGCCCACACTACATGCCTAATAGAAAAATTTGCTCCATTGAAGTATTTACTCAGTAAGGTTGCTCTCATAGGAAGGTTAGCTAAATGGGTAATGATCCTAAGTGAATTCACCATTCAATATGTTGAATAGAAAGCTATTAAAGGGAAGCCAATTACTAATTAGCTAGCGGAAGTACCAATGTAGAGTCTTCTTCCATTGGGCATTGAATTTCCTGATGAGTCAATCTTATCATTAACACATCACACTTGGGTGATGTTCTTTGATAGTTCTTTCACACAACAAGGATCTAGTGTAGGAATCTTGTTTCTAACACCACAAAAATACACTCTACTAAAGGCATACAGGATTTTATTCCATTGTACAAATAATATTGCTAAATACAAAGCCTTAATCAATGGAATGAAAATTTCTATTGAATGGTGGATAGATCAACTCAAAATATTTTGTGACTCATAATTGGTAATCAATCAAGTTAATGATGTTTATCATAGCAAAGATGAAAAGCTAGTACCTTACAAAAGGATGGTGGATAATTTGAAGATATATTTTGCACATGTCACTTTTGAGAAAGTTCCTCAGGTAGGTAATAAGGCTACTAATGCAATGACTACCCTCACTTCAATGCTCTAGACACTTGAAAATGACTTTCAACATGAGTACCTAGTGGAAATGTTATCCTACCCATCCTATGATTCACTTGACTCCTAGATGATATGTTCTATCATAGGACATGATTCATCTCTCTACTCTCATATCTTCTCCTACCTTTGTGACTAGATACTTTTGAATAATCTAAACTAGAATGAAAAATGTCACCTAATCCATAAAGCTTCACAATACATCATCATTGCTAACAACCTATTAAGAAGAGGTCTCGATAGAACACTCCTTAGGTGTCTAGTACCCAATAAGTCAAAATGTGCATTAATAGATGTACACAAAGGTATTTTTGGGAACCACTCAAGTGGCCTAACACTAGTGTGTAGACTTGTTAGAGCTGGTTACTATTGGCTAGACATGGAGAAAGATGCAATCCAATATGCCAAGTCTTGTAAACAATGTCAAATCCATGGGAATCTGATTCATGCTCCAACTAGAGAGCTCATTCCATCTATCACCATGTGGCCATTTCAACAATGGGCTCTTGATCTTGTAGGTTAGATTCATCCATCATCTTTCAATGGACATAAATTCATCATTATAGCTATAGACTACTTCACTAAGTGGGTGGAGGCAATCCCTCTTCCTATAGAAAATGGCAAAACTGTAGCTCTCTTCATTATGAATTATATTATATGTAGGTATGGTGTACCTTCTCCATCATCACTGACAATGGAGGGTAGTTCAAAAATAAGGATCTTAAGGCATTGTGTAAAAAGTTTAAAACCATGCAACATTAGTCTTCTATTTATTACCCCTAGGGTAATGGACAAGTGAAGGCATCCAACAAGGCAATCCTTAAAATCTTGCATTGCACAATTAGCAAATCTAGAAGGGACCAGCATCTTCAAATTAATCCAACTTTATGGGCCTAGAAAACAAGTATCAGAACTCCAATGGGTACAATACAATGCCCTTTGCTTTGGTATATGGAGTGGATGTTGTGCTTCTTGTTAAGGTTGAGACTCTCACTCTAAGAATCTCCATGAAGGGCCTCATTACAAACAATGACTATCGAATATCTCAATTTCAAAAACTAGAATTGTTAGATGAATGCCAATAAGTGGCATGTGATCATCTTTGAGCTTATCAATAGTATATGTCTAGAAGCTACAATAAGAAAGTTAAGCCATGTGACTTCCAAATAGGCCATCTCATTTTGAAAGAAAACCCTAAGAATCAACAACAACGAGTACAAATTTAGGGAAGTTCAAACCTAACTAGCTTGGTCCATACATAATTACTGCAGTATTTGGGTTTGGTGCTTACCAACTATCTACAGCTGAAGGAGAGACACTCAAGTAACCCATAAACACTCTCCACCTAATTCCCAAAGTTCTCTAAACATACTTACAAGTCGTGCAAAAATCCTAAAAATTGCAAAATATCCTTAAAAATTAGTTATCCTGGTAAAAGCTTAGCCTTACATGTCGTGGTAGCACCAAAAATATTTCCTTTGTTGCTTTTCCTACTTTTAGTGCTTTGTATTCTATGCCTTTCCTACTTTGGTTTGTTGTTCTTTCCTGTCCATAAGCTAGTCCTCTGAAAACTCCAAAAACATTTGTGAAACTTTAAAAATCTCAAAAACATCTGTATATTCTCAAAAAAATAAAAACATTTGTAAAATTCTAAATTTTACTAAATAGTCATGATCTTCTCAACTGACATTTTCCCTTCATTGGATGACCACACAAGACACTATTTAGACCAAAATGAATTAACAACACTCTCAGTCATAGTTAATACTTTGTGTACAATTTCTTTAGATCAAGTTCATCCTCATCCTAGGGGAAATACCATGCAATTCATTAAGAATCCCTCAAGCTTCAGTCATTACTTGTCCTATAACTATGTCTACCTATTGTTGTCCTTTTCTTGAAGAGATTTCATCATATTATATCAATCTACTAAAAATTTGAATTGAGAATGATAACATTGTTTGAGTGATGCTAAGCTTTTCTTTGTGTCTGGGTTTGTTGCTTTGTCATTCTCCCCTGAGTGACTTGACGATGTCTCTTTTGGACTAGAGTAGCAAGGACTGGGGACATGATTCTTCTTTGCTTGCTACTTATTGGTTTAGTCCCAATGATTCAAAGGATACATATGAAATGGGTGTCTACTGTAAGAGCCTCTATCTTGTGTTGGATGGTTGTGTATACCTCGACTCACTTTATATGAATTTTTTTTATCAGGTTGGTTCTTCTCCTTTCTTGTTGGAGTGAATGCTATGGCTATAGTAAAATCATGATGCTTTTCCTATTAAATAAACATATGGGTCACTGCAAGCATGTTTACCATACTTCTATCTTAGGTCATGAATGCAAGGGTCGTTGTGGATAGAACATTACTAATTACTTAGCATGAGAGGGATCTGTCACGTGTCTAGCATGTTTTTCTGGCAAGAAACATTCTCGTCATCCTAGTGTTTATACTTTGATGCTTATGTTGACTTGCTACATTAAAAGGGACAAATGTTTTGGTCATTTTGGTTTCTTGTGCCTCAAATGCTTACATTTAATCTTGACAAACTAGACACATGTCATATACATCTCCACATGATTACAATGTTAGAATGAGTTGAAGGATATGCATGGGTCTAACTCAAAGCTCTGTGATTATCAAAAAAATATTACAGGTCCAATAACCAGTCCTAAGGCTTGCATTTTGCTTAGGTTTCATTTCATTTTAGCTTTGCATTTTGATATAGCATGGAATATAACTTCACTTCTATCTCTCAACTCAAGTGAGTCTTAATATGGAACAACCCATCTTCACATTGCAAGAGTTCTGTTCTTTAACCGATCTTGGTAAATCTACTCAATTACCTGCACAAGGATAACACATGAAAACTTGTGTCATATGCTAGTCACATATTTTAATGGCATATCTATACTATGAGATCATACATCAAAGAAATGATATCAAGCACATCTATCTAACTCATAAATGGAAAATCATCAGAGACAATGGTGTAACACATGCACATGATACTCAACTCAAAACCCTATGTGTGTGTGTGTGTGTGTGTGTGTGTGTGTGTATCAGTATCAAAAGAATACATTAGTACAAAAAATGGGTGCTACTCAAGTGCTATCGATTAGAAATGGTCCAAAAATTGTGCTGGCATACCAATTGATACATAGCTAGTACAAAATCAAAGGAAATCAAGCTAACTCTCCCTTTCTCCCTCACCTTTGGGAGGAAGAGGAGGAGGAGGTGGCACATCTAGTCTTGCCAGTGAGTGTGCACCACCAAGCTCTCTCACATACTTAGAGTATCTCGACAACTACAATGATGGGTTAGGCACTACTGCAACATAAGTAGCATAATAGTAAGCAGAGCTAGATGAGTGGAGGCAAGCCTCATCCTGCTAGTGCTCCAACTGCTCTTGTAGAAAGTGAATCTCTTGATCTCACATTGCCAAGTGTATGTCCCTCATTGCAAGCTGGATTTGCATCTTCACTAGCTGTCGCTCCACTATCCTAGTTTGATCCCTATCTCGCCTAAGGGCATCTTGGGTGTGTGCCAAGAGGTCACTATCTTATAGATCTATCACAAGCTAGTTTGGCATCTCCTCCTCACCCATATCCTACTAGGCTAGCTGCTCCTCAACCCATGGTCTCTATGTCTCACTGCCACTCATGCTAGGGGTACCCATCTCACCACAAGATCTCCTATGAGTGGCCCCACTACTACCAAAACTAGGATCTACTCTCATCTATCGAGGATGGATTGAGACCTATGAAGTTTCCTATCATGGCTCATGTTGCTATGTCTATTGTGGCACTAGAGCCTGTACTAGCACTGCCTTTCCCATGTGATCTATGAACTTGGGAAAGGGGTGGCTCACAAAATACTCTCTATATACTGGGGTCATACCCCCATCTAAAACTATAGCCATATAATGCCATTGGACAATGGTAAGAGCTTGCATCTTGATCATCGATCAACTAGTGTCCAATTTGACTAACCATCCCCTCGCCTCCTCTGAGGCAAAGCGAGCATAAGTGCAGTACTCCTAGGATATATCCTATCATTGGCCATACTGTTGCCAAATGCATGTCAATGGAAATCTCTCAATCACTTGAAATGAATGGCCAAATAGTGGCTGAGAGGAAAACATGTATCTAAGCTCTACTCATGCATTATCCCAAGCCTCTGTCTCTTTCTAGGGCCACCATACTACTACCACAAAATCATCTAGCTACCCACACCACTGATCGATCTTACCCAAAGTAGTCTAGGTCATCTATCATCTATACCTACAAATATATAGCTCATGTGGCTATCTCATATCCTCGCATATGGGCCTAGTGATGGGAAGGTGCTCCCATGCCCATACCTGTAGTACATACACTCTTGTAGCCATGGACTTTGCCTCCTTGTAGGCGATCTCATGCATCTCATGGTACATATGGGCCAACATACACTAACCCCATATAAAGTGTTTTGGATGCTCTAACATCCTCTACAACATTCAACCCCATCTAAACTCGAGCCCATGCTACCCTCAGTTTGGCACCAAATAGCAGCTCAAGAAGAATGTGAGCACCATGGCCAATTTATGAGTAGGACCAAAAATTTCCAATAGATCATCCCACAAGATGGCTCACCCTATGATGAAATCTTCCTAAAATATGGTTTGCAGTGCCTCTATACTCAAGCATGACTGTGTATCATACTCAACCCTTGGTCCATGGAAGGGAATTTAGAGTATCCTATATATATCCCTCAGAGTGATCGTCATCTCTCCTAGTGGTAGATGAAAAGTATTTGTTTCTGAATGGAAATGCTCGACAAGGGCTATCGATAATCCATGATTCACCACTAGTGAGGGGATATCATAGAGATGTGCAAGACCAAGTGTATCAATATGTGTAATCTCTACCACATCCAACTATTTGATTAAGGCCAAGATAGGCAAGTAGTGTGATTTGAAAGAAATATCCTAGAAGACCACCTACATACACAATTGACATAAAATTGATCAGTACTTGATATACATGCAATACATACTACTACTACTATGATCTAAAACATCACAAATTATGCTAAAAAGATGCTCAAAGATGAAATTAAATGCAAAATTTGCATTACAAATATCAAAAACACTCTTTTGTTGCTAGATTTCACGTGAGCTTTCATAGTCTCACATGAGAAATTGCTTTCCTTGTGCGAGAAAGTGCATTCCTCACTCAAGAAAGTGCTTTCCTCATGCGAGGAAACACTTTTGTGCATAGTAGAAAGCCCTCTTAGGGTTTTCTCACAAAAGGTTTGGGTGTCTCTCATGCAAGAAAACCCAAAGACCCACATGAGAAAGTTTCTTTATGGAACTTTCTCATGCAAGCTTTCTCCTAGGCATGTGCACGAGAAAATAGTTTCCTCATGTGGAAACCCAACAAAGACTTCCTCAAAATTGCTAAAAATTCACAAAATTTTAACTAAAATGCATCAAATTTGAAATTTCACAGTGGGTAATCGAGTACTTACTGGAGGCCCGTAGTCTGTCAGCCGACTATGATGCCTTGAACACTTGAATCTATGTGAATGCACTAGGACCACCATGATTTCTTCCTTAGAGCTCCTTTCTCACAAAAGTCAAATGCACAAATGATTTGAAAATGACCCTTTTGGGCCCTTATATACTAGTTGACCTAATTTTTCAAAGTGCTCCAATCAAGGTCAAATTCACCCTTGACTAATTTGATAGCTCTGAATCCATTTCTGGGACCAAAATCAAATTTTGATGCACATAAATTGCTCAAAATCACACAAATTTTTTGGGACTGACGTGATCGCATGCTTGTGCAATCTAATTTCTTGATACCATGCAATTATTGGCATATCACCAAAACACCATTGCTTCACCCTCTTCCTAAATTTTTGAAAAAAGTCAACTCTAGTCAACTGTGGTCAATCGTGACCTCCAAATCAATCTAAATCACCTTCCCACTAAGGCGTCATCTTCGAACTTTTCTCCTGAAGGGGGTAGTATGACAATAACATCACTCATGATATCATCATTGAATCCTTATCGAATATCTCAAGTATGATTTCAAATCTAAACTTAATGCCCTGATCGCTCGAGGCATCTCAACACTTGGGGTAGCTTCATTGGCCCATCTAGTGTCATATAATATCTATTCAATCAATGTTGTAAAACTCATTGTCACACATATTTGAGTGTTCTACTTAGACTCTTGAGGACTAAGCCTTGTTCTGGGGATAGTCCTATGACTTATGAAATGACTTTTTTTTTAATCTATTTTCAAACTAGTATTTAGGTGTTCTATCTAAATTCTAGAGAATTAAGCCTTTTTTCTGGAGATGATCCTATGAATCTCATTCAACTATTGCTAATAAAATAGGTATTGGGGCATCTTAAGCATAATTCCTAAGGATTAAGCCCTGTTCTGGGGACAATTCTAAAAATCACGACAATCTTTGAATCAAACAAGTATCGGGGCATCCTAACCCTAATTCCTAAGGATTGAGTCTCATTTTGAGAACATTTCTATAAATCAAATCTTCAATTTATTAGATCGATATCCAAGCATTCTATCTAGACTTCAGAGGGCTAAGCTTCGTTCTAGAGATAACCCTAGAATATCATCACTTGGTCTTAGTGTCTTTAGATCTGAAATCAATCTCAGTTCTTTCCCAACACTTCAAATTCATGATTATCTTTGAATCAATGCATTGCTCACACATCAATTCAAAGAGGGGCAAAATTTAATAATGCAAAATTGGTCACATCCTTAAATGCAAAATTACATCTTGAAATGGAATAGGTTCAAACAAATCAAACAAGTCAAATCAATTTCAACCCATTCAATTGTGACACATGAATATTAATTAAAAGAATAAACATTAATGAGTCATTATTTTGGAAATCAATTTAATATTGATAAGGGAGCCCCTATCCATAAATTAATATTTTATTCATTATGTGGGACAAGGATATTGCTTGTTTATTCTAGTGGAACTTACACCTGGAATTGTTTATTCTAAGTGGAACTTACACCTAGAATTGTTTATTCTAGTGGAACTTACACTTGGAATTGTTTATTCTAAGTGGAACTTACATCTAAAATTATTTATTCAACTCCCAACCTCAACATGGTTGGATCAAACTCTACCCCAGGGCCTTGCCAAAACCTATAAATGCAGGACTCATTTGAGAAGAAAGAGGGAGGAGATGTAGTGAAATGTTGTTGAAACATCATTATATTTCCTATTAGCTTGCATTTACATGCTTTCAATTTTAGAATACTTGCATACATGCTCACTTAATTGCTTATCTTCATTTGGAATGAAAATGCATATTCACCTAGGGTAAATGCTTTGCAATTCATCCTCCACTCAAATCCTTCATTCTAAGCATGGTCTATGGTTATTGGATTCTCGAGTTTGAGAGTATCAAGTCACCCCATCTAGTTAGAAGACAATAGATCACCTTGTGTATGCATGTCAAATGAACAATATCATGTTCACTTTGGTGTGATAGAGCACAAAAAAAGATCATATTGAAGTGTGTGTGGACCAAGAAGCCATATTTCATACTCATAGTGGGTAGTAGCCAAAATTAGAGGAATGAGGGTTTCAACTACTCCCATGATCAAAACTTTTGAGATTAGAGAGGAAGAGGTAGAGGATGTGGACAAGGTTTAGGAAGAAGAGGTTTCTATGGTACCTATTTTCATTATGATGAAGAAATTCATTGAGCCTTTGAATGCCCTCAATGCCAAGGAAGGATAGATAAGATAATTGATGGTCAAGCAAGGGTTGCTCATGTGGATGATGATAAATAGTCATCACATTCAAAGGATGGAAAAAGAGGAGATGTTATAGTTAATGAAAGGGTCTTACTGAGTAGTGAGATTGGAATTGGACAAAGGAGGATTTTGTTTCATACCAAGTGCAAGTGTGAGGGTAAATATTGTGATGTGATTGTAGATGGTGGAAGCACTAAAAACTTGGTGTCAGAGGAGATGGTATCAAAGATAAAGCTCAAGAGGGAGAAACACCCCCAACCCTATCAAATTTCTTGGGTGGAGGAAAATCATAAGGTCCTAGTTAGTGAGCAATGTTTGGTAAATTTCAATATTGGGAGTTACCATGATGAGGCTCTTTGTGACATCATTCCAATGGATGTATACCATTTACTATTGGGAAGGTGATGGTAGTTTGATAGGCATGCTATACATGATGGTCATGAAAATACATACTCTCTAACAAAGGATGGAGTTTTCCACAAATTGAAGCCTTTAATAAAGGAGGGTGAAAAAGTATGCATATTGCTAGGGTATATCTTATTGATGGAAGAAATTTTTTGGATGACATGAAACATCAACATATGTGTTATGCTTTAATTCCTAGGAAAAATAAGGAAGGTAGTAGTGAAATTCCACTTGAAGTATCAAGTCTGTTAAGTGAGTATGGAGATGTCATATCTAATAATATTCTAGGAGGGTTACCACCAGTAAGGAAAATTAGTCATCAAGTAGATCTAGTCCCTGGAGCTAGTTTTCTTAACAAGGTTTCTCATAGGATGACTCCTAACGAGACTTAGGAGTTAAATACACAAGTTTAGGAGCTATTGAGGAAAGGTTTGATTTTAGAGAGCTTGAGTGCATGTGCAATACCTATAGTGTTGATACCAAAGAAGGATGGAGAGTGGAGAATGTGTATAGACTCTTGGGCTAAAATTAGAATAACCATCAAGTATCAGTTTCCTTTGCCAAGAATGAATGATTTTATGGACTGTTTGGGTGGAGCTCATTACTTTACAAAGATAGATCTCATGAGTGGTTATCACTAGATATAGATATGAGAGGGAGATGAGTGGAAGATTGTATTCAAGACCAAAGAGGGTCTATATGAGTGGTTAGTCATGCACTTTGGACTGACCAATGCACCAAGCAACTTCATGTGGCTTATGAATGAGATACTTAAGAAAGTTTTGGGAAAATTTGTTATTGTCTATCTAGATGACATTTTGATTTTAGTAAGTCTTTGGATGAACATTTATTGCACATTTCTAGTGTCCTTGAAAGGTCGAGGGAAGAGAAATTGTTGATTAATTTGAAAATGTGTAGCTTTGTCAAAAGGAAGTTAGTCTATTTAGGGTTTGTTGTATTAGTAGAGGGTCTCAAAATGGACCAGAGAAGGTGAAGGTCATCTTGGAATGGCCTACTCCAAGGTCTGCCACTAAGGTGCGGTCATTCCATGGTATGGCTAGTTTTTATAGGAAATTCATTAGGAATTTTAGTAGTCTATGTGCACCCCTAACTAAAACAATGAGAGGAGATATAAAAGAGTTCAAGTGGACTATATGAGCTACTAGGAGTTTTGAATTGCTAAAGAAGAAGGTGACAGAGAAACCTATGTTGGCACTTCTTGATTTTAACAAAGTGTTCCAAGTGGATTATGATGATAGTGCTAGTGGTATTGGGGCTATATTGAGGCAAAAAGGTAAACCTATTTATATTGCCTATTTCAGTGAAAATTGAATTATGCAAAGAAGAAGTATTTTGTTTATGATTAGGAGTTCTATGCAATAGTTTAGGCCTTAAAAAAATGGAGGCATTATTTGTTGCCAAAAGAATTATTTTTGTATACTAATCACTAGGCATTGCAGTACCTAAATAGCTAAGGTAAATTGAATTAGAGATATTTAAAATTGGTAGAGTTAATGCAAAGCTATACATTTGTATTGAAACATAGAAGAAAAAGTTTTAATAGGGTTGCTAATGCATTAAGTAGGAGATAGTTGTTGATGATAGTAATGCAAGTTGAAGTGGTTGGGTTTGATGAACTCAAGAATCTATACCCTGAGGATCTTGACTTTGCAAAGGCTTGGAAGGCTTGTAAAGAACCTGTTACTCTAGATAGGAACTAGGTGGCTAGATTACATGATTCAAGATGGTATGTTATTCAAGACAAGTCAATTGTGTATTCCAAGGAGTTCCATGAGGGAGAACTTGATCATGGAGAAGCACAATGGAGAGATGGTAGGACACTTGGGTCAAGATAAGACCATTGTCAATATTAGAGAACATCATTTTTGGCCTCAATTGTCATAAGATGTGAAGAATTTTGTGCAAAGTTGTCAAATATGTCAAACAACCAAAGGATTTAGTCAAAATGCTAGACCCTATTAGCCATTTCCTATTCTATTGAAGCCTTGGGATGACATAAGTGTGGATTTTGTTCTTGGATTGCTAAGGACAAAAAGGGGTAATGACTCTATATTTGTGGTGGTTGATAGGTTCTCCAAGATGTCACATTTCATTCCATGCCACAAGACTCATGATACAATACATATTGTAGATTTATTTTTTAGAGAGGTGGTAAGACTACATGGTCTCCTAAAAAGTATTGTTTTTGATAGAGATACTAAATTTGTTAGGTATTTCTAGAAGACTTTGTGGAAGAAGTTGATGATAGAATTGAAGTTCAGTTCTACACATCATCCACAGACTGATGGACAAATATAACTAGTGAATAGAAGTCTGGGCAATTTGCTAAGGTGTTTAATAGGAGATAGACCCAAGGGATGGGATTTGATTCTACTTCAAGTAGAATTTTCATACAATAATTCTGTAAATAGGATTACTGGTAGATCACCATTCCAAATTTTGTATGGGAGTAGTCCAAGGACTGCACCAAAGTTGAGGAAGATGGAGCAAGGGGAGAGGACAAGCACTGAGGCAAAAGACTTTGCTTAACATGTTAAGAACCTACATGAGGAGGTCTGAGCACATATTACCAAGATGAACCTATAGTATAAGGCTAGGGTAGATCAAAAGAGGAGACATAAGAAGTTCCAAGTTAGAGATTAGGTTATGGTATATTTGAGAAAGGAATGATTTCCATCGGGTACCTACAACTAGTTGAAGATGAAGAAATTTGGCCCTTGCAAAATTTTGAAGAAACATGATTCAAGGAATGCATATGACATAGAGTTGCTAGATGGGAGTCACATTTCTCCTATTTTCAATGTTGTAGACTTAAAAAAATATCATGATGATGGTGTAGATGAGGAGTTGATGCTGGAGCCATGTCCAATTCCTACTTTTGTGAAGGAAGAGATTGAAGAAATTTTGGATAGTCGTGTGGGATGGAGTACCAGAAACAAGCAATATGAAGAATACCTAGTGAATGGAAAGGATGACCAATAGAAGAATCAACTTGGATATCCATAATGGAGGTTGCTCATTTGGGTTTTCCTCTACTAGCTATAAAGTGACGGGGTCACTTTTCAATCTACCCTAGGTGTCTGATGTAGGAGTATTCAGTGGTATAAGGGCAATCCTATATCACCCAAAAATATGCTTAGTGTTAGTTTCTATTTAAGGAGTTTTCATTTCCAAAAACCCATTTGAGTCAAATAAATATTCCAACTCTCATAGTTCCACTATTGGTTTACTAGGTTAAATTTTTTGAGCACCTTGAGATACATGCCAATATAGAAAATAGGTTATTTTGTAATTGAGCCATAATTATAATGAGTTAGAGGGTGCAAGTTGGAGGGATGATTATACTTATAATTTAAAGGACTCCAGAAGATGAATTAGGTCAAGAGGCTTTATAGTTTGAAAGTTATTATAGTTTTAAGTTTCTTGGAGACCTCCTAAGAGCACTTCAAAGTCAAATTTGAGGCACTAAACAGCCTCGTATGGGCCCAAAAAATGGGGGATGAGAAAGGCTGGTCCAAAGGGTTGTAGAGCACTTGGAGATATTTTTGGAAATATTAAAGGTTTGTCAATCAGAGTCTCGAATCAAAAGCTACGCCTCCCAGAAGTTGGACTACCATTTCTAGATTCTTCTAATTTTACACCGACTTCTGACATGTTTTCTAGAACCTTCTATTTTGGCAGTGGATGCCAAATGGAATATTCTAATATTTATTCCTAACCCTAAACCTAATTTGGTTTACTTAAGGACATTTGTGACATTGTAAAGGTAGTTTTTTTGTGGAGTTTGGGAGAAGGTACTGTGAGAAGGGTTTTCTCCATAATTTGATAACATTGTAAGCCCATAGGGCATGTCATGGAGTCTTATTTTGTTTTATTGTATGTAATAGCATATCACTTCTGATAATAATATTTCCCTTTTCTTGTTACATTCATTTTTGTCTTGGGTTGTGCTCCATCATCTTGAGAGAATACCAATACTTATAATTTGAAACAACGATTATTGTAAATTAAATATTATGTTATTTGTAAAGAAGAAGATATTATTGATTGTAGGAAACATGTATATTCAGCAACACAATAGAGTAACATTATGACTTCCATATTACATATATTGACAAATGCATAAGTAGCAACAATGGAGATTTACGACAACATGTCTTTACAAATACAATGGATAAAGAGAAGGTTTTGGGTAGGAAACTTTATCATATAATAGGAAAAACAAAATTGAATAAATATTGGATACAACTTATTCCTAGAGGAGACCATAATGTCAGAGATGTTGTCAGTATTTCAAACATAGAACTAGAAAAAAGAAAGAAAAACAAACACACCAGCAAGACAATTTCTTCACTGACAAAAGAGAAATAATTAAACAACAATATATGTAACAAGTTGGTGATGAAGGTAGAAGCAATTTAATTTATATACTAATATGAACAAAGTAAAGAGTATAGACAGTGAAAATATATGTAAGAAGTAAAGTTCATATAAATCTAGAATTTGATATATGTCAATTGATTTATAAAAGGAGGTTGCATATTATAAACATCAAGATTCAAATTAGAGGAGAATCAAAGCTTACCACATTCAACACTTCTCTTCATTTGAGCCTTTTAATTGAAATGATTCAACATGAGGCACTTGACCCATATTGCATGGTAGGAGATCATATTCAATGTTAATGCTAGGAGGAGGTATGCTTTAATAAAATTGAGGTAGAAGAGTATGCAAGTGGTGACATCTAATGGGAGATCAAACCCTAAATTCTGCTTGTGACCATTTGTTGATTCCTATTTCACAACAATTGGCCAAGTAGTTTGAGTCTAATAAGAGTAGACATTATGAAATGAAGATTGTGCATGTATGGATAGACTAAGCTGCTAGAGTAGAGCTCAAGCCTGATTAAATTGGAATCCCTAATAAATTATTATCAGTCAAATAGTTGGCTTGGACATGGAGTCCTTGGTGATAGGGCTATCTACAAAGAGGGTCATTCAAGCAATAGTGGTTATTTGAAATGACTAAGAACATTTTAGGTATCTCACCTTAAAGAAATAATCATTCCACATCAACCAAAAACATAGATGTTAGTGATAAACAAACCAAGGTCTCAAATACTTAGAGATTAAGGAGAATTTTATAAGCAAATTTTGATGTTATCAAAAATCAATATCACCACCTAGCTATCAAAGGATATTGATACCTATGAAATCAAAATTTAAGCAGATGTCTATGTGAGAAAATCTCAATGGAAATATCAATTATCACGCACACACACACACACACACACACACACACACACACACACACACACAAAGAATTGGAAACCGAAAAAGAGATACAACAAAAGAAAAATATGTGCAAGAGAAAGCCATGTACAAGGGCTAGACACTTCAAGATGTGACCATGAATGATCAAAGATCTTGGAAGACAATATAATAAAGTGGTGATAAAGTAAAGATCATAGTATGTATGTATATATATATATAAGATATGCTTAATGTTCAGAGTATACACATTTATCTATATTATATTGGGATGATCTTATATAATTTTATAGAAATATTTATTATTCTTGAGTATTATCTCTTATTTCTATACAAGCTATGTGCCTTGATCTTTTCCTTTGAGAATGTTACTACAAGAAAATGGAGATTGAGATTTAAAGGGAGCCTAACATTTCAATAGAGGTAACCTTGAAAGAGAGGGAGAAGATAGAGGATATGATCCAATAAATCTTTGGTGATCTTGATCATATTGATTTAGAGGGAGTAGATCATATTGTGATGGAATCTTCAATGATCGATAAATTGTAACAATCAAGACAACTATAATTCATGCAACTATGTAATCCTAATGGGTCTACACCTTGTGTACATCATATAAAAGTGGTGACTTCATTTGAACTATCTATGATAAATGATAAATGATACTTGACATATAAGTTTTAGAGTCATTCAAGTGGCACAATTAACTCAACCAAGATATTGGCATATTGTGGATGAATTTGTATTCCCACTTGAGCCATCCTTAGAAAAGGAGATATTCTATGACCCTCATGGATAGATAAGTACTTGTATCTTTTATATTTATCTATTAATTTATTTGTAATTCTATACATACTATAAGCTTTATTTGCTTTGATATTTTCATTTATGTTTGAGGATATTCTTATAGGAAAAGAAGGTTGATACTTTACATATGCTACGAAAATTGTGTAGACTAAATCTAATGATGGTAATTCCAAAGACCCTAATGACCAAGATGGATAAGATAAGGCTCCCATATTTGATAATTGAGATTATGGGATTCTTCTACATTAAGAGGGAGTATGACACTTCTTCAAAGAAATGCAGGAGCTTAGAAGATTGATACTCAAAGGGAGTCTAGAAATACATGTGAGTGACTACATGATGTTGATGGGCCTACTCCTACATATATCATGAGGGAATGATTAGGTCAAAAAGAATCCTTTGGTAAAGAGAGTTTCTAAGGAAGTAACTGGAGGACTTGACTTCTTAGGATTGATGTTCAAAAGGAGAAATTTTGATATACAATCCTTCATGAATCATATCTTCTCTATGAGGAGATGTTGTAAGAGAAATTATTCATAATGTACTCTCCCATACGAGAGAGAAATATGAGGTGAAAACCCTTTGTACCATTTCACATATGACATGTAATGAAAGATGGAAATCTTTCATTGACACATATAAATATATGGTAACCATTATAAGATGATGATCTTATAAATGGTAGACTTGTTATCATGGTTTTTTGGGCCAAATTTTACCTAAACACCATGATAATGATCAGATAGAAGGTAATCTTTGTAAGATGATGATCTTGCAAATGATAGGCCTATTATCATGAAAATTCTAGATAATGTTTTGGAAAATTAGAGCACATTGATAACAAATGCATTATGATTACTCTAGATACTATTTCAGACAATTAGAGATCATAATAAATGCTATGATAGTGTTCATAACATTGTGATTGTAGTTATTTGATAAGTCACTATTTTAGAGTGTTAAAGTCAGATAATATGTTGTGTATAGATATCCTTGATGATGATGTCTCATAATTTATTTATTTTTGTTACTTCTCCCTTGCTAAGAGAGAGTGTTGAAGTATAGCATCAGTCAAAGTGATATACTCATTATATTGAGTATTTGTATTCACGATCTATATGAACATTGTTTTATATCTCATATTAATGATAAGAATATATATATATTAGAAGAGACTTTATGAAGTTCTTGAATGTAATTGTTTTACCTCCACATGATTGTCGATTGAGAAGAAAACTAATTGTGCTTGCTTATTGTTACTTGGATATCAAAATTACCCCAATATTTGCCTTTTTGAGCTATGGTTATTCTTAGAATATTCCTCATTTTAAGCATTAAAATGGGCACTTTCCCTCAAATTTTTTTGGAAATTTTTCCCTTCAAATATCTTTGGCTTGTTCCTAGCTTTGTTCCACCTTTTGAATTTTTGAACTCTGATTCCTGAGTCTCAAAATATCAATGGTTAATGAAAGACACTGAAATGCATATTTAAAATGAAATCATTAACCATTACCCTTTAAAAAGGTTAAGGTTTGGGGGACAAAACACATATTTTCAACCATTAACCTTTAAAAAGGTTAAGGTTCGAGGTCCAAAACACATGTTTCACTTTAAAATATTAACCTCTCCATCAAAAAGAGGTTAAGATAAATTTCCAAAACATGTATTCTAAACCATTAACCTTAACCTCTTATCTAAAAGGATTAAGGTTAGAGGCTTAAAACATGTATTTTTGAGATGGTTATTAACTTTTCAGTTGATAAAAGTAAAGAAAATGAAAGGTAGAGACAATTGGAATAATGTAGAGTCAAAAAAAAGGCTTTCGAGTTTGACAAAGCTCTTAAACCTTTGTTTGCAAATATATTGAAGAGAATCCACATAATGAGCAATGGGCTAGTTCAAATTTCTAATAGTTGAAAGGTGAAGTAATAGCCGGTAACATGAGCATGTGACTTTCTTGACAAATTAATCTTTACCTTTTCCTTTACTCAACCCAAGACACACTAGATGGTATTATTAACTATTTCCAAATGGATTGAATAATTATCATGAACATGGATGTTTTAATAGAATCCATATTAGATGGATGTTATGAAGTGCCTTCATACAAACATAATTGGTTGTGATTGAATCAAATCTTTCACCTTGGCATCAAATGCATAGCAGGAGAAGTCACTAGAAGCTTATTGGCTCTTTATGAACTAGTGAAAGTTCTTAAAGAAAAGAGGAGACCACATTATCTTCCTTTGAGATGTCTAAGGTTATGTTAGAGTCATCTCTTTCTACCTCAACACATTGAATATTGCACAAACCATTCAAATAAACATTTTGTTATGAATCCTGACATGGAATCAATCTAAGGATGGACAATTTTATAACCAGCATGATAACTATTTGTTAGAATGTTGTCCAAAATTGTACACTTAAGACATCGATGGATAACATGGAATATGTTTGATTGAATTTTCATGGTGAAAGTATGGTGAATATAAAGGTGAAACATAAAACCACAAATGAGGTCTATGATAGAATTCCACAAAATGCCATCTTCAAGTTAGAATTTTTAAATGAACATGTGAAAAGTGAGAGCAAGTGCATAACAAGGGGACTTCATTGGTGTTATCCAAAACTAGTTAAAGTTCTTGGAGCAAAGCAAAGACCGCATCATGGAAACATAACCAAGGCATGAGAGCTGTGTGATCTAAGTTTTTCATCCTCAATTGGACCATGATAAAACATGTGAACTATTTGGCAAGATATCTTTATTCTCACCCCATGGCTTTCCATCATCTCTCAACTTGCAACACTTGATGTTTGGCTCTGAAGGACTCTTAAGAACATGAGATAAGTGCCAAGAATGGCATAGACAAAGCACACAAATTGTTTGCCAAAATATCTATGTAAATGAACCCACCAATTTTTGAAGCACTAGGTGATATATCTTGAATGCAAAATAGACATGTGTTCTTTGAACTAAAGTGGTAATTTAATATACATTAAACCTAAAAGAATAGACACACCCAAAATTGGTGCAATCATAAATGAAGGAAGAAGTTATATTTTAAAGGGAAATCCAAGCTTCAGTGCATGCCAAAAGCTAAATATATTCACCAGATTACCCTAATAGGAAACTCTGAGTGATGCATGAATATTTTATGAATAATTTTCAAATTGAATTGTGAAGTCTCCAATTTGCAAAGTACATTGAGGGAAATGAAATTATTTAAAGTAATCAATGGGAAGGATCAATAGCCAAACCATGAAATAAAAATATCAAAGGTTGGATTATGCTCCCATTTTAAAAAGTACACTTCCCATCATTTGCAATACCATCTTAGGAAGTGTTTTCCTTCAAGATTTTTGGTCATCTCTTGAGAGTGAGGATAGGACCCCTTTGGCCAAAAAAAATTGGAAAGTGGCATAGATTGAGTAGGAGGGCACCCCGTCTCAGCATAGGGCCTTGATCTAGTATTGGAATGCATGAAAGCCTATCATCCAAATACTAGGGAAGTCATTTCATCAAATAATAAAGTGATTGTTCATTTGGATCTTGTTTCTATTGCCATTGCTTTCTAATTACCTACTAGAGTGCAATATGCCAACATCAATTTAAGAACCATCAAGGAGTACTATATGGAAACTCAAACTTAGTGTTTGAATACCATTGCTAGATCATGGCTCTCACAACCAAGGAAGGGAAATCTCAACTAGTCAAGTCCATCCATAGATCATCATTAAAAGAAGATATAACAAATATGGTAACTCTATTAAGTAGGATAATAGGAATTTAGGATTCACATGAGTTCAAAGGTTGGATGTTCTTGTTTATTAACATAGTCTACAAAGGGAAGCAACACATTGATTGGGATAAAATTATTAGTGACTCACTGCATAGGCAACTCATAGAACTCCAAGCAAATGATTATTTCTACATGACTTCTTATCTTTTCTATGTTATTGCAAGCACCAAAGGTTGGCCAGGGCTTAACTGGCAAGGTATATTTGATGATATGACTATTATTTATAGTCATCCTCCTCATATAAAATATGATAGTAGCCTATAACATTTTAGAAGAGTGAATGATGCATTCACAATGTTGACTATAAGAGAAATTTAGGGAAACATGGGACTCAAAATTTAACTAGAAGCAATGATGAAAGTACAAAAGTATGGAAGTGTTTTCATATAGTTCCCAAAGTTCACTTATATTAGGTTAGCCACCTATGATGGGTATACCCTTATGCTACCTAGATTTATCGATGATAAATTGGTCTTGATTGAAATGTGTAGATAGATTAGTCAAATCAATTAGCTTTGCAAGAATAGGTGGATAAATGGAATACCTTTCCCTATCAGCATTGGACATTATAGTTGTGATACTACATTTGATGCAAGGAACATGGAAAGATCAATTGCCATAGTTAATTTGTATCCTTATACCATGCATTTCCCTTATGATAGTAAAGGCTATGTAGTTAATGTGTTTAAGCTAACCCCTAGCCTTCGTCACTTTCTGGCTCTAGAATATTTTTGGGAAGATCATGAAAGTGATTTCAAAGTCAGGAAGAGAGATTAGATGTGGCTTACTATAAGGCAAGTGATAAAATTCAAGGTGGAAATCAATGTGACAAGTATAAATGATGATGAAGTTTCCTTGGTTGATCCCTTCTACTATGAGAAAATTGAATCATTAGATCTTCCCCCTATTGATTGGTCATCAACAATTAAAAATCCTAAAGTAAAGAACTACCTATGTCCTCAAAAGAACAAGGGAATGGGTCAATAGAATTAGAGTAGAAAAAGTGACCGATGAATTTCAAAGTAAAGAGAGGAGAAGTAATCAAGGAGAATCATCTTGAATGGCATTGGAGGCAACTTCTAGTGAGAAAATACAACAATTGGATATGAGTGATCTAGATAAAGATGAAGATTTAAATCAGGTGGCTAAGTTTATAGTAAAAAAAGGAGGACAAAACTGAAAGGTAAATTTGATAGAGTGAATCAGGAAGGAAATCAGCTTAATGAGAAGGATCAAAGAACCTGTCAACCTATAGACCAACACATTCCAGTTATGTCCTCATATTGCATAGCAATTTCTCCTTCAAGCCTCTCTCCTCATGAGATATCAGTAATAGACATCACACAATTAGATAATCAATTATTTAATTTAGAATATTTGATGATGATTGGTGAAAATAGAATAGGTGAAATAGAAGTTTTACTTCTAGCTACTGTCATGCCCAAAAAATACGAGGGCAAAAAACATATGTAATTTTTTATTATAAAAAAAATAAAAATTAAGTTCACTAAGTTTGATAAGTTTAAATTAGTTGAGACATAGGCATAGATCGAGATAACAATAGGGTTCCCCTAATAGTGTACTAACATATCCATTTAAGTTTATGAACAAGGAGTATGAATAGATCATTAAATTTGAGTATTCGTTATTAACTTGATTTCAATATTTGTTTCAATATTACATTGATTTTTAAACAAGATAAATCGATCTATTACAAATTATTAAAATCAAAAGGACTAACTAACAAATATAATCATCTAACCATCAAATATTGAACTATATTTAAGATTAATTTAACAATTTATCTCTTAATCTAACTAATATTACATAGTACTTTTTCTTCTTATTAAATTAAGAACAATTAAAATAAATTGAAATCCTCCTTTCTAACTACTAACCTTATTCAATGTAATTAAACAATATAACAAAATTAGCATCTAACTCTACTAACATTTAGCATTAATTAAGTTGAATATCCAAAAATCCAATTTAACAAATACTAACCACACTTGACTAATAACAAAATAAATTCTAATATTCAAATAACTAATAATAATAATAATTACCTAGCAATAAATAACTAACCAATCTAAATCTCCTAACCTCTAGCTTAACCAACATACAAAAATCATATGACAACTAATTAATTAATACTAATTTAAATATAGTTAAAGCATATCTAACCTAACAAAATGCATTGAATACATAAATTTAAACTAACTTGACTAAATCTAATTACCATTTAACAATTTAAAACTAACTAAGAAAGAGAAAATGACTAAACATACACCATCATTAAACTTTCAAACTAATACTAATACTAATTACTAATTTAAACTTACATTAAAAATTTTTTTTATTAAAGCTACAAACTAACCTAAACTATCCTATACACATCTCCAAAAAATGGGGTTCAAGCATAGGCCACACAATAAATGCCCTCTCCTCTATCTTGCTCGCCTACCCAAGGAAATGATTATGGAGTGAGGGTTGTCAAATCAATAATGTCCAAGTCTATGCATTAACAACCACTACTATTTTTTCTTACAAAAATCTTACTCCTAACCTCCTCCTAGGCTCATGTGAGATTTCCTTGTCATGGAGGACACGTAGCCTGAGTTGAGGAGTATGCCAAGTGGTGGAGACAAGGAGTAAAAAAAAAGGGGTGTGGATGACTTTTAAATTAAGCCAAAATGAATCTCCATTTTCAACTTGCACTAAGGCACATTGGTCAACATTTCTATCATGTCAACTTGGGGCACATGGGGTGACATGATGCAGGTCTTAATTTCCATTGCCTAGCAAGATAAGAGATAAGTTTTTAAGTTTTAAAGATTTTTAGGTGAGATGAAAAAGGGGAGAATAGTTATTGCAAAAAGTTAAGTGGGTAGAATCCTAGGATAAGAAGATATTAGTTAGATACATATTTTATTTATTTAAAATTATTATTATTATTATTTGATATTAATTTATATAAGAAAGGGTTAATTAAGAGAATATAATAGAATATTCTCTATTACAACAAAGGGATTTATTTTTCCTCCATGCAAAATCTAGACAACATTTTCCTTTAGGAGGGGTTATTTTTTTTGCCAAGTGCATAATTTTTCTAAGTGTAATTTTTTTTTTGGCAAGTTATTCTTTTTACAAGGGGGATGCATTTTTTCTTTTCTTTTCTAATTGAACTTACCAAATGCCTAGTTAAACCAAAGGGTTGAATAATTCATCTTAACAACAATGTAATATTTATTTTATCTCCGATTAATCACAAAATTGAATTGAAGTTCCAAGCATATCAATCTTTCCTTAAACAAGTTGAACTTGAAATTTGCATAATTGAACACCACCATTTCATCTACTTTTCAATACATGTGTGCATATAACTGAAAATATGAAAATCTCATAAGCAATGATATTAAGCAATCAATTTTATATTTTATTAAACCACCTAATTCAAAGGCTCCACTAGGAAAAAACCAATAAGAAAACCAAACATCGTTGCCACTTCAAAAATAAGTTTAAATACATTTTACACAAGATTTTCAATCCCGAGGAGAAATCTCCTCAACATAACTGAACTTCAATAACAAGTTGAATTTCCTTCTTAGCCTTTAACAAGAGATCCATTTCAAATTTTGCAAAACATCATGGTGATATTGGAGAGAATGAAAAGTAACTGGGAGACAACCAAACATAATATGAAGAGAAAATTAGACATTCACTCCCATCCCAAGTTTACACAATAGGTTCGACATTGAACCAGACTAGGGAGAAGGTGGATTTTTCCAACAAGAGACATCAGGCACAACACCAAAATAGGTGCCCTTTCAGAGCTATAATCTTAAGAACTTTCATTCTTCCATTTTTCCATTCCAAAACTCATATGTGGTTTGTGCTAACAAGTAGTGTCCCATAACACCCTACCCTCTCTCCCTCTTCTCATCCTAAGAAGAGACTCTACACTATTGGAGTCCAACTAATGACCTTCCCCATACATGGCAACATTTTCTCTATCTGAGGGTGAGTAATCTCAATACAACCATAAAAACCTTCAAAATTCAAAGCAAAACACAAAGGAAAGACATTTAAGAAAACCTATTTTCAATTCCTCCCAACATACTCAACACACATGCAAACATACATAAGGAATACAATTGAAATATGAAGCACAACATGAAACCAAAATGAGGTGAAGTATTCCTACCTTCAAAAATTGGGTTATGGAAAATGCACAAATTTGAGATGAGCTTGCTTTCCTCTCCTTCTCCTTGCCCAAAAGTTCTAGAGGCTTCTAACACAACTAGACCTAAGCCTAACCTCAAGGTGGAGTTAAGGTCACACAACTCATGATGGAATCAATCAATTTTTGCAATAAAGAAAAAATTGGGTTTTTGAGTGACCATAAAAGTCAACAAAAGGGGCTAGTGGGGTGGAAAATGCCCCCAACCCATGCCCATACCCCTTGGGTACTTAGATTTCATGGTTTTAGGCCTATAGGATAAATTAGGTACCTAACAATTGCTAGGAAATTTTAGGACTATTTAACAACCTTCAAAATGTAGATTAAACACTAA
Organism: Cupressus sempervirens; assembly: GCA_028749045.1. Lineage (NCBI taxonomy): Eukaryota > Viridiplantae > Streptophyta > Pinopsida > Cupressales > Cupressaceae > Cupressus > Cupressus sempervirens. The sequence continues at coordinate 763,367,943 of CM053792.1, read as the reverse complement.
TCTAGATTAGGGGTAATTAATCTCAATTATAAGTTGATTAGCAAAAAGATCACTAACTTAGTTTGACTTAGATTTGTAGGTTATTCAGTTAACCCTAACTATCATGCTGGAATGCATATACAATTCATGAGTGTCAAGCAACACTATAAAACCACTGTTACAAAACATTAAGATTTACTAGTTATAGGATGATACATTCATACATCTCACAATATAAATAAAATACGAACAATGGGGCTTCCACAAATGGTACATAGGGTTCAATTTAATTTCTCCATTAGATTTCTTGGCTAACATATCCTACACACTCATTGTACACATTAGTAGCTCAAGAAAATCACATGCATATATGTATATAATGTATCAGGAAAATCACATAAATTGAAACATCCATCTTTCAAATAATTAGTTGTTTATCTTGTTCTACTCATATTCTCAAATATTAAAATTGCATAATCAAAGTGTTAATTCTGCATTCACTTACTTCATCATTATAGATGTTCATGAAGCATTAAATGACGAAAACAAACATCTAAAAGTAAAACATCACAGAACATGAAATAATATGATATGTTTAGTGTATCCAATATTGTCTCGACATATCGAGTCATGAGTATCGAAATAATAATGTATCAGCTATGCTATAATTGGTTGGGGCAAGGCTTCACATCCTTCCCCACTAGGCATGAACTTCCTCCTGGAGTTCATAAAAAAGATAAGGGTACTAAGATTGCATCCATGTTATATCCTCCCATGAAGCCATGACCTCATCATAATAATCCCACTGGACCCTAACCTAGTCCAACTCTCAGCCTCAAAGAGCTAGGGTCCGTTGGGCAATAATATAGATAGGCTCCAGTGCTAGCTACCTGTCTGACTCCACTTGCAAAGTATCCCAATCTATAATATGAGACTTATCATAAATTTATCCTCTAAGTACCAAAATGCGAAACACATAGTGGATGCATGACAAGCTAGGTGGCAAAGCTAGATGGTATGCAACTGGCCCTATCCTCTCTAGGATCTCAAACGATCCAATGAATCAAGTTGCCAACTTAGAGCCCTTTTCAAAGTGAATCAGACTCTTGTGTGGTCACACCCTCAAGAAAACTCTATCACCAACCTAATACTCTTGATCTATCCTCTTCGCATTAGCATACTTCTTATGTCTATCCTGTGCCTCTCTTAGGCACTATCTAATTTGGGTCACCTGCTACTCCATCTCCTTTACTAACTGGTGGCCAATAGATACTCAATCCTTGATCCTATCCCAACTCAAGGGTGTTCTGCAAGGTCTTCCATATAAGGCTTCATAAGGAAACATACCTATGGAGGAATGGTGCCATTATTATAGGAAAACTCAACAAGATGTAGGTATTCCTCACATTTGACTTGATAGTCCATCATGTACATATGTAACATGTCCTCCAAGACTTGATTCACTCACTCAATTTGACCATCGGTCTAAGGATGGTATACTATACTAAAATTGAGCCTAGTGCCCAATGCTGCTTGCAACTCTCTCCAAAAAGATGAAGTGAATAGTGAGTCTCTACCTAAGATGATCTTACAAGGAATGCCATGAAGTTTGACAATGTCCCACAAAAACACTTGGGCTATGTCTCATGTTGTGTATGTATTATGTATGGGTGAGAAATGGGAAACTTTGGTCAACGTGTCAACTATCACTAAAATGGCATCATGGCAGCAAGATGAAATGGGGAGATCAACAATAAAATCCATAGATATATCATCCCACTTCCACTCTACAATCTCATGAGGCTGAAGAAGCCCACTGGGATGATAGTGCCTTTTCTTCATCCTCTAACACTCAAGGCATCTCACAACTATATCAGCAATCTACACTCTCATGCCCGGCCAGTGATATAATTATCTTAGATCTGCATGTAACTTCTTAACATTGGGGTGCACTGCGTAAGGTGCTCTATGAGTCTCAAGTATAATGAGCTCATGCAAACCCCCAATGGAAGGTACATACATACATCCTCTATGAAGTAAAAGTCCATTGGACTCCAAAGAATACTCTAAATACTTCCCTTCTAAGGGTCTCTGGGAATGTACTATCTAACTAACTTCTGAATAAAGCTCATCTATTGGCAAGTGTTGTAGGATCCACTCTCTCAAGTTAGTGCAAGTAGTCATAGATGAAAGCTCGTGGCACCTTCTACTTAAGGCATCTTCAACCAAATTCTCCTTTCCCTTAATGTAATGAACATCAAAATCGTACTCACAAAGAAACTCCATCCACCGTCTTTTCCTAGCATTAAGGTTCGACTAAGTAAATATGTACAGCAAGCTTTGGTGGTTAGAATGAAGCTTGAATCTATGACCTAGAAGGAAATGTCCCCACCTCACTAAAGCATGAACAACTATTGCAAGCTCAAAGTCATGAGTAGGGTAATTGAGTTCATGAGTCTTCAACTTTCTAGACTCGAAATAGGTCATCCGTCCTAGATAAGGACTACCATCCAAAGATGCATCATTGCACACCACAAAATCTACAAAAGGATCTAGTACTACAAGAATCAGTGCACTCATGAGGGCTCTCTTGAGCTCTTGAAAAGATTCATCACACTTCTTTTTCCACTCATATTTCTTTCCCTTATTTTGAAGAGATGTGATTGGGTGTGCCAATCTAGAGAATCCCACAATGAAGCATCGATAATATCCTACTTGTCCCATAAAGCTCCTCACTTCAATGACACTAGTGGGTGTTGACCAATCCATGATGGCCCTACTCTTTGATGGGTCTATTGAGACACCATCACCTGATATGACATGACCCAAATAATGTATCTCAGGTCTGTAGAATGCACACTTCAACAAGTTACCAAACAATTGATTCTTTCTCAACTTCTGCAATACTTGTCTCAGGTGCTCTTCATGCTCCTTCTCATCACAAGAATGTATGAAAATGTCATCAAGGAAAAAAATGACAAACTTATCCAAAAAGGTACAAAATACTCCATTAATGAGGCTCATGAATATAGCTAGAGAATTCATGAGACCAAATGATACCACGGTGAACTCATAGTGACCATACCTAGTATGGAATGTAGTCTTGGGGATATCACTATCCATAATCCTCAACTAATGATATCTTGACTTTAGATCAATCTTTGAAAATACTCGAGCACCCTACAACTGATCAAAGAGATCATCAATTCTGGGAAGAGGATATCATTTCTTGATGGTTACTTTGTTCAACTATTGATAATCAATACACAACCTTAGTGATCTATCTTTCTTTTTACGAAGATCACTGGTGCACCCCAAGGTGACAACTAGGTCAAATATGCCCCTTATCCAAAAGTTCCTCCAACTGAGTCTTAAGTTCACTGAGCTCATGCATATTCATCTTGTATGGTGCTCTTGATATAGGCTCAACTCCTTGCACAAGATCAATATGAAAATCCACTGCTCTAGGTGGATGCATACCAAGGAGCTTTGAAGGAAACACATCTGCAAACTCTTGCAAAATTGGAAAATCATCAAGGGATGGCTCTCCCTCTAAATCTTCCTCTCTTTCATAAAGGTGATAGCAAACAATTGGCATCCCTTTTGCATGCACCATCTAAGTTGCATAGAAGAAATCATATGAAGGGATATAGGTCTCTTTACCCCAAAGATCACTCTAGAGATACCATCCTCATCCACACATTCCACCCTCTTCTATTGAAAATCCATCTTGGTGTTGTGGGCACAAATCTAGTCCATGCTAAGGACTACATCATAAGAACCTAAAGGGGTAATTCATAGATTAGACATTGTGGTCATGTCTCCAATTTGAATTGGGCAATTATGCACCATGGAACTAATTGACACTCTAGCTCCTGAGGCTAACTCTACTTCCCAACTGACATCTTATCTAACTACCACTAGCCAATAATGCTCCACTACATATGGAGATATAAATGAGTTAGTACCTCTAGAATCAAATAAAACTACAACCATATGGCCCTATATAATACCTGAAGACTCGATAACTATGGCCTGATGCTCAGCCTAGAAGTTATCAACCACTGCAAAAAATTTGTGGAGTCTGCCCATGTCTCCAACTATTGGCTCTAAAAAATCCCCTCTTTGACCACCAGATGACTATCCCTATGGAAACTCTCTAGCTATATGACCCATGCCACCACAAGTGTAGCATGGTCCTTGGGTATAAAATCATGCACCCTATGATCTAGACTATTGTGGGCCTCCTGACCTACTAGATCCAATGTAACTACCCCTAGAAGATTGTCAAGTCTTCACTGACGGTGACTATGGGGCTTGTACCTTATGATCCTTTTTGGGACCCTGTGACTACCACTGCTTGGGCTTGGAGCCTTGATAACCCTATAAGGTTTCTGCTACTACTATTTTGGTTTCTGCTACTAAGACTATTGGCCCTTAAAGGACCCTGTTGTATAGTACTGATTCCCTTTCCAAGGGGGTTTCTGTTGGGTAGATTTTCAATTATGAGACCGATCCCGTGACTCTTGTCTACCCCGAGTATCCTCAACAACTAGTGCTATCTCAACTACATATCTAAAGGTGGTAGGGAAGTCCAAATGGACTAGATTCTAAAGTGAGAAATTCAGGCCCATGATGAAGCAATGAACTTGCAGTTTCTCATCCTTCATGTATTCAACATATGGAAGGAGCTCAAGAAACTTGCTCTCATATTGAGCTACTGTAAGACCCCTCTGATATATAGAATGAAACTCCTTAATATGCTTCTATCTAAAGTGCTATGATAGATACCTCTCATAGAATCTCTCCAAGAATGACTCCTATGTGAGGGTATCCATCCTCACTCCTCCTATAGTCTCCTCTTGATGCCACCAATTGGGGGCATATGCTCTCAGCTAATGGACTGCTAAATGTACCTTCATAATACTCCCATAAGGATGTAATCCAAAGCACCACTGTAGGCTCTGTAACCAAGCCTCTGCTACTATTCCCTCTATGGAATCGATAAAGAATGGTGGCCTGAGTCATATCAACTCCTTGATATCATCTGCTATATGCCTAGGAGGTCTATCGAGTGGTCATTTTCTTTGATGTATTGACTAACCCTCATGCTCACCCTATCCCTCTATCTACCTCAGTGGGGGACTCCTACTCCTCTCTCTACCTCTGGCCCTACCTCCTCTAGGTCCCTCTACTTCCACTTCGAGAATTTGCTGCCCTAGCTATACTTTAGGTAGTATCCTTTGCTAGACTACACCAATCAATGTCTAAAGGGCATCCAAAATGTCCTAGTTAAGGTTTGGTGGTGGTGGTCCATCCTCCTATTTTGCTCTACCATATATCACCTTACGACCTCTACCTCATCAGTTGCTATCTGTAACAGGAGGCATCCTACACAATTTAAAGTTTAGTTTAAGTTCAGAAGCATAATGGTTTTAGGTTCCTAGTTTTGAAACACAGGCTCTAATACAAAACTGTCAATGCCCAAAAAATATGATGGAAAAAAGACAAGTAATTTTTTTTTCTAAAAACAATAACAATTAAGTTCACTAAGTTTGATAAGTTTAAATTAGTTGAGACATAGGTATAGATTGATACAACAAGAGGGTTCCCCTAATAGTGTCCTAACATATCCATTTAAGTTTATGAACAAGGAGTATGAATAGAATGTTAAATCTAAGTATTCATTATTAACTTGATTTTGATATTTGTTTTGTTATTACATTGATTTTTAGACAAGATAAATCAATCTATTACGAAACATTAAAATCAAAAGGACTAACTAATGAATATAATCATCTAACCATGAAATACTGAACTTTATTTAAAACCAATGTAACAATTTATCTCTTAATCTAACTAATATTACATAGTACTTTTTCTTCTTATTAAATTAATAACAATTAAAATAAATTGAAATCCTCCTTTCTAACTACTAACCTTATTCAATGTAATCAAACAATATAACAAAATTAGCATCTAACTCTACTAACATTTAACATTAATTAATTTGAATATCCAAAAATCTAATTTAACAAATACTAACTACTCTTGACTAATAACAAAATAAATTCTAATATTCAAATAACTAATAATAATAATTACCTAGCAATAACTAACTAACCAATCTAAATCTCCTAACCTCTAACTTTTAACCAACATACAAAAATCATATGACAACTAATTAATTAATACTAATTTAAATATAGTTAATGTATATCTAAACTAACAAAATGCATTGAATACATAAATTTAAACTAACTTAACTAAAGCTAATTACCATTTACAATTTAAAACTAACTAAGAAAGAGAAAATGACTAAACATACACCATCATTAAACTTTCAAACTAACACTAATACTAATTACTAATTTAAACTAACTTACATTAAAAAAAAACTTTATTAAAGCTACAAACTAACCTAAACTATCCTATATACATCTCCAAAAAATTTGGCTTTCTAACCAAAGCACAAACAACACAATAAATGGCCTCTCCTCTATCCTACTCGCCTACCCAAGGAAATGATTATGGAGTGAGGGTTGTCAAATCAATAATGTCCAAGTCTATGCATTAACAACCACTACTATTTTTTCTTACAAAACTCTTACTCCTAACCTCCTCCTAGGCTCACATGAGCTTTCCTTGTCATGGAGGACACGTAGCCCGAGTTGAGGAGTATGCCAAGTGGTGGAGACAAGGAGTAAAAAAAAAGTGGGTGTGGATAACTTTTAAATTAAGCCAAAATGAATCTACATTTTCAACTTTCATTAAGTCACATTGGTCAACATTTCTATCATGTCAACTTGGGGCACGTGGGGTGACATGATGTAGGTCTTAATTTCCAATGCCTAGCAAGATAAGAGATAAATTTTTGAGTTTTAAAGATTTTTAGGTGAGATAAAAAAGGGGACAATAGTTATGGCAAAAAGTTAAGTGGGTAGAATCCTAGAATAAGAAGATATTAGTTAGATACATATTTTATTTATTTAAAATTAAATTATTATTTTTTAATGATATTAATTTATATAAGCAAGGGTTAATTAAGAGAATATAACAAAATATTCTCTAATACAACAAAGGGATTTATTTTTCCTCTATGCAAAATCCAGACAACATTTTGCTCTAGGAGGGGTTTTTTTTTGCCAAGTGCATAATTTTTCTAAGTGTAAATTTTTTTTTTTTGCAAGTTATTCTTTTTACAAGGGGGATGTATTTTTTCTTTTCTTTTCTAATTGAACTTACCAAATACCTAGTTAAAGCAAAGGGTTGAATAATTCGTCTTAACAACAATGTAAGATTTATTTTATCTCCAATTAATCATGAAATTGAATTGAAGTTCCAAGCATATCAATCTTTCCTTAAACAAGTTGAACTTGAAATTTGCATAATTGAACAACACCATTTCATCTAATTTTCAATACACATGTGCATATAACTGAAAATACAAAAATCTCATAAGCAATAATATTAGTCAATCAATTTTTTTATTTATTAAACCACCTAATTCAAAGGCTCCACTAGGAAAGAACTAGTAAGAAAACCCGACATCGTTGTCACTTCAATAATAAGTTTAAATACATTTTAAACAGGATTTTCAATCTCGAGGATAAATCTCCTCAACATAATTGAACTTCAATAACAAGTTGAATTTCCTTCTTGTCCCTTAACAAGGGATATATTTTGAATTCTGCAAAACATCGTGGTGATCATGGAGAGAATGAAAAATGACCAGGAGACAACCAAACATAACATGAAGACAAAATCAAATAAACACTCCCATCCCAGGTTTACATAGTAGGTTTGACATTGAACTAGACTAGGGCAAAGGTGGATTTTTCCAATAGGAGACGTCAGGGACAACACCAAAATAGGTGCCCTTTCGGGGCTATAATTTTAAGAACTTCCATTCTTCCATTCTTACATTCCAAAACTCATATGTGGTTTGTGCTGACAAGTAGGGGTCCATAACACCCTACCCTCTCTCCCTCTTCTCATCTTGAGAAGAGATTCTACACTGTTGGAGTCCAACTAATGACCTTCCCCCATACAATGCTACTTCTACCCTATCCAACGGTGAGTAATGCCAATACAACCATAAAAACCCTTTGAAATTCAAAGAAAAACACAAAGGAAAGACACTTAAAAAACCTATTTTCAATCCCTCCCAACATACTCAACACACACGAACACACATAAGCAATACAACTCAAACATGAAGTAGCTCTCTCCCTCTTCTTGTCCTGAGAAGAGACTCTACACTATTGGATTCCAACTAATGACCTTCCCCCATACATGGCCACTTCTACCCTATTTGAGGGTGGGTAATGTCAATACACCCATAAAAACCCTTTGAAATTCAACGAAAAACACAAAGGAAAGACATTTAAGAAAACATGTTTTCAATCCCTCCCAACATACTCAACACACACGCAAACATACATAAGCAATACAACTAAAACATGAAGCACAACATGAAACCAAAATGAGGTGAAGTATTCCTACCTTCAAAATTTGGGTTATGGAAAATGCACAAATTTGAGATGAAATTGCTTTCCTCTCCTTCTCCTTTAATTATGAAATCCACTCTAAAACTAGAGGTTGGGTGAACACTCAAAACCCTCTCAAAACTACCTCTAAATAAGATCCTAAACTCAACCACCTCTAAAAGAAATAACTCCCCCCACTTGCCCAAAAGTTCTAGAGGCTTCTAAGACAACTAGACCTAAGGCTAACCTCAAGGTGGAGTTAAGGTCACCCAACTCATGATGGCATCAATCAATTTTCACAATAAAAAAAAAAAAAAAAGGTTTTTGAGTGACCATATAAGTCAACAAAAGGGGTTGGGGGGTGGAAATTCCCCCCAACCCATACCCATTCCCCTTGGGTACTTAGATTTCATGATTTTAGGCCTATAGGATAAATTAGGGACCTAATAATTGCTAGGAAATTTTAGGACTATCTAACAACCTTCAAAATGTAGATTAAACACTAATCCAAATTAGGGGTAATTAATCTCAATTATAAGATGATTAGCAAAAAGGTCACTAACTTCGTCCGACTTAGATTTGTAGGTTATTCGATTAACCCTAACTATCATGCTAGAATGCATATACAATTCACAAGTATCAAGCGACACTATAAAAACTCTGTTATGAAATATTAATGTTTACTGATTACACGATGATACATTCATACATCTCACAATATAAATAAAATATGAACAATAGGGCTTCCACAAATGGTACATAGGGTTTAGTTTCTTTTTTCCATTAGATTTCTTAGCTAACATATCTTGCATGCTCATTGTACACATCAGTAGCTCAAGAAAATCACATGCATATATGTATATAATGTATTAGGGAAATCACATAAATTAAAACATCCATCTTTCAAATAATCAAATTTTTATCTTGTTCTACTCATATTCTCAAACATTAAAATTGCATAATCAAAGTGTTAATTTTGCATTCACTTACTTCATCATTATACATGTTCATAAAGCATTAAATGACCAAAACAAACATTTGAAATTAAAACATCACACGACATGAAATAATATGATATGTTTAGTGTACCCGATAGTGTCTTGACATATCGAGTCATGAGTATCAAAATAATAATGTATCAACTATGCTACAATGGATCGGAGTGAAGCCTCATAGCTACTACACATTCATGGCTCCAAACAAGTCTCCAAGACGAGAATAAAGTTAAGATGATTTCACCTCCATTTGATGTAATCTCTAGTTTCCTTCAGAAGCTTCCTAAAGTGAAAAAGACTAAAGTGATGTCGAGGTTGGCCATTGATAAAACTTCATACAATCTATGTGTAGAAAGAGAAAAGCCTATAATTGAGGAGAATGTTGATGAAGCATTTGAGTCAGATTTCATTCTAAATAAGGTTGATCTTGGTCTATCTACTACAGAAAGATATTTTTAGAATTTTGAATTGATTGCTGCCCAAATGTTACAAAGAGTGAAGAAAGAGAAAAGATCAAAGGAACAACTCAAAGATCAAGTTTAGATGCTGGTGTCTTACATCAATTTGGTTAACAATCCATCTAATGCGAAGGTAATAGTTACTTCATTAGCTTTAGTAGGTTGTGATGGTATTCTTGATCATGTCATTATTGAAAGAGTAAAAAAACACAAGTCACATAGTATGATGATCGAAGCTTGGATAAAAAAATGATAGAAGATGCTTCAAAAATTATAGCTGGATTGAAGGAAATATATGGATAAGTCATAGAATAGATAAAAGCGATATCTAAAGAGCTAGAAAGTAGCAAGGAGCAAAAAATCACCTAGAAAAAGTAGTTGATGAACTACAAGAAATTTCCAAGTTAGATACAAACACCTTGATTTTTGAGAAAATTATTGTTGATCCAAGTGAGAATTAGGCATGCATGTAGAGAAAAAGTATTAATTGGGAAATGATAAATATCAGCAAAGGGATCACTAAATTTGAGAAACTAATACCTTCATGTGAACAATTAAAAATGAAAGTTGTGGATAAACTAGTCTATATTATCATAGGTGGAGCAATAGTAAATGATCTTCAACATATTGATTGCCAATTTCTTCTTGATTCCTTTAGTATTAGAGTTCATGTAGAAATGGAGAATCGAGTGTCAGATGTTGAAACTATGATGAAGCTCAGTCTGGTCATAGTCACTTTGGAAGATTGCAACATTTTAGACTATCAACAAGAGTTAGAAGAGATCCAGGATAAATAATTTACAGCCAAAACTTAGGAGAGAGAATGTGTTCATTCCTAATCATGATTCAATGGTTATCATCCTCAATGCTTATAGGAATTTTCAAGATAAATCAATCATCTCCAGAGAGATAGAGTTCATAGCTAGAAGACCAGTGATTGGATATATATGCATTCTTAGTAATTATAGCTTAGGTTATTTTTAGCAAGGTTAATTAACCTCTCCAAAATTACATATTTTGGAGGTAGTTATTAACCACAAAGGGGTAGTTATTAACCTCTATATCTATATAAGGAGTCATTTTTTGGACTTTGGAAAAAGGGAACACTATGCTAAAATTTTGATCAAACGATAATATTTGGAAAGTGCGTAAAAATTTTGTTTTTGTAATCAAACATTCCGCTCAGGTTCTTGGTGTAATAAAATAAAGGAACGTGCAATTTTACTTCTCCACTTTTGAATCTAAATTGTTAGAAATATTGATTCTCTTTGCAGTGAGCATTTTCATGGTATTGCGTAGATTTTTATGAATCTTGGGATCAATATTGTGCTAGTGATAATTCTCAAGTGTAGATCTTGATTGTTATAATTGGTAGTTTAAGTTAATCCTCGAAAGCTTTGATGTCATTTGGTACATTTTTCATCAATGGATTTCTATTGATCTTTTAAAGTTTAATTTTCTTTTTCTGAAAAACTTCAAAATTATAACATATGAGGGATCTACACCTCTAAATGCAAAGGAAGGTTGCGTATCAAGGGCCTATCCAACTATTGTGAATAGTTTTCCACATACACTTCATTGGGGCATTTTTACAATGACAAATCTATTTACCAACACTTATTCACCAATAGTGATCAAGTTGGGAAATGAAGCTATATGGCCTTTGGCCAAGTAGAGTCATCTCTCTATGGGTCATGACTTTGTTATAGCTTCTGTAAGTTTGATTTTATCATGAGGTATCTTGTTGATCGTAAATTATCTTTAAGATAAATATCTTATATATATAATATATATAATATATATTAGGCATTGTATATATTATATATATAATATAATATATATTATGCATTATATATTATTATATAATAATATAAAAATATAATAATATATTACATATATGGTTATTATATTAATATTATATATATGCTTAAAGGTGTGTTATACACATAGTTATTTATTAGCTAATGATTATTAAAATATAGGGTCATGTCTCTTGAAGGGACATGTCTCCTTCTCTCTTATATATGAGATCCAATCTGCATTTGAAAATCATAAATCACATTGGAAATGTTACTACATTTGTAGAAACGATCCTAGAATATCAACTGATATGATGTCCCAATTATCTAAAAAACTCACAAAAATAAAACTCAATCAAGCACAAATTAAGAACTGCCATCATCCCAACATTGCCCCAAACAATAATAATTTTACATAGAACCAAAATTGAAACTATGGTCTCTAGAACAATAATAAAAATGGTGGGAACAACTAAAATATGTAAGAAGGCCATTTGGAATGCAAAGAAAAAATGAATAGTAGAATACTTGACCAAAAATTGGTAGTATCCTTATTGATAATGTTAATAATGTTGAGTTTTCTTAATGTTAAATTTGCAAGAATAGTAGGTGGTGTGTAGAGAAGAAGTGATAAATGCTTCTACAATGAGAATAATGGTCAAGATCAACATCCTTAAAATGAAAATAATGGTCCTCTATAGTTCAATGCAATAATGTTGAACTCTCATAATGCACCACTTGTAGAGGAATAAAATGCTATGAATCAAGAGGATTTTTTTTCCCCATTAACCAAGATGTTGAATATAAAGGCCCTAGAAAAATTCACTCTAGAATTATAAAATGAACACCTATGGTCTTCATAGCAAAAGAGAACTTTTAACTCATGTTATACCTCCTATGTAGTACCCCACTCCTCCAAACACATGTGAAAGAAACAATCTAATGCCTCCTAAGGCCCTAAGACAAGTTGTTGGAGTTCTGTTTGGTAAGGAACATATTAGGTGGGTTTAAACCTAATACCAGGAAGCATAAGATAGGGACAAGCCTAAGGATGAGCTAAATAATACATTCAATAGTGCTAAATCTTAGTTCTAGGCCAACATTAACAAATTCATCAAGACTCACTTCACTTTAGTCTCTATAGGACCAAGGTAGGTAAACCTAAAGGATCAATCTTGCTAACTTGATACTCTTTTCTTCAAAGATTACTCCCTACAACATAAATTGTCAACATTCTTCTATAATTTGCTAATAAAATTTCTAAGCACAATAGCTAACTATGACCAAAAAGTATATACAAAGAAGTAATGACAAGAACTTTTATCTCTCAATACATGAAATGGTAAATTAAATTGTTTTTATGAATATTATACAATTAAGTGAATCATCAATCTATTCTTGAACTTCTTAAATGGACTAGTATCTTATCCATTGGGATATAGAGTCAAAGATGAGTAGATTTGGACCTTTTTAATCAACTTGTGATTAAAATTATCAAAATTAAACTCTAAGTTTCATTCTTATCATATGCCTTTCACAAACCCTAAACCTTATCCATTACAGAATGCAATTACCTAATTCTTTAAATTAGCAGCAATTAGTAAGAGATTTACAATTTGTGTAAATTGCATTAAATTGAATAAACTTACTCATTTAATCCCAAGATTATGGATGTATGAGAAAGGAAACAAAAGTCAAAGAAAATGATAATTAAGGGGAAATCTTTCTTATTAAGATCTTTAAAATGCTAATAGAAACTCATAATATAACTCAAAGACAAGCCCTCGGTACCAATGCTCACTTTTTGTATTCAAGTATGTTATAACTGAACTCATTTACATAACCATAGAACATCTGGATGGAATACAAAATAATACATGACAATAAGGAAATTCTATAGACAACTAACCTCTACTCTTCATCTTGGAAATCCATATATAGGATTGTAACAAGCCATAGATGAGAGGAGGACATGTGTTAAAATAAGAATGGAGACAAAAACTTTGGAAGATGGGAACAAAAAGGTATGTAGAACATTCTTCCAAAAAAATTGATCAACAAAAGAAAAGTAGTTGAGATAGTAAAAGAACATTTATATCAAGCCTTTGATTTTTCTCTTCTTTGTCCTTCATTGACTTGTATGCAAAATATCTCAACTACTTCTTGCCAATAGAGCTTTAATCTCTCCTACTACCTCCCAAACATAAATTTCCCTTTGTGTGGGCCATTTTGTATTTTTTACCTCTTATAAATCTTGAGTTTCTTTGGTCCACCTAGCATCCAAGACTTCTTTTGACTCAACAATAAATTTATTCAAATCTATTTCTACCTTAAATAGGGAATCAATTAATTTATTATATAGAATATTATAAGTGTCTTAAAAAATTGATATTGTAGCCTCCTAAGTTAAAATGTTATCAAAAGAATTAGATCATTCTTGCCAATCTATCACTATGCCAGCAGCATCCAGAATTGATGGTATACATGGCTTTATTCCCTAAGATAAAAATTTTAAATTCCCTTGTATAGTTTGTAACTTCCCAATGAAGAAACCAATTAATTATTTTAATATCTCTAGGCCTTCCTTCACTTGGATTATTTTATTAGGAAAATTTGGCTTTTTGGCCATTAGTATAATTGATCTCTCCAAAAATTGAGTATATGGCCCCCAAAGATTAAATGTGGGGGATAGCCATGAAAGTGTCTCATTGCAAAATTGCTTAGCATTTTGTAAAGCAACATAAAAACTGTGTGCCTACTATGACATGTTTTTTGAAAACTTCAATTCTATGGCTCATCATATTCCTAAGGATAACACTCCATATATCACTTCCCTACTGAGTAGATTGAACATTAGTGCTCATTCTTCTAGGTTCCAATGTTTCCTCTTCCCCCAAATCCTCTATTTGTGTTGGGGCTTCAGTTGTATCCCTAGCTAGCTGCTTTTGATCTTCCGATTCTTCTCTCTATTCTATAGCAACTACCTATTCTACCTCTATAAGTTTCTCTTTGTTAGATGCAACCTCATTTTCAAGTGCTTGGACCTTGAACTCAAGCTCTACAATTCTTTCCTTATACACATGACTTTTTCTTAGCTCATCCTCATAAAGCTTCCTCACATCTATGCAATAATGTATGGATTTAGAAAGTCAAGTTTCTATTTCCTCTACCTTGGCTTCATTCATAAATGAAAATCATTCCAATACCTTAGAAATCTCTATGCCAGAGGTGCCCTATAGGGTCCATACAATCATGTTTCCTTGTTCAGTTCTTTGTAAATCCATTAATTTTGGCTTCTTGGAGGAAGGATCAATACTCCAAACTACTAGAGATTTTGTGTCAATGTTGAAACTAGTTCCTCTCTGCAATCCATCTCTACCAAATGCCTTATATGAACTAGCATTTTCCTACCTCCTTATTTGATCAAGCATAAATTCTTGTTCCAGGTCCCATCCAAGCACTAATAGCATGCCTCTCCTCTATAAAATATCACTTGCCTCCTCTAGAGTCATTACTTCACTTTTAGGATCATAAGCTTGTAGCTTCTCTACTAGTTCTAGCTTCTTCTCATCAGATTCTCTTGGTTTCATCTTTAATACTAGCTCGCTCTATTTTATTTTGTATAGGAAGCTCTTGAATTTAGTAAATTTGATGAATTCATCATCTTCTAGGAACTTTTGGGCTTGGATAATCCTATCATCTAGCGTTATAGCTACTTATTCAAAATTAGTAAATATACCCTCAACTATATTAATCCTATTTTGGAGATAATTTTGCCTTAAATTTGCAAAATATTGACTATTGCCAGGTAAAATCTGTAATTTCCTTTATTTCACATCTATAGGGATATGGACAATCTTCTATCTTTTGTTTCCCTTTGTAACCCATGATCCTTGAGGGACATCATCATATTCATCTATTTCTAAAGTTACATCAAGTTTAGGGTTGTCTAGGCATACACTATGTTCTTCTCCCATTGGGCCTTCTAGCATCTTAGCCATAATCTTAGCATGGTCTATAACCATCTTCTTGATCCTCTGATGATAGGGAATATAATCCCAAAAATTGGGGATCTATTCTCTTTAATTCATTTTCTACCCTTAAAACATCATCTAGCTTTGCTAGCCTATCAATTGCCTTACCCTCTACAACTATATTTGGAATAACATCCTCATGTGGCAATTCCTTGGTGCTAGTAAGGACATAATTTCTCATCTCTTTTAGAGTGATTATCATCCAATTATCAGGATTGTACATCTTATAAGGGTCGGTTGACAAATTGTAGTGGTGGAGGAAAGTATGGATCTAGTCAAGGGCTTCTTTCCCAATTGTAAAATCCCCAATCCTATAACATCTACACAAGAAAGTTACCTTATCCACTTTGGGTCCCAAATACTCCCTATTAACCATAAATAATTTCCAAATAAATTCAATTATACCTAATCTAGGAGGGATAAACTTTGGAAATATATGGGGTGGCTTAGGACAACCATAAACTCTCATCAAAGAAAAGGTTGGGAATAAGAAAATGTCCCCCCAATTATGATCTAATATTTTATTCTCAAGAAGTAGGATAGGCCTCAAAAGGCTCTTTAAAATCTTAGGTGCCCTAAAGTAACCTAGATCTAGCATCTTCATTATTATAGCACTAAAATTATTAAAAAATGAGATAGAACCAAAAAAATGATAATTATTGTCCCATACCTATGTCCACAGCTGAATTGGTAGAACTCCATTTGCATCAAAAGTGTGATCAATGAAATGATAGCTTATATATCCTATGTTCTTGTAGAGGATAGGGTGCATAAAAAATGAATAATGATGGAAAGTGAAATCTTTTAGCTCCCCACTATGAGACCTAGCAATATTTTCTTTCATCACCTCGACAATGTAATTAACATAATCATACTCCCAACCATGGTAGGAGTCTTCTACATCTCTAGAAATCATGAATTTAGCTCCATAAACCATATCAATCCCATCCTTGCCAACCAGCTTGTGGACACCATAAACTATTTTAACAAAATGATTTTTAAACTTGTCTAATGACATCATTTTTCTACCTTCTTAGGGTAATCACCCAGCTCTTTTAAATCCATGGGAATATGTTGTAGCATATATTTCCTAGTATAAGCCTTGATATTTGCCTAAAATTTTCTCTACAAATCCTTTAAATCTACAGTGCAGTGCCTACCCCTAGTTTATAGTTTCCTAGTTTACATTTTTGCTATTATTGCCAAACTCTTTTAGGTCAGTTTTATGTTTGATGATTAGTAGCATTATCTTGAGATTATTAGATATTGTTTCAAACTCAATTGATATATGATGTGATTACTTGGTACTCTATACTTCATGTGTGCATGATGATTATTACAATGTTGTTTAGTTAGATGGATTATCACATGTTTTATTATAAATACTTACCTCATACTACATGTGTATGGTGTGCATGTTTATTTTCTTTATGTATGGTGTTTTTTATGTGGTTAAGGAAGGGAGTTGTAGTCACCTACTAGTTAGGATCTACATGATGCACCACTTCCTGCCATTGCCTATTTAGCTTAGTATATATTGTGTATGTACATATGTGGATTTTATGTAGGTTGTAGGTATTGGGTTTTGACTTCCCTGAATTGCCAGGATGAGCGTACCCTATCACATTATCTCAATGGTAAGAGAGGGAGATAAATTTTTAAGTCCAAATCCCAAACCTTTAAGCCATTTGCACTAATTGACAATTACGACAAGTATTTGAGTCATGTACCCTCTGAATGTGTCAGATGACATTAATTTGTGATTATAATCCTTAGTTTGATTTTGTATGTATTTTATTATGATGGGTTTTCATATTTTACTTTATGAGTCTTTGGTGAATTTTCTATTAAATAAGTATAATTAAAAGATTAAAATTAATGATTTAATATAATGGAAAATTATTATGATATTTTAATATTTAACTATATTTAATTAATTGAGAAATTAATTAAATAAAAGAATTAATTTTAAAGATAAAAGTCATAAGTATAAATTTGAAACGTGATAATATTTATTTAATTTAATAATAATATATTTAGAGATCATTTTGTTTAAATAAATGCTAAATAATATTATTATTTAAGTTAATAAATAGTTATCAATTTAATGTTCGAAAATAAATTTAGAAGTGGGAAAATAAATTAATTGATTAAAATTTCATCATTGCATGTTGTGTGCATGATATTAAATTTAATAAATTAATTTAAAAAGAGTCAAGTGAAAATTAAAATAAAGTAATTTAATTAATTAATCAATGTGCATGGAAAAGATAAAAAGAAAGATAAATAAAAGTTAATTTGGAGTTAAGAGTTGTTAGCAAGGAGTTCTCTGGGGTGAACACACAATTAGTGCCCTGATTTTTGGGAGAGAACTCCATATCACAACTTGGCGGTTCATTTTTTAATTCACCATGGATTTTGGAGAAGGAAGGAATTTTTGGAAAGGAGAAGGTTCTAAGAGGAGGGATTTTTCTCTACAGTTTTCTAAGGTGTAGTGATTAGCATTAGTGTCCAGGTAGACGCTTGTGATTTTCACATATCTTAAAACACTCTTTTCTTTCTTGTCTTCATCATGTCTGATGAGTGTTTTCTATAGAATTCTTGTGATGAATGTTTCCAGTAATATGCATTCTTAATATGGATAATTGGTCATCTATTTATTGGGAAATCAAAGGATCTGTATAACCCTCTTCAGTAGATTAAAGTAATGAGAAATTTATCAGTAGGGTTTGAATTTATTTGGAAAATCTATTTAGAAAAAATAATTTAATAAATGGGTACGTTGTATTCCTCATTTGGATTAATTCTAGGATTTGATTACAAATATATATATATATACATAAAAAAAAAATTGTGCCCTGAAATCATTTATTTACAAAATGGGGATTAAATAAATTTACATGGGAAAAATGTTTGTTTGAAAAGACATTTAAAAAAAATTTAATAAAAAATTATTTTAATTGAGGGGGAGGGAATTACCCCATACCCCCCCTACCGTGGCTATATCGCAGGTACTACAATGATAGATACTGTGTACTTGCCATCGTAGGCCCTTTTTGATAAGTTGACGGGCTTTAAAAAAAACATGTTTTTAATTTATTTATTTTTTTAAAGTTTTTTATTGTTAATAAAATTAATTTTATTAAAGGTTGTTAATTATTAATTAAAAATTATTTAATATAATTTTATTTAATGAAATTTATTAAAAAAATTAATTAATAATAATTAATTAATGTTATTAAATTATTTAAAATAAATTTATTGTAAATAATTAAATGTTTAATAAATAAATAAATATATACTAGTTTATTTTAAAATAATTTTTTTAATCAATTTGTTATGAGTATCAGATAATTAGGAGACTCTTGTAAATGCTGAAGATTATCCTAAATTTTGACTTTAGTAGTATCATAACTATTTCAATAGAATACAATATGATTTTAACTTAGCAATTTTAATGAGCATATAACTTACCCTTAGTAAATTTTTAGAAAGGTTGATTTCAAATATTATGGGGGTTAAACCTTAATTTATTCAAATGTACATACGGGATAACTATAGGGTAAAGGAGAGTCTTCTTATTGATAACAAACTTAGAAATGAAAACTAAAACGTCAAATCTAACCCAACCATGTGATTCAAAATGAACTAAAACATGTACTTGCATCTTGTTTTCTATATGTTATCTATGTTTGAGGTTTGGGGTTGACTAGATTGTTGACTAGTTATAGGATGTCTACCAGAGGCTCGAGAATTTTGTGAGTGTGGTTTCGTGTTGACTCAATCTTGATTACTTTTACTTAACCATGGTATGTGATGATATGCTCTATGTGAATGTGTTTATATTGTTGGTTACTATGTTTCAATATTTTGTGGGATAGTATGATTTATGCTATGAGATACCTGACTTGACCTTTTGAGTACTTGATTAGTATTGTTGGGATACCTTCTAGTTGCTTGATGAGAACTAACAGATATTATGAATTATCTTTGATGTTTTCTAAGTTGCTCATAGAGAGCTGATGTGATTATTATGATTATATTTATGATGCTTTCCAGTCACTTGTATGGGACTGAAGTGATTTTACCATGATTCTATGATTTGTGATTTCACGAGCCTAGGGTAGGAAATCTATATGTAGTGTTGAGAAGTGGCTTGCAATGGGGGCCAAGGCCCTAAGTGGCTGCCAGGGTAACTCATTGTAAGTTGTTTAATAAGTGAAAACATTACACTAAATTAGAGTAAAATGAACCTAATAAGAGTCTTTGTATGTTCTCGCCCATGTCTCAATTGCTAGTATAGACTAGGATGGGAGTAGAGAGAATGCTTGATTGTGACCTTGCATTCCATAGTATGCCTTGTTAGTATGAGAGGATACTAGTGGCCACATAGGGATCACTAGGGGGTTGGGGTCCTAAGAGACTACTAGGGTAACTCTAGTGTGATTCGTGTGATGAAACTTGACTACTTACATAGTAGGTTTCCTATGTGTCTTTGTGTGCCTCTAGGTATAGATGTTGACCTATCTTAGAACCCTTTCAGTTAGAATACTTTTAGGTTTCCCTGGACTTAGAGAGTACTTGTGATATGTGATTTGATATCCTATTTGGGACTTAAGACTATCTCCTTAGCACAGTGGGAGTGGGCCATTTAGGTTCCATGCGGTTGGATGGTAGTGCTTTTTCACTCATACCATTGAGATCCATTCATAGTCACTGTGGCTGTAGCATTCCTTATCTGCATTTACTTTCATTCTTTCTATGTATCATTTGATGAATGGATATACTTTATGATGGATGGTCATATTTCATGATGGATGTTATATCTTTTATGATGGATGCATGTATCATGTATGGTGCATGGTTTCTTTTATTTGCATTATGCTTGTATCATGGATTCGAGGAGGAGGATGTATTTCCATTTCTATATATATATATATATATATATATATATATATATATATATATATATATATATATATATATATATATATATATATATATATATATATATATATATATTCTTTTAAGCCTTTCATACCTAGTGACATGTATAGTGGATGATTGAGCATTCCGAATTAATTTTCCAAGAGCCATTTGGAACAAATGTATATTAAATGGACATTGCACTTTATAATTATTCTTTCATATGGATGTGGTATTTGATGGACTTAGTATTAGATTAAATTCATATGTAATTCAACGCCATGAGATCCTTAAGAAATGTAACCTATTACATATGTTTAGTTGATTGTATGTTATTGCTTATGCTACTATGTATTTGATGTGCATGTTATTCTTTTGTACTTCAAAAAAAAATGTTGGCAAACTTAGTAAAACTTTAGGTGATTTCTTTTGGGCCCCTTGGTGGGGCATTACATACAAGCTGGCCCATAGCTCCATCCAGTCCAAAAGCCTCCATAAATGATTCTCGATCAAGAGTGCAGAGGATGGTTCCATCTTTCCTATGAAAGGATTTAGTGGTCAACTTGTAGCAATGAAAAAGAGCTTTCATCAAATCTACATCTACAAATACTTCTAGAAGAATCAACTTGGCTAAATTCTTCTTCTATGAGTTGCACATAGGAATTTTCTTCTCCCTGTTATAATAGAAATACTTGAAAAGCTTTGAACCAATAACACCAGGGCATACAACATCTCTAAAAAGGGCATATGGATCAATGAAGGTTTGATCATCTATAACATTAGCATTAGAAGAACCAAAGAATGATTTTATCCATTCCTCTACAAATCCATTTAGTTTCTTCTATCTGGTTTTCCCTCCTTTAGAAGTTGAAGTTTTTGCAACTCCCATGTCTAGTGCTTGAATTTCCTCCACCTCTTTATCAAACATCTTGACAATATCCTAGCAAAAATAGGATATGGAAACCATTCTCAAAGCTCTGAAATGATAATCTGTATTGCACTAGAAGCTCCAAAAATGCTCAAATTCTCTTTCTTTGCAAATGGTTAACTGTAATTATAAAGTAGGAAAATATTTGCCGTTTAATATATGTGAATTAACATTCACTTTGCATTGATTTTAACATGCTTGAAACATAATATCAACTTATTCTATCAGCTTAGGGGAGCATCACCATTATTGTCTAGCCATGCACCTTTTGTACTATGATTAAATCTTATTGGTCAAGAAGTTCATTGTTGCTTCCAACTTAGAAAAGTGACTTAATACTTTTTATGTCAAAATAAGGCCTATGATACTAGGATTATGACTAATGAAAATACCTCTCATATTATCTTACAACTAAAGAAAAAATCTCCCAATATTCTAAAACTCTTTGAAAAATCCTAGTCAATCAGTCAGAAACCATGAAAAAAATCTCCTACAATCTTACGATTCCTTGGTTGTCGTGACATCAGTGCTAACTTTTCCTTCTTCTACAATCTCTCGGCAAAAAAATTTGTTGAACTAGCATAGCATCTTACCTTAATCTTTTTCATTATATGATCCTATGATTACAGTCACCTTTATTATTTCATAACATCTATGGTTACCCTTTAGATTTCTACGATATTACAATAAAGTGATAACTCTTTCTAGCGTAGCATAGTAGGCTTTACAATTTTCATTTACAATCCTACGATTAGGGCTTGCTTGTAATATCAAAAACATCCTTTATCTATTGAGATCTATGATGATCCATTTATCATAATGTCAGAGACCTCCACATGCCTCTCAAAATAGTATAAAATTATTTTTTGGTCCCATTGATCCAACTAAACATACATCTGGTATTTGTACCACAGTCTAGCCAATCAAGAAAAGGATACCTATCTAACAATGCACCATCATTGTTTACCTATCTTCAATCTCCTTACAATCTTACAATCATAAATATCCTGTAGCATTGTAGCAACCAAATATTTCCTTTATGATTTTAAGATGTCTACTACTTCATAACATCGTAACACCTCCTTTCATTTTTCCTAATGTCATGATGACCTCCTTTGTCATAATATCAAAGATCACCAAAAATAAAGCCAATCAAACTATGATACAATCATATGACATAAAGGAAATTGTATGATTGAAAAGACAAACTTTATCATCCACGATACCATGACAAAATGTTTATCTTAAGATTGGGACATTGAAAACTCCTCCTTACGATACTTCGCTATCCTTTAATCATGAAGACAATGTAAAACACAAAATGAAATCCCATTCAATTATTAAACCTATGGTAGGGACCTAAGCTCAAATTTTATGAAGATTTTACAATGTGGGATAAATTTAAAACCCTAGGGCACTAGACTTTACACTTGGGACAATAATGAAAAATAATTGGATCAAGAAAAAACATGCTAGGGTTTCCTCTACAAATGAAAACAAAATATATAACCCTAACAATGACAACATAGATTTAGTATTTTCACCATAAATTTTTAAAATTAAGCTTAGTGAAAATAGAAGCTATCAGAAGCCACCCAAATGTTTAGAAACACACTCACTATTATGAGATATATATAGCATGGTCTTCAAAAAATGTGGTGCATGTAATGCCCCGCCAAGGGATCCAAAAGAATTAACCTAAAGTTTTACTAAGTTTTCCAAACAATTTTTTTTTTAAAACAAGAAAGATAATCATACACATGAAACACATAGTAGTAGAAGCAATAACATACAATCAACTGTAAGCAT
Organism: Cupressus sempervirens; assembly: GCA_028749045.1. Classification (NCBI taxonomy): domain Eukaryota; kingdom Viridiplantae; phylum Streptophyta; class Pinopsida; order Cupressales; family Cupressaceae; genus Cupressus; species Cupressus sempervirens. The sequence goes on along the minus strand of CM053792.1, from coordinate 763,344,526 downwards.
ACATAACAAGTTACATTCCCTAAGGATCCCATGACATTATGTCAAATTTAATCTAATTAATACTAAGTCTAACAAGTACCACATCCACATTAAAGAATAATTAAAGGTCCATAGTCCATAATATACATCTGTTCTGAATGTCTCTTGGCAATTAAATTCAGAATGCTCAATCATCCACTATACATGTCACAAGTTATGAAAGGCTTAAAGTATATACATATGTAAAAATAAAGATACATCATCCTCATCAAATCCATGATACAAGTCCAATAAAGTAAATGAAACTATTAACATACATGATACATCCATCCATCAATAAAGATATAACAACCATCATAAAAGATAACAATCCATCATAAAACACAACTAACTAAGTGTGTGGTTCCTCCCAACTATTAATAGCATCATTAGACCATCGTGGGCCCTAGCCATCCCCTGCACATAACATCCCAAGTCACTAAAGAGATCATCGACATTATCATAGTAGGGATGTCACTCCTAAAATATACTACAACATATGTAGAATGAAATCTAACATGCAAGAATAAAGCATAAGATGATCCTATAAAGCAGAAAACATCATCTATCACATGCTAATCATCAATATAAAGAAATTTACTAGTAAATAGAGTCCATCATAGAATGAAAGAACAGGATGAAGATAAATGCCAACAAAGAAAGCTCCAGCCACGGTGTCTTAGATAGATCTCAAATTGTACGAGTGAAAAGACACTACCACCCGATTGCGTGGAACCTAAATGGTCCACTCCCACTATGCTGAGGAGATAGTCTCAAGTCCCAAATAGGATATCAAATCACATAACACAAGATAAAAAATCACATAACACAAGTACTCTCTAAGTCTAGGAAATTCTAAAAGTATACTAACTCAAAGGTTCCAATAAAAAGGGTTGACACCTATACCCATAGGCACACAAGACACATGGGAAACCTACTATGTAAGTAGGAAAGTGTCATCGCACGGATCATGCTAGAGTTACCCTGGTAGTCTCTCAATAGACCTTGGCCCCCTAGTGATTCCTATGCAGCCACTAGTATCCTCTCGTACTGACGAGACATACTACAAAATGCAAGGTCACAACCAAGCATTCTCTCTACTCCCATCCTAGTCTATACTAGAACTTGAGGCATGGGAGAGAACAAACAATTATCTTATTAGGTTCATTTTAATCCCCATTTAGTGTAATTTTTTCACTTGTTAAAACAACCTACAATGAGTTACCCTGGCAACCACTTAGGGCCCCAACCCCCATTGCAAGCCACTTCCTGATACTACAAGTAGATAACCTACCCTAGGCTCAATAAAACACAAATCCATAATCACATAAATCAACCCAGTCTTGAACAAGCGACTAGAAAGAATCATAAAGATAATCAAAATAATCACATCAATTCTCCATGAACAACTGAAAAGCATCAAATGATAGTCATAATATTCGTCGGTTCTCAACAAGCAACAAGAAAGTATCTCAAAGTAATACTGATCGAAGACTCCAAAATGGTCAAGTCAAAACATGTCACAACATGACATCATCAAGATCAAAACAAACACTTCAGTCCCATCAAGGTGATTGGAAAGTAATCCAAGTATAATTGATCAATGACTCAAAAATGGTTAAGTCAAGTATCACATAATCATACACCTCAGCTTCACACAAGAAGATTGAAAAGAAAAAATAATCAATAAACTACACACATCATAGAGCATGCCATCACATTACTATGATTGGGTTTTAAAAAGATCAAGATCAAATAACATCAGCATGAAATCACATCTCATAACCCCTGAGCCTCTAGTAAACATCCTATGACTGGTCAACAATCTAGTCAACCCCAAAACACAAATAGCATAAAGAAACAAGATACAAGCACATATTTTAGTTTCCTTTTGCAATCACATGGTTAAGCCAAATATGAGGTTTTAGTTTTTTTTTCAAGTATATTTCAAGTGTATAAGATTATTCATTTAATCTCCAAGTCAACCCATTTATCTCTTCATATTAAACATAGAATTATCTCTCCATTATTTTAAAATAATTTCTTAACTAATCAGAAGATAATTACTTATTTATTAAAAACATTAAACTAACTCCCATTGACTTTTAGATAAAATCATTCACATTATTTTACTAAAATCCATGTTACTAATAATTCCAAGAAGCATCTCCCATTATTCAAATTATTAGAATAAGACTTATCAACCTTCAAATAATTAGTTTACAAACACTTCAAGGAAAATCATTTGTTTAAAATAATCTTCATTGATTTTATCAATCTCATTAATAATTCAATTATTCAATTCTACTAAACACTTATTAATATCTCTTTTCTTTTAATTTGCCCTCATTTAAAAATCTATTTACTAAAATTGACTAATAATTAATTACACTTCTTCTACTATTAACTAACCTTAATTAAATTTGATTTAATTAGATTAGTTAATAAATCATATAAAACTAATGCATATTAATAAGATTCTACTTTTATTCGAACCCAAACCTAAATCAATTTCCAAATCTTGATTCTACTAAGGGAAGATTGCAATAATATTTTTAATTCCCATAACTGGATGAAACAATATGCATGCCCAAATTCCAAATTATAAAATTGAAGATTCATTCATAGAGAATTATTCAGACACACGTAACAAACATGATGAAGACACGAAAAGAAAGAGCTTAATAAAATATATGAAATAATCACGAGTGCCTACCTAGACACTGATGCTAATTTGCTATGCCTCAAAAAATTTGTAGAGAAGCTCCTCCTCTTAGAACCTTCTCCTTTTTCAAAATTCCTTCCTTCTCCAACATTTGCAATTCCTCCAAGGACCGAACCCCCCGCCCTCCCCCCCCGAGTGACTAGGAGTGCTTGTAGAAGCATATGAGGATGTTCATACACACTAGGAGAGCCTATATATAAAGGCCTCTAAGATGCATCTAGAACATGTCTAGAAAGAACTAGGATATAAGCATGACAACTAAGCACATATCTTCCACAATATGAAGATAAACATGATGAGCTGTCTAGAATGTTGTAGACACCATGTGCTCAAATAATATGCTAACTCCTAAGTGTAGACAACACATGCATAATTAGAGTACAAACTCTTGTGTCGTCAACATGACAACTCACAAGAGTTTGCATACTCCTATGTGAATAAATATTAAAATAATGCACATTAATTTATTTATTTAACATTCACTCGACTCCTTTTAAAATTAATTTATTATTTTTAAATCTCATGCACTCACTTTATTAAATCCACTTGTTTTATCTTAATATATTTTTAATCACATGCACACATCATGTGATCTAGATTCTTTTAATAATTTTAATATATTTTCCAATTTTAAATTTATTTTTGAAACTTAATCGATAAAATATTTATTAACTTAAATAATAATAATATTATTTAGCATTTATTTAAAAATGAAATCTAAATATATTATTATTAAATTAAATAAATATTATCACGTTCCAAATCTAAACTTATAACTTTTATCTTCAAATTTAATTCTTTTTATTTAATTAATTTCTCAATTAATTAAATAAAATTAAATATTAAAATATCATATTAATTTTTTATTTAATTAAATCATTAATTAAATCTTTTAATTAGACTTAATTAATAGAAAAATACACCAAAGACTCATAAAATAAAATACGAAAACCCATCATAGCAAAACACATACAAAATTAGACTAAGGGTTAATATCACAAATTACATCATCCGACACATTCGAAGGGTACTCGACTTAGATACTTGTCCTAATTTTCAATTAGGACAAATGGCTAAAGGGTTGGGATTTGGACTTGAGAATTTATCTCCCCTCTCTTACCATTGAGATAATGTGATAGGGTACGCTCATCCTAGCAATTCAGGGAAGTCGATACCTAGTACCTGCAACCTAAATAGAATTGCTACATGTGCATACAAAATATATACTATGCTAAATAGGCAATGGTAGGAAGTGGTGCATCGTGTAGATCCTGACTGGCAGGTGACTATGACTCCCTTCCTTAACCACATCAGAAATGCCATATAGAAAGAAAACAAACACGCACACCATACAAATGCAAGCATGGGGTAAGTATCCATAAGAAAACACATATGATAATAAATAATCTAACTATTCATCATCAATATATGAAAACACTGAATAATCATCATGCAAACATGAAATATAAATTACCAAGTAATCTCGACATATAATAAATTTAATTCGAAACAATATCTGATAATCTCAAAACAATGTCACTAATAATTATCAACATAAACCTGACCTAAAAGAGTTCAAAAATGATAGCAAAAATGTGAACTAGGGTAGGCACTACAGTGCAATTGAAGATTTAAAGAAGACCAACAAAAATATCTCAATGTTTAAAATTTTGCAAAGATATCATAGTCAGAGAGATACATTGCTAAATTTTTTGAATCATACTAATATTTTGTGACACTAAAAAATCAAAAGGCACCCAACTCAAATATAAACACAATGGAGGAAATGCCCATGATGTTTCAGTTCCAAGTGGAAGTCCATCCATTTTTTTCAACAAAATATTTGGCAAAAACAGGCATAATTTCTTAATCAAATCAAGTGCACCTTACAATGTTACATGATTATCAATATCACAATGGATGGTTGTCATGCCTCAACCTACAAGCATAATGGTGATACAAATAGATAAGAGAGACATGAAGGTGATTGGCATACTAAAATATGTGTGCATACAACTCATAATAGATCCTTGGATGAAGGGTTTGAATGACATCTATTTTGTAGTCATCCCCATAATGTGTGGAATGATCTTGAATAGAGAATGGAAAAAATGTCTAATGGGTTGGTTCTCCATTTATTTTGACTAATAGTGGTTTCCATAGAAGAGACTTGATAACTAGATCAAGATTGGTGTGGAGCCAAAATTGAAAAACATGATCACTAAATACAATGCTCCAAATGAATTTATTTTCTATCAATCCAATTTGGGATCATATAGAGTGATAGCACTTGACATACATGAAGTAGAGATATTGAATGCCAATCATTTGGATGGATCTGATTACATTATTGTTACCACAATTTTTTTGCCTCCATTGCTAGAGTCATTCAAAATTTGAATGCCCATCCTATCACAATGTTTTTTTGAGAAAGCTAATAAAGATGGGATAATAGGTTAAAGTTGTTGGAAATGATTGAAAAGATCATGAATAAATAATAATGGAACTAGTAAAGAATGCTTTCAATCATTGTTTTGTCATTGATGTCAAACTTGCTACTTGCAAGAATGACAATTGCTTAAGTGATCCAAATACTATCAATTGGTTGATTGACAAGGAGGAGGAAATCAATAAGATGTAACTAGAGCACCTAAATAAAGGTTGAAGTTATGATTTTGTAATGAAGTATAAGGATTAGCTAAGCCATTGATGAAATAGTGTATTGATGACATACTCTAAGAGGATGGACACACTAAGACAAATCAAAGATGTAAGGTTTAACTAAGTCATTTGTAAAGCCTAACTAAGTTCATTTGAGAGAGACGAGCAAGCTAGTTAGAGCTGAGAAAATTCTTAGTTGAAGCCAAGCAAGTTCAACTTCAGTGGGTGCTGAGAAATCCTTCGGGTGCCAAGTAACACAGGATTGATCAAGTGCCAAGTAACACACGATTGTTTAAGTGCCAAGTAACTCAGGATCCAACAGGAGCCGAGCACTATGAAGTAAATAGAAGCTAAGTGATTCAAGAAAATAGTAGAAGTTGAGCAATACAGGAAAGCTTCAGCTACCAAGTAAAGTAGAAACTATAGAGGATGCCGAGCAATCCAAACCAAGTTAATGTTGAGAATCAGTAAACCAATGATGTCAACTTGCTGCATTATTTGTTAGGACAAAAGATTCGCTAGATCAATAATGATAAGTTTTTTACATTGAATTTTGTGAATTAGTTAGATGATAAGGATGATGAGTAGATGTCATAGAACTTCATGTAAACCATGCAAACCAATTCAAGGAAAATGCTGATAGACTTATCATGAAGTTTCTGGAAGAAACAATTTGGAGGGAAAACAATATCATTTTCCTAGATCAAATCAAATTGATGAGTGAGAAGATTTAAGCAGGAAATGAAGAAAAAAACTTCTTTATAAGGAGCTATAGGTTAGAGATTGAAAGTGAAGAGGGAGCTGGTCATAAGTGTGATTGTGCGAAGAAGCCAAGAGAAGGCTAGTGTGAAGTGTCAAAAGGGGGACACAGTGAGGAGTAAGCACAGAGCATCAAGACTCTGAATCAATCAAGTGACCATAGAGTGCATTGGCATAATGAGTGGAAGAACTTAAGGAGATAGATCTTGAAGGGTGAACAAGCTATCAACACTGCAAGGAAGAAAAGTCAAGCAATGAAAAGAACTAAAGAGTGATCTGAAATCTGCAAGGTTAGGGTTGCAATCTTTATTAGGTCAAAACCTTTGTAATACTTTCTTACCATATTATTAGACATTGAAATCCTACATTGCTAGGCTAGCTTAATAGCTAGGTGGATAAGCCTCAAGGGTGATTGTAAATCCCATGGACTTGGGTGAGCCTAACATCTCTATGCAAATCCTTTAATAGGGTGGCATTCTAAGTTGAATGGTCTTAAGTCCTCTAATAGGGAACACTCCTAATAGGGTGTAGAAATCCTTTAACAAGGTCACATCTAATAGTGTGTAAAGCCTTTATAAGGGAAAACTATCAGAAGTGGTTGAAATCTATTGTGTAGTAATTTTGTGGGTATCATCCCCACCCCAGTTTTACCTTCTTTTTCCTAGAGGGTTTCTGGGTCACCAAATCTCAAGTGTTATGTGGTGATGCATGTTTAATTTTCATGATTTTTTAATATTTAATTGCATGCATGATAAGAAAGTAAAAAGGCTAGAAAAAAAAAGTTGAATTGGACATTATTAGACCTTGAATAATTGATTCACCCCCCTCTCAATTATTCTAAAATAATTCTAACAAAAGTTCACTAGTGTGCTAAAGTTATCGATATCTTGACTAAAAATATGAATGCACCATTAAGAAATATTTTGAGAAATGTCTAAAGTGAAGAAATAAATGAATGTGCAAGGAATGCCAACAACATGAAAGTAATAAAGAATCTACCAATAGTAAATAATATGGATGAATCTGACAATGAAAAGCCCTTCTCAATAGGAAAAATAACTAAAGTGAACCCACTATTAGAGGAAGTTCCTAATGCATCATCAATGGCATAAATTGTGATGGAGGAGAATTTTCATTTAGTCTTAATGGAATTATATCTAGACTCAAGTAGAGATATTTTCTGAAAGGTGAGGTTGGGTGTTAGTGGTAGTCTAACCCCCACCAAACACATCCGAGATAACATAAGTGATTAAGGAAATCCAAATTAAGTAGCAGGAAAATACTAATCTCCTTTGCAAGAGAAATATGGTGAAGAACTAAAGGAAAAGAGTATTACTTCACATAGAAACATAAAATGGTGAACTAAGAACAAGTGTTTCAAAGAAAAAGTGCAAGATAAAGTGAATGTAAAAGCTAAACCAATTAAAGATGATAGAGTGTGGAACCTGATATTGAATGATTCCAAGAGCTTCCAAGGTAAATAAGGAGTTAGATATAGCATTCAGAACAACAACCCAAGAAGTAAGTGCTTTTATGTAGCTTGTCAATTAAAATTCATATGTATTAATAGTTGTATATGTTAACCTCATAATGGTTTTTGACACTTGAGTGCCAATACACTTAATGATTTTTAACACTTGAGTGCCAATACACTTAACTACTTTCTATATTGGAGCTGAGTACACCATGTATGCTGAGCCACAACATGAGCTGAGTCAGGAAAGATTTCAGGTGCTGAGTGATCTTCAGCTATCGAGTAGCCTTCAAGTGTCGAGTGAAGATCAGGTGCTGAGTGAAGTTCAAGTGCCAAATGACTTTAGGTGTTGAGCATGATACAAGTGCTGAGTGATATTTAAGGGCCAAGTCATAGATGATGCTAAGCAATACAAAAATGCAATAGGAGCCAAGTAAGCTAGTTTGTTATTAATGCTGAGCATCTAGAATCAACAAGTGCTGAGTAACACAGAATGTACATATGAGTTTGTAGCTTTATTGATTCATATGTAAACCATTTTCATGGCCAACATATGATGAATCTTGAAGGATTAAATGATAAGATCGAATATTATGTATTTTCTATACAATCTACATGTAGCCAATAAGAAAAATGGAGAAGGCATGCAACCAATAAGAAAAGTGCAAGGAATGAGTGAGAAGCAAAGATTCAATATGGATCATAGATCCATACCTAACCCTAAGTCTTCAAATGTCTTTATAAGGAAGACGAAATATCATTAGAAGGAGAAGTGGATGTACAAGGGTGTGGAAGGAACACTATTTCAGAGTAAAGAGTATCAAATCTTAGAGGATCAAGATCAGAGAAAGCAGATCAAGTGCATGTATTCAGCAAATGAAGGATTGTAAGCTATCAGGTTTATTGTACCTAATACTCTCTAGCAATTGTATTAGAATGAAAAACCCTATGGTGATAGGTTAGCTTAATAGCTATTTTATAGATCCTTTAAATAGGTGATTAAATCCTTTAACAAGGTGACACTTCATGTAAAGTATTTGTAAATCCTTTAACCAGGTCACTATTGATACAGTGTAAAGCCTTTGACAGGGCAAGCCTTTAACAGGGTAGACCATCAGAAGTGGTTAAATATTATTACTGTAGTGATTTTGTGGGTATCATCCCCACCCTAGTTTTACCTTCTTATTTCTGGAGGGTTTCTGGGTTACCAAAATCTCAAGTGTTATCTGGTGATGCTTATGTGTTTCCCATAATTGTTTGATATGATCATATGCATGCAATATACTTTCAGTTAAAAAGTTTTAATGGTCAAAATATAGTACTTTTGATTCACCCCCCCCCCCCCCCCCCCCCCCCTCTCAAAAGCATTCTTCCTATTTGAAAATTCCAACAATTGGTATCAGAGCAAGGTTCTCACAAGAAGAAGTCTAACAAATTGGAGAAAAAGATCTAAAGATGGAAGTCTTCAAACTTGGGAAGACTATTGAAAATCAAGTGATTGATGTGTAACTAGCTCTACACAAAGTAGAGGAAGCAAGGGAGGAATTGAGAAAAACTTTGAAGAGAAGGAAGGATATAGCCATAGCTAAAAATGATATAAACTACAAGGAGATTGATAACACAAAGCTGTGTGCCAATGGAGACACCAAAGAGTTTGATGTAGCAATAGCAGAATTGATGGAGAAAAACAAAGTTCAAGAATAAGAGATAAGATCTCTCAAGATGGAACATGAATCACAGGCCATAATGTTATGTGAAATCACTAAACAAAAGAAAAGAGCAGTTGAGGATAAAGTAATGATGGAAAATGACAAAAGAAATCTTGCAAACAAACTTGAAGAAAAATGTACTAAATTAACAAAGATATCAAACATGTAGATGGATACACTTGCCCAAATGATGAACCTTCATCATGAACTCAATATGAAAGATATTGAGATCTCTACTTTGAAGATGTAGAACGAACAACAACAAAATGAATTAAATAGAGAAAAAGAGGTATCAGAGAATCTCAACAAGTCAAGTGAAGCCATCAAGTATTTTAAACAGTTGCTAAAATCCCCAAGATCAACCCATGATACACCAAGATTTGGATACAATAGCACTGAAGTTGGAGAATCATCAAAGAGTGTTGAGAAAAAAGATGATATAGGTAAGAATTCAAAACTCACTTTTCATTACTATAATAAGAAGGGGCATACTGCTAATGTTTGCAGGAGTAGGAGATTCAATTAGCCAAATACACCCAAGAGCAAGAGTTACTGTCACAAGTGCAACATACAAGGACATATGACACAAGATTATAGATCCAATGTCACAAGGACTCAAAGATTTGATGGACATTGTTATAATTACAAGAAGTATTGACATAGAGCATTTGAATGCAGATCAAGGCCTATGTGGACATCAAATCAACTAGCAAAATCAAAAGGAATTGAAAGTCACTATCATTAGGATTACAACACCAAGCATAGCTATCATTATTGTCAAGAATATGGACATATACCATAGAACTGCATAAGAACACATTTCAAAGGAAACTATAAAAGATGGTTGAATCAAACCATATGTTTCAGTTGTCTAAAAATTGGTCATACCAGCAAAAACTATCCTACAAGGTCAAAGGCACCCAAGACTAAAGAAAATAAGGGAAAATAAAAGATTGATGTTGAAAAGATAAGGGGGCAAATGAATAAGACTTGGAAAAAGAAAGATGAGTGCGACACATCAAGTGGAGGGATCACTTCACCCAATGGGTCAAGTGATCACACTTCATCAAACTAAGCATGAGAAGTATATGGGACTGATATAAAAAGTTATATCACACATCAGTCCCAAGACAAAGAAGTAATGCAAAGTATAAATTTGCATGAGACAAGATGTCAAGACAAAATCTAAATGATGTTGCAGAGCTTTCTTTGGATGCCGAGTTAAACTCCAACACATGCTGAGTTCCTAACAGTGATCAAGTTGAAAACTAATGCCAAGTTGGTTAACTCCAATGCAAGCCGAGTAAAGTGGAAATGTAGTATAAGTCGAGTAATGTTAAAATCCATCAGAAGCCAAGTTGGAAGTTGAGCATTTAATGCAATGAAAATAGGGTATATTATTGTGATTCCAATTAGTTTTCCTCATTGTAATCAAGGAGAAAAGAAGAGAAAGAGAGCAGAGTGACTTCATAGCAAAGAATTCAGCATTTCAAGCAAATTGCAACATCTCTTAATGCATTTTCATTGTTCTTGAGGTATTTTCATTTGTGCCGAGCTATGCAGTTTCATATTTTGTAAAAAAAAGAAACTCTAGTTTGCATAAATGGCATCAAGTTCTAAGAAAATCAAGGACAAAGAGTCATTTGAAGTTCAGTTAGTGTCCAATGAGGTCAAGCAACCTGATTTTCATCCCATTCCTGAAGTTGCATACAAAAATGACCCAGTCAGAGGTCTCTCCCAAATTCCCCCAAAAGTTGTAATGGTTCAAGATGTGAGAAGATGCTACAATTGTAAGATAGGAGCCTTAGGAGATACAGAGATAAGGCCAGCCTATGAGAAATTGTGTGTAGATGGAGTCTTAAAGATGAATTCAAAATTGTTGAAAGAAAGGGTTTGACCTGAGTTTTGAGCTTTCCCACCATATTCAAGACAAAATGGGTTAAACTTGTGTTAAGCAGAATTCATGGTGGAAGTCTTTGATTGGAAGATATTCCCATCAAATTAACCAAAGGAATCATACATAGGGTAACTAGGTACCCTACCCTAGATCGGTTCAAAACCTTGAGAAGTGAATCAAAGGAGGTTATTGAAAAGAACACTGGTGCTCAGTGGAATAAAAAAGGAATAAAAATTCACACCATTTAGGATTCTTTAGTTGATTTTGTTGTTAGAGTCATTGCCCATAAATTCTATCAATCCAATAGACTCAATAGTGTGCCATGTATTGCAGTAGATGTAGATTACAAATTGGTGAAAAAGGATCATACTTATGATCTTGTAGAACTGCAACTACAACAGATTATTGAAAACCTAGCTGCCATAAGAAGGAAAAAGGGTGCTCAATGCAAATTTGGAGCAATTCTAGTTTGTATATTCTTTTATGTTCATAATGAGTTTCCCTCTTTTGGAAAAGTTACCCAAATCAATGAATATATAGAACAGATGGGAGAAATTTTTGATGCCCTGATGACAAGTTATTTTGAGGATTTCAAGAAATCCATGAAGCAAAGATCAAGAATACCAGTTTCCTTAGTGGAAAAACATATTAATGATTTGTGCTTCTTAGTTGACATAGATTTTACCTATATTCAAGTATTAATTCTAAGGGTGAGATGGCTAAGGCCATTTGGATATGAAATTAATATTGATGAAGCATCTACAACAATAACTGCATTATTGGTAGAAGAAAAAGATAAAAGTGCTCCACACTTTGGCACATATGATGTGGTAAGATCAAAGATAAATATGGAGTTAAAGACCACCTCCACATTAAAGAAGAAAGAAATTTTTTTGAAGAAGATTAAAAAGAAATTTGGCGAAGGAATTGAGGCTGAAGCAGAAGGAGAAGAAGATGATAATGATGATGATGAAGATGAACAAGAACAAGGCCCAATAGAATTAACTAAAGGCCTAGGTGAAGACAAGGAGGAAGGTGCAAAGGAAGAAGAAGCCAAGGAAGCACCAATTGAAGCTGAGTCAAAGAAAAGAAAGGCAACAGAATAGCCTCTAGCTCAACAAAAGCCAAAGAAATCTGCCATGCCATCACCTCAAAAGCCAACAACCCGAGATGTAACAAGGGTCTCCAATGAAAAGGCTAAAGAGGAAGCTACAAAGAAGAAACCAATCAAGGAAACATAGGATGAGCCGAGGAATAGAATAAGATATGTGGCTCAACCTGATACTAATGAAGAAGATCAATCTGAAAAGGTAAGCCATTTTTTAGTTAACACTTCATGTAAAAAGATTGGAAATGGTGATTTAAGCAACTTAAATAAAGTTGATTTCAATATGTTTACTAAAGAAGAACATAATAGGATAGAAGAAACAGTTTATGGAATGATGGCATAGTTCAAGTACACTCCTCTTGAACTAGACGGACAATTGCCAAAAAAAATGTCTAACATTGTAGAAAATAAATGGCATTTTTGTTTGAAAATGGAGAAGAAGATGAGGGAATCAACCCTAGCAAGCATATTGCCTGATTTGACTAAGGAACAAATAAAGAAAGCAGTCAAAAGGAATAATACTAGGTTTACACCTAAGTACAGGGCACTCTTCATTCTCCAAAACAAGATGGAAGAAATTGTTTAAAGAACAATAAAATCATGGAAAAACTTGTACAAAAAGATTGAAGATTTTATTGAAGAAGAATACAAGGAAGAAGCTACTGCTCCACCCAAAGAGAGAAGAAAAAGGAGAGAAGAGAAGATAGTAATAGAGAAGGGAGAAGAAGAAAAGAAAGAAGAAGAAAAGGAAGAAGAAGAAGAAAAGAAATAAGAAGAAGAGAAGAAGGAAGAAGAAGAAAAAAGATGGAGAGGAGGAAGAGACACAAAAACAAGATGTAATGGCAATAGCTGAGCAAGAGTAGCAACCAGACCAAAGTGTGCAAGACACACAATTGCCACCCTCTAGCCCTCCTCATGTACCCATCAAACTTGCAAAAACTATAATTATATAAGATGTTCCTAATACTTCTGGTCAGAACATCAATCCATTAACTATAGAAGACCTCAAAAGAATCCTTGACCAATCTACGTAGCAAGCAAGATTGTGTACAGATCTAGTATTGGTCAGTATGGATGAATTACAAAAACTAGTAGAAAGCACAGTTAGAGATAAGGTGAATCCACAAGAACCACCTTCCATCATCTCTATAGCTACTAATGGTCAACCTCAAATGCCCACAGTTATTTCATCAAGCATAGTTGACACCACAATACAGAAGCTGAGTGCCGCTGTAGAAAAAGAAATAGAACAAATAGGACAGACTATTACATCTAATCCTACAACACAAACACAAGGTGCACTTCCTAAGATTACCATAATTGATCAAGGTAGTAGACAACATGAGGAGAAAATAGAGGAAACCCCTAAAGAGCAAGAGGCAATACAAACATTGATAAATTTTCCTACCTTGGGAACTCCTTCACAATAGCCATTGCAAATATCTGCACCAGGATCTAGTACTACAAAAGTTGCAAGGGTACTTCACTATGGAGACCTTGAATTAGATGAGGAGATAGTCATACTAGGCTATGACTCAAAAATAATAACCATTGATCAAATCAATGAGGTGCAGGAAGTGCTGAATAGGAGAAAGAGACAAGAGATTCTCAGGAAGGAGTATAAACAAAAGAAAACACTACATGAGATTAAGGACATATTTATGGATGCCTTCAGTTTGTAGTCACCAGATGAGTCAAAGCATAGCATGGAGAAATTATCAGATATTGTTGACCAAGTGACAAATGAAGACCAAGAGACAAATGCAAAACTTATAGAATGGTCTGAAAGGAAATTCTAGGGAAAAGTAAATGAGCAAGTATCATGTCAAATTGCACTCTCCCAGGTTGAATTGGCAAAGCTAATAGACAAAGTGAAAAAGGTACTTGAGAATATATTCTCATTGTATAAAAAGTTGTCTAACTTTTCATACTTCAGGCAAGAGACAAGCCAAAAGATACTGAGCTTGGAGAGAAATTTAAATATTTCAAGCATGCATCTACCAAAAGATCCAGCTCAAAGTGAGAAGCATTTTGCTCAATCACTTCACACTCAGAAAGAAATAGTAGTATTAATAGCAAATGAGGCCAATATCAAGGCAAAACTAATATAGCTCTAGTCCTCCATTACCCCACATTTGGAAATACTCCATAAGGAACAAGCCTATGCAGAAACTATTCTCAAGAAAGATCCCAATCTTTCTACTTCAGATGGACTTATTCATCTTGCTGCAGAGACTACCATCCAGCACAAGTCACTGGAAATCACTTTGAACAATTGGGATGCACCTCTTAGGATGATTATGGAGGTAAAAAATACATTTTTCGTGAAATATGGTCTTAACCCTTAAAATCCTTTGACATAAGTGTCAAAAAGGGGGAGATATATATCTTATTAACTAAGGGGGGGATATTATAAGATGCATGGGGGAATGAGAGAATGGGGGAAACAAAACCAAGGAAACCAAGGGTAGCACGATATACAGATAATGGAAACTCAGGGGGAGTTACAATAATTTTGAGGTATATATATTGTAAGTTATAAAAATTTTGATTAAAAGTTTTTTAAACCTCTGTATATACCAAGTAGATTAGTTAATGTACTCATAAGATCAGTTAAGTGTTTTTGTCACTCATGTCAAAGGGGGAGATTGTTAACCTCATAATGGTTTTTGACACTTGAGTGCCAATACACTTAACCACTTTCTATATTGGATCCAAGCACACCATGTATGTCAATCCACAACATGAGCCGAGTCAAGAAAGACTTTAGGTGCCGAGTGATCTTCAGGTGCCGAGTAGCCTTTAGCTGTCGAGTGAAGATCAGGTACCGAGTGAAGTTCAAATGCTGAATGACTTTAGGTGTCGAGCATGATACAAGTACCGAGTGATATTTAAGTGTCGATTCAAAGATGATTTCAAGAAATACAAAAATGCAACAAGAGCTAAGTAAGCCAGTTTGTTATTAATGCCGAGCATTTGGAATCAGCAAGTGTTGAGTAACACAGAATGTACATATGAGTTTGTAACTTCACTGATTCATATCTAAACCATTTTCATGGCTGACATATGATGAAACTTAAAGGATTAAATGATAAGATTGAATATTTTGTATTTTCTATGCAATCTACATGCAACCAATAAGAAAAATGGAGAAGGCATGCAACCAATAAGAAAAGTGCAAGGAATGAGCGGGAAGCAAAGATTCAATATGGATCATAGATCCATACCTAGCCCTAAGTCTTCGAATGTATATGAAATCTCATTAGAAGGAGAAGTGGATGTACAAGGGTGTGGAAGGAACACTATTTTAGAGTAAAGAGTATCAGATCTCAAAGGATCAAGATCAGAGAAAGTAGATCAAGTGCCTGTATTCAGAAAACAAAGGATTGTAAGCTATCAAGTTTATTGTACCTAATACTCTCTAGCAATTTTATTAGAATGAAAAACCCTATGGTGATAGGTTAGCTTAACAACTATTTTGTAGATCCTTTAAATAGGTGATTAAATCCTTTAACAGGGTGACACTTCATGTAAAGTGTTTGTAAATCCTTTAACCAGGTCACTATTGATACAATGTAAAGACTTTGATAGGGCAGGCCTTTAAAAGGGTAGACCATCAGAAGTGGTTAAATATTATTACTGTAGTGATTTTGTGGGTATCATCCCCACCCCAGTTTTACCTTCTTATTTCTGGAGGGTTTCTGGGTTACCAAAATCTCAAGTGTTATGTGGTGATGCTTATGTGTTTCTCATAATTGTTTGATATGATCATATGCATGCAATCTACTTTCAGTTTAAAAGTTTTAATGGTCAAAATACAGTACTTTTGATTCACCTCCCCCCCTCTCAAAAGAATTCTTCCTATTTGAATATTCCAACAATATAGCATATGAGGCACTTGTTTGATGACTCCTTAGGGCCCTAAAAAGAAATGTAAAAGTTCTTATTGTTGGGTATGATTCATAGTTGGTAATCATATAGATTAGAGGAACATACTCTTGTAATAATAAAAGATTAATAGCTTAGATAAAAAGATCCTTGGATTTGATCAATGAATTTGATGCTTTAAATATAAAATCAATTCCCAAAAGGAATAATTCAGTTGTTGAGATATTAGCCATCTTAGCAAGTCCACTATAACCAATGCAAAGAACCAAGATGAAAAGGTTCTTCATGGAAGTAGTTGTAGATCCCTTTATCTTAGATAATATAATAAACATTCAGACATTACATTATGATCAACTCATTGTGGGATTCATCATGTGTAATATAATATTTCAAGGATAGCTGATAGATGGTGAACTAGAGGGTGAGGAAGAAAAGGAAGAAGCTAAGAATGAGGATGAAGTTGTCAATCTATAAAAAAAAATCCCCAAAGGTATGGTTGAACTAGAATGAATATTTTATAAAGATGAATTTGCACAATATAAGACACCCCTATTGCTAAGAGCATTGATGACTATAATTCATACAATCTGGGTGTTGAAGAAGACCCTAGAATGGTGAAAATTGGGAAAGTTTGTGGTAAGAAAGAAAGAAATGATATTTTATAACTATTGACTAAATATAAAGATGTCATATAATTAATTTAGTAAGATATCAAGGCATAAAATCTAGATATAATTACACCAATATACCTCTCAAACCAAATGCAAAACCATTTTATTAGCGGACAAGGAAAGTAAACCCTATCATTGAACCCATGATTATGAAAGAGGTACAAAAATGGCTAGATACCAAGATCATTTAACTGATTAGTCATTCAAAATATGTTGAAAATTTGGTACCAATGTGTAAGAAAAGTGGAGAAATTAGACTTTGTGTTGATTTTATAAATTTGAATTGTTCTTCTCAAAATGATAATCACCCCTTACACTGACTATATGAGGTGCTAGAAATTGTGAAGTGTTTAAGATGATGTAATTATTGGATGATTATTTTGGTTGCAACAAGGTGATGATTTAGGAGGAGGACATGATGAAAATGATATTTACAACTAAATGGGGTACATAATTTTCATATAGATGCATAGCTTTTGAATTGATGAATGTTAGTGCTACCTTGTAATGAGACATAGATGAGGAATTTAGAGGGTTGGTAAAAAAATGCATCATTATATATATGGAAAAAATTACAATCTTATCAAAGTGTAAAATGGAGCACATTAAAGATCTTAAACAAGCACTCAATCAATCCTAGAAATACAAGATTTCTCTTAAATCCACTATGTGCTCCTTAGGGGTTACTGAAAAACTCCTATGGCATATTATATCTAAACCTATTATTTCAATTAATATAAAAAGGGTGGAGGCTATTATAATTTTTTCTCACCTAACAATAGAGAGGATTTGAAGTCTTTCTTTCGAAAGATCATCTTCATTTAGAAATTGATAAGTGGTTTTCTAGAGACAATATGTTGTCTCAATAATATGTTAAAGAAAAATGCCAAATTGAGGGGATACTAGAAGTGAAAGGAGAATTTAAGGATATAAAAATGGAAATTTCTACCACACCCATATTAGTGATAATATTATCAGTTACCTTTCAAAGTATATTCATTCACTTCAAAACAATCATGTGTAGGGTTACTCACTTAGAAGGAGGATGGTGGGGACTAAAGACCCATCACCTTTATGAGTTTTAATCTTGAAAATGTTGAATTAAACTATTCTAATTTGGATAAAAAGTCATTTTTCATTAGTGAAGGTTGTCAAGAAATTAAGATTATGTCTTAAACAGTAAAGTGTATGTTATTGTGCCTAACCTTGTGATAAAATCTTTCTTGATATAGAAGGAGTTGGGTGAATGTAGAGCTAAGTGGATGAAGAATTAGAAATAATTGATCTAGAAATATATCCAATAGAACAAGGATTGGTCTCATATGTGTACGCCAACAAAATATATCCTCCTCCTTTTCTTGCAGAAAGAAAATAATAGATAGTAGTAAAAATGAAAATTTTCTTTTTTTTCCATGATCTCTCTGTCCTTGTTTCATTTTGTGGAACGTACCTGTAGGTAATGCATATCTTAGGGTATCAGGGTTTTCATTTTATGTGAGGGAAACCATAGAGAAACACCCATAGGTTCTAAATAACTCCACCTTAGAGACCAGTTTAGGGTTAAATTGATAGAGAATATCACTTATTATCCTCTCCGTCCATAGCAATGCAACATACTAACAATTCCCAAATTTCCTCCCATTATGCATTATTCTTAATTCTTACTAAGTACACTATACTTTTTATTCCAAAATGCTATGTTTATGAATGAAAACAGACCCAAACTGACAAACATTGAACTCTTGAAGCATATTCCCCTTAAAACTAAACTGAATGCTTGTTGGTAATGAAGTTCTGGATGTATTGCTATGGTGCCTATGTTAGTGATAGCCTATACTCTTGTTCGGTATACATATATTATATAATATTGTCTAAATTTCATAGAGTAGGAGATAGGGTCTATGTATAACAAAACCCCAGGAACTGGGGACTCCATAGAAACTAAATCTTGCACAACTATTAACTGTGGTTTGGGAAGATGGCACCTACTGTATACACCTAGATTACAGTTGCGTGTAGAGTGACTATATATATTTTTGTGCTCTATTAAGGTCTATTTAAAAGAGACTACTAGCTGTATATAAACCATGCATGATGAACTGGGATTGTGATGAAATAAATTTTTGTGAAAACTTGTTGGATTCTGTTGTTATAGTTCATTTTGTTTTAAAGATGGAATCAGGAAAAATATCATCAAACTTGAACATCAAGGAGAATTAGTGAAAATTACACAAATGTTAAGGATTTTACGTGCTGGTTGTAGGATGCTCAATACTAAGATTTATACAAATGATAATGAGTTGTACCATGTACTGCAGATCTTTTCTCTAATATGTTCGTACTACTATACTTTTGTATGATGCTTAATTATATGTCTTTGTACATTTACTCCATGTTGTTGGTATGAAACTGTGAAGTATTTCTTTTCATTTTTGGTTCCTTGTGTTGCTGACTTACTCTTACCTATGTTGTAAGTTCTAGTGTTATCACAATCAAATATTTATCTCATTAGTTAACATTAAACTCAGGAAAGCATGCTAAGATTTAGTAGTAACATAGATTACACAAAAGACCCAACTAGAACTAGATAGGCATTACAAATGTTACAAATTAGTTCGTCAATTGGTCAAAAATGCCTAGCAAGATTTAGAGTAACGGAGACCTAAAATGTTGTATGTATGCCAAATGCAGAAAAATACAATCTGAATGACATAATAACTTATACTCATTTCATTTCATGATGTGTTATCTATGAAAACATCTAAATGTTCTTTACACTGCTTGTGATATGACCTAGGTGTTTATTACTCCTTATGGTATGGGTGCAATGTGGCTTAAGGGAGGGTAGAGATAAAAATATTGTTATGAAATGGTGTTTCATGTGCTAGCCAAGGCTGGTTTGGAGGCCACCCACTTCAATACCCTGCTAGCATTTATAGATATAGAGTTCTATAATATCATGAAAAACAATCAATATAAAAAAGCTCATTCTCTTTGTAACATTTTTGGCTTTCATTTTAATTTCATCTTTTCTTCTATTGTGAGAGGCAAGTTGGAGAGAAGTGCTATATTGAAGGCCATATGTGCAGGATTTAAAGAAACTACTGAACCTCTAATTTGTTTGACTAGAGTAGATTCCTAACACCTTTTATATGTAGTCTCATAAGATATAGGTGTTTAGGCTTTCTTAATCCAATTCATGGTAATTGAAAACCTCAAAATTGATTTTTTAAAAACTACTGATTTTCATAAAAGGAATATAGTATATTGTTTTATTCCTTTTTTTGACTCAATTTATTTTACACATTTATCTAGAATGCCATATTTTTACAAACCCTTGGATGATGTAATCCATTTTTTCCATTTATAAATATAGATATAGATACAAGTGAATGCTTGCAAATAATGGTGGCTACTGACAACACACAAATGCTAGTATGAGTGCTTGCAAGGTATATACTTATGAATAAATGTTACATCCTGATTTAAATGTATGAAAACAATTTTCATTCCTTTTAAGCTTCATTCATCTTGAGGTGCAATTCACAAACTCAAGAATAGTGGCTTTTATTCTTCAAGATACCTTTAGGGGAAGAGTATGTGAATGCCCCCTAGTGTCTAGAGTCTAGTTTAAAGGAGATGGCAATTTACAATGCGAAGGTTTGTTGAATATAATTTTGAATAACATTGCTTACTATTGTATCATGACAGAAATGAAAGCAAATGATTTAAGAGTTAAAAGAACAAAATGGATTTTTTGAAAAGGCTTTAGAAACTTTCAAGCAAATACTATTGCTAATGATTTATTGCTGCTCTATTTGGTATTTGATGATTGTCCTTGCTTAAAAATTTAATATCATTATGGTCATATGAATGGATTCTTTGCCTTAGAACACTATCATCTTCAAAATCCTATATGAAATCTATATGACCATTTCATTTCTTTAATATGCCCTATGGATGTCCCTATCTAACTATATATCTTTTAATTGCATATAATGACTAATTTATGTGCTTTTTCATGACTATGTTTGACTCATATAATTGTGATCTCTCTAGCACTATGATGTCATTTAATATGTCTCGCTAAAGCTTGTAAATTTTGTTCCTTTTTCCATGTCATGTAATATGTCTTGCCTTGTAGCTTATATATTTTGAAATTGCTGTTACGCCTTGTAGCTTATATAGTTTGATTGCTGGAGAGCTTCTAGAGCTAAGCAAGAAGACCATTGCATGAGTTATAGCCATGCGCTCGGGTATGAAAATGTATATTTTTTAATCTAATGTATATTTTAACTAGACTTTTAGCTTATATGTTTTGAAATTGCTTTTAGTGGCTTAATGTTGTAAGGTCTCTTGAAATAAGACCTTCAAGAAGTTGGTCAAAGTTTTACAAATAATCTTATCCACAAATTTGCCTAGAGCAATTGACTGAATGTTATAAAAGGTGATTGGGTTAAATGTCTTAGGAATAAAGTCAAAGAAAGTATTTTTAAAATATTAAAGTATTTAACTAGGTCTAAGAAGATTTGTGTACTTTTGATAGTTTTTCTTAGTTTGTGAAAGTTGTAGACCAGAGTTTTCATAGCCCAATTTTTGTTTCCTACGAAGAACGATCATGACAAATAATATAAGTGAAGAACAAAATAGGGGGAAAATCCCTAGATTATGGTCTAACTTGAAAAGAAAAGGTGAGGAAAATATTATTGTCCTTGCAAAATTTTTAAGGGCTTAAACCATAGAAGATTGCTAATCAAAATAGTTAAGAGACATTGTAGGGAGAATGGTCACATTGAAGGGGGGCATGACTATCATCCACTAGTAAGTTTTTCATTATATAATTTTAAAAATTTATATACATATGAAATCACTTGATGATGAGTTGATGATCATGGTTTATTTATGTTAATCAATTTTATATAGTTGATCTCCCAAGGGAAGTACATGATATGAACCAGAACAATCTGAAGAATATGGTTTTCGAAGTGGAGGAACATGGAGGTGCGAATATCCAAGGTGAAGATAATGTTTCCATGGAAGATGACTATCATGTGCTAGAAAACACAATTGAAGATGATGGTATAAATACATTGATCCATGACACATTTAGTCCGAGCATATCTAATCATGATGATGACGATAGCCTCAATGTACCTCTACTTGAGAAGGCATACGAGCCCCTATACAAAGACTCCCAAACAACTCTTCTCTCTACTATATTGTTGTTGTTGAACTTGAAGGTTATGAATGGTTTATCCAACATAACAATGACACGTATGTTAAGGTATGTCATATATGTCTTTATAGTTAACAAAGGGTGAATAATGTACCACTAATATTGTTATATTTTTTGTTGTAGATTGATAGGTGAGTTTCTATTACCACCATCAAATATTCTACCTCGCTCATATCGAAAATTATCTGCTGTTATGAAAGATATTGGAATAGAGTATGAAGCAATACATGCTTGTCCCAATGATCATATTATATATTATAAAGAACATGAATTTGCAACACAATGCCCTGTATGCCATATGAGTAGATATCGAATAGATCAACTAACAAAAAAGGTGCCTCAAAAGGTTCTTTGTTACATCCACATTATTCCACGGATGCGACAATTATTTAGGTGTAGTAGCTTGGCTCAATTTATGGATTATCATGCATGCAATAGAATTCAAGATGACATTATTTGAATCTCTTTAAATGGTTTTTCATTTATGCACATAGAGAAAAAGTGGCAACACTTCAAAGAAGAACCTCTTAATCTTAGGCTTTCATTGGCAGTGAACGGTGTCAATCCATTTGGAGAGATGAGATCTATTTACTCAGTTTGGTCTATTTTTGTTATCAACAATAACATTCTTCCGTGGTTGTCAATAAAGAGGGAGCACATTATGTTGGCAATGATTGTTCCAGGTATCTTATCATTTGATAGTTATTAATTTACATGTACTTACAAATCTTGCAGTAAAATGGTCACAATAATTATGTAATGTTACTATTCATTCAAGTAGGTAAGTATCAAGTTAAAGATATGAATGTATATATTGAGCCTCTTATCGACAAGTTGGTGGAGTTATGGAACAAAGTCACTATGTATGATGTGTCTAGACCAATAGGACAAAGACAATTTCAATTCAATGCAATACTTGCATGGACAATACCATGATGCCCGAGGGCTAACACATTTTGTGGTATGTTATTGTGAATTCAAGTTGTGCACGATAATTCTAATTATAAAAATCAACATATTTAATAATTCAATTATATCATTATCTTGTAGGTCTTCAAACAAAGGGAAAATTTGCATGTCCAGTTTGTGGTCCAAAGATGAAATCTCGTCATTCAAAAAGTTTAGGAAAGCAAGTGTTTGATGAGTGTACACACTTTTTCCATAGGAATCATAAGTATCAAAGTACAAAAAAACATCTTTTCAATGGGAAAGAAGAGACTACATCAAAGCCACAAAGAATGACACCTAGGCTATGGAAGTTGGAATATAATAGAATTAATCGTCGAGGTAATGGCATTCCACCTAATGGTTTATGTTTGTAATTTATATATTTCTATTGTGATTTTTGTTTACTAATTATGTAATTGATGATCATGAAGGTCATCAAGGCAGTATTGACAACCTTCCAAAGGGACTACAAAGCTATCCTAGACAATTTAGTAGGTTGCCCTACTACGAGCACTTACAAATTGTGCATTTGTTTGATACTATGCATATTGGAAAGACTATAACAGAGACATTGTAGAAAATATTGGATGGAAGGCATGACAAAGAAAAAATTGTCAAAATTTGTAATGACATTCATGAATCCAATCATGCATTGAAGAATTTCATTCACTCAAATAGCAATAGAGATTAGATTAATATAAGTGCCCTTCCTTGGTTATTAACAGAGCAGCAAAGTGATGCTATAAAAGAAGTCATACGAAAAAATTGATTTCCCATAGGATTTGCTATGAACATAAACAATCTCATATCAAAAAAAAGTGAATTTGGGCCAGAGCTCAAAACACATGATTGGCATACTTTCATCAAGGTAAGTTATGTTCTTTTGTATTTACAATATATTCATAAACTATGTGTACTGTTCATTATGTTATGTTAGAAAACAATGAAATGATTGGTTTATAATTACTGTAGTATGTGGTTCCTCTATCTCTCCCAGAGCACTTCAACAATAACATCAAACAGGTGATATATGATCTTGGAAAATACATCAGGTAAGCAGTAATATCTATTCAATTTGTTGTATATATTTATTATATTTGCAATTTTTTTTCTTGCTATGTAATCTATTGTATATTATTTACTAAAGTCTTGTATCTATAAATTTTTTGTGACTTGAATCTCTTAATGTAGGTGGTTTTCATCTAAAGAAATCCATAAAGAAGATATAAACTATTGGAAGAGAAGAATTCCTTATTTACTATGTGAAATGCAAAAGTGTCTACCTCTAACTTTTTTCAATGCACAGGGACACTACCTCATACACCTAGTTGAGGAGATTGAATTGTGTGGTCCTGTACACACTAGATCAATGTGGATGGTTGAGAGGCACTTGAAATCTTTGAAATCTTTAAAGCCCTATGTTCTTCCAAGCTAATGTGAGTAGGTATTTTACTCAAAGGTTTCACATAAATAGGTTTGGTCATTTTTTGTTAGACATGAACCGAGAGGAAGGCCAATAAAGTATAATGTGATGGAAGAAGAAGATACCAAATAAGTAGAAGATGATGTAGATGGTGATCACAATCGATAGTTATTGGGTGATGTTCCTAACACAAATTTTCATGAAGAAGAAGAAGAAGATGATGACAATGATGTTGGTACTGATGATGATGATGAAGATGATGTTGATGTTGATGTTGATGATGATGACGAAGATGACAATGACAACGATGATGATGATGATGATGATGATGATGATGATGATGACAATGACGACGACGATGACGACGATGATGATGATGATGATGACACCAATCAAGCATCTTCATAAGTTCCATCTCCTTGATCCAAGCCAACTCCATAACCTATTAGAGTGTACACCAATTCCTTATTCCACCTTAGGTTCTACATCTTTGGAATAATCCCATGAATGTCCCTCAATCCATCCAATGGATTCATCCTAGCAATCTAATCAAAAAACTATCAAATGCTCACAATGCCTCAATAGGCACCAAAATTAACTTCACCTTAACTAGGTGTGTCCTCCACCTCCACACACATCAAACAACTTCAAATATCATTTCCCCTAGGTGACTAAGCACTCAACTCATCAGCTAATACAAAAACCCAATTTTAGCCCTTCACTAGGCCTACTTCCCTAGTAGACTTATAATGTGAGCTTGATTTAAGTGTTATATTTTGTACCTTTTAATGTTTTTAATTTTTATGTGATGCTTATGATGGAGGTGATTATTATTATGATGTGATTATGCTCACGATAATTGAATTACATTTGTAGGAAACTGAACCCCTTTCAGGAGCATCCCACACAGTCTCATGGATTGACAGGTATAAGTCAATACTCCTTATAGACAATATATTTAATACACTTATCAATAGTAAGATTGATATCTTCTAAGATCTTTCCCATTTTTAGGTACCAACAAATAGGTATTTGTCAGAAGTGTCTTCCTCGAGTGAGGGAAATATAGGAATAGAAGAGGAAAGTGAGAAATGTAGTTTATCTAGAACAGGGAGATTAACTAGAGGTCAAAGGACTAGAGGGAAATTCAATAAATGCATGAAATTTTTCCTTGCTCAAGGGGGGTCATGTTCTTATGATGATGAGACAAAAGGTGACATCTAGGTGTCGTTGAGGTACCAACATCTATAGAAACATTGGGTACCCAAGGAACTTCCTCCAATAAACATTGATTTTTGTGTTAACAAGAGGATATATCACATAGCACCATCATCATTACATGGTTTGGGCCTATTTTCTATGGATGGCATAAAGGTGTCTTACAATAAAGTTTCTGAATTGATGGAGTATGTTGGACCATATTATGATTACAAAATTTGGATGCATATTTTTCAATAAAAAAAAAGTATGTATAGTTATGCCCTCTTGGAAAATTATATACAATAGCAAGACAATAATCAAAGTAAAAGTGTGGCTATATACATTGATGGAAGGCCAAAAGCAATAGGGAATATTGCAAGTTTTATAAATATTACATGACTTGGGTCAACTATAAAGCAACCCAATTTCATATTTGAGGCACGCGAGGGAAATCATGTATTCATCTATGTGATAAAATCAATACGTATAGGGCAAGAGCTTCTTATTGATTATAGTTTGAACCACATAGATACAAATGATGCTACTATCATGGGGGTGGTACATACTATTAAACCAAATTCTAATCAATGAATCCCACATACCATTTAGTCAATAAATTTTTGGCTAACATTTTTATACTTGATCTTTGACATAGGGGCACAATATGGAGCAACTACCTAGAGGGGATGCTAGCAATGTTCCTAGCTCATCTACACATGAGTAGGTAAAACTCATTGTAATTGTGCAAACTAGATAGAAGCAAAATGTTTTTTTTTTAATGTTGTTTTCTTCATTGTTTTGGAGTAATTTTGATAATACTAATACTATTGTTGTCATAGTGGGCCAGTGGTCAAAGGGAGGGAAAGGAACCTATAGTCCCTCAATAGCCCCCCCTGAGGAGGACCCTTTCTATATTGATTTAGCAAATATCGATGACACGATTGGTTCGATTAAAAAGGTGCTAAAAAAAATTGGCAGAGAAATTATACATTTGGCAACCATAAAGCCTACTCAGGAAATAAAAGATAGGGGATCTGAATTGTTGCACACCTCTAAAACCTTAAAAGTAAGTACTAATGATATTTTTAATTATAACAAGAGTTCAATAATGGTTTTTATGTTATGCTCTTTTATGGAATTAATTAAAATATGGATGCATTGTCTTTACAGAGTTTTTTGCGTGATTTTGAGCCCCATTCCCATGATGAGGGTGCTGCAGGTGGTTCAGGTAGATCGTATGTTCCATTCCCCACTTGTGCTTTCCACTGAATATATATAGGAATGATCATAATCATTGACAATGCATGCTCAAACAATCCCTTTTTTTAATGCTCTAACAATCTTGTCCATGCTAGTCCATGCATTTTATATTTATGCATGCTCTAACAATTTTATTCTTTAGCTTCAAATCAATTGTATCCTATAGTGATGTCGCCTCCATCTAGGACAACCACAAATCTCTTTTTGACTACTGAGTTGGCAACATTCAGCTTATAGGCATCCACTGTTGCACCATCTACTGGTACACAAATCCCTCTTTTTCTCTCTTTTGTTATGTGTTTAAGTGTTATGTTTTACGATGTAGATTGTAATGACCCCCCTTTGGTAGTCACTCAACATTTAAACTTTTTCACAATTTTATGATTCCAAACCATAAGAACTCGACTCCATTCATAGCTTGGATATATAAGGTTATGTTATAGGTCAAACTTCAATTAGCTATCTTTAGTTATGGAAGATTGTAATATTGAAGACCATCTTCTCTTGTAGTATATTATCTCAATTATATTTTGATGCAGAGTCTAGCAACCACTTCCTCTACTAGCCTTCAGAAGGCTTTCACAATCCAATTTTTGGATCTAGTACTTGGTATAAGTCCCCTTACCCACGCTAGGTATACACAACTGCTTAACCCAAATGGGGCAATCCACTTCAAAAACTTCACTAACTGACACAAGCAATGGTGATAGCAACTAGGACCTTCAGTCCAACTAGAATCCTTAGTTTTTTTGGAATCTACCAAATCCACAACAATCCTTTGCACTTCTAGGCCTACAATCCTTGTAGCCTTTCCAATCCATTTTCTTGTTTTCACCAACTATCCCTCTATGGCATAGGGACTTCTCCACTATTTTAGGCACCTCTTAAGACACTTTATAGAATCCCAAAAGCTTCTAGGATGATCTTGCTCTAGAACCCTCCAAACTGTTGCTTGGTACCTAGGCCTAGTTGATCAAGTTAGGCTAGGGCTTCAAGGAATGATGGACTAGGTGGGTTCCGAAGACCTCCTAGGTTAGGTGCCCTACACCATATTCATGTGCTTGATCATGCAATGAGATGTGAATAAATATTGCTTTTATTGATGAAATAATTATCTAATATAATGTCCTTGATTTCATAGAATGGTTAATGTGATAATAAATCTACAGTGATGTAGTTGATATTTCAGATGAGCCTTATAAACTTACATCAAGTATGATTCTATTTCTAATGTGTATGAGTTACTTCATGATACATGGAGTTGTATTGATTTGATCTTCCTTAGTAGTAATCAATGTTTTCATCATCTTCAATATATATATATATATATATATATATATATTGTAATTATTGGCTCTGATCTATATCTTGTTTGCCATCTTCCCAATAGTCACCCTTCATAAGTTACTTGAGGATTCAACAATGTCTTGGAGTCCACTCAAGGAACTAGAGTTCAACTCAAGGATCAATAAGAAGTCCCTGACTTTAGGATATCAACCAAACACTCCTCTATAACAGGTTCACTGCCTTGATTCATTTTGAACAACTTTCAATTCACTTTGTCCATGTTTCAACTTCTGTTTCATTAGGAACACTCCTAATTCACCCTTCATGCAATCAACACTTAATCTCTATCTTCAAGGATTCTCCTAATCCTTCTAATGCCTCAATAACCTTCAAATAGAATAACTAAGGAGTTCCAACCCCTACCAAGCATCAACTCTATACCAATCTTCAAAACTGCCTTTTGTAGGACTGTCCTATTAGCCCTGTCTTACAAGAAAATTGCATTTTTCTTCTAAATTTTTCAAACACCATGATAACTTCTCCACCTCTTAAAATACCCTTTAATTATTTCTTAAACCCCTTCAAATATCAACCTTTCAACTTGTGACTAATGAACCCTTCTATGGCCATCTCTACAATCAATTAGGCCTAATTAGCCCTTTCCTAACAAAGCAACTACCTTTTGTGCTTATTATCAACCTCCCAAACCTTTACACAACCTTAAGGCATCTAATAAATTGTAGTATTCCTCAACTTTTTTAACTCTCCATGCATTTCTAGATACTTTTCCATCAAACCCTCCCTTCAAGGGTTTCTAGCCTAGGGCTTCCTAGAAAAGACCCTAAATCAACTTATTAAATCTTTATAATGGCTCAAACACTTTTAAACAAACCCTCTCAGATGTTTTCAAGCAGTATTTAGTCATTCCAACCGTTAGATCATCATATTCACCATGTGGTGCCTTGCAAATGCACCTTCACTGTTTGGTTTAACAGTCACCCTGTTGTTCCTTTCTTTATTCACTATCACTTGCATCTAAATCATAGAAAGTGGGAGAGGCACATTTTCCCAAATTACTTCAAAATAGTGAGAGACTGTCACATTTCCTATGACAAAAGAGATCTAAAAAGTAGTTTTGCTTGAGAATAACTTACAAAACCCTTGCACAAAGTTAACCAAACATGACAATCTCTTCAAGAAGCAAAATAGTAACTTTTGAATGGCAAGAACCTTATTGAGTTACCCGTCTGAATCTTGCAAATTAGAAAATTGTCCCTATGACAGTGAAGTGCATAATTCTTTTATTTATATCTTTTCTTTATACACACACACCCCTTTTCTTGACTACAAAACTTGTGTCTTATAAAGACCTTTCTTTTCAAGCCTTTTTCCCATCTAACTGACTCATCAAACTGAACAAAGACTCCTTGGATGTCATATGCCTTTCATAACTGTCTTATGACAGCAACAAACACTTTTCTTTTTACAACTTTTTAAAATCAATTATCAGTTTTTCTTTTATACTTCATGACAAAGACTTATGAAATCTTTTGCAATAGGAGCTACAACATCATTTCCTAGATGTTCCTATGTTCCTAGTATGGGAATGGTGAAGGATTTCATATTGATCATCAACGACAATGAAGGAATTCCATTAAAAGTAGCCAAAGTTCTGGGTACTTTAAAGTTATTATTATTCTATAGTGATATAATAGTAATTTAGTTTTTGATCACTCTTCATCAACTAATGATCCCATGATTGTTTTGTAGGGAATGATGTTTTTTGGAGAAAATTTGGTGATGAGTGTTTGCAAATATTCGGGCCCCCCCTGTGTACCTCGTGGAACATCATATCCTAAATAAAACTCCAAACCACTATTTTGATTTCATATCATTGCTAGAATAGTTTTCCTTTTCATCCATTTCTTGAACTATATTAAAGGTAGCTTCACTTCATTTATGAGTCTAACATTTTTTTTTTTACTTAAAAGGTGGAATAATTTAAAAAAAAAGGTTGAAGGATCATCTTATAGAGAGCATGACCCAAATTTTTGGACCTCATGCATTCGAGAGAAACAAGCTCCTTGAAAAAGTTGGTTCATGTTTGAAGTATATTAGGGACCAGTATAGAAAAAATTTATAGGTTAACCCCAGGTACGAGCGCCTGCTCTATGTTCTTGAGGCTGAGTGACAGGCTCTAATTTTGGATAGAAAGTATAAAGCTGACATGAAAAAAGAAATTACACTAGTAGAGAGTAGAGCAAGGTATGTGATACTGTTGAGAATGTAATTATGTACTAATTAACCTCTATATTTATGCTATTTAACATATTTCAAACTTTTCATAGATTTCCTGACACATCAAACTCAACAAATGAAAGACTAGAAAAGCACGAGACACACAAACTCGGCTTTGGTGGTTTTTTGAAACTTCAAGCACGAGTTGTAAGTATTAGTAAATGAAAAGTTGTATCAATTTTTTTATATATTGTGATGGTAAATGCTAGGATAGACTAGCTTGTCTATGCTCCTGATCCTCAACTTGGATCCTAGTGTTCCTCCACACCAACATATGATGCAGAGTAACACACTTTGGAAGCACCAAAAAACTCCTAGCACCTTGGAACAACTAAGCAATTCAAGTTATCACCCTATTCCTCTATTCTCCACAAGAACATTCAAGGCTTGATTCACCTTCAAACAAGGAACTAATCTATTGTTACAACTACTCCTTTAATTCATGGACCCAACTCATCACATAAGGCTGCATACTAGTTACTTCTCCCTTGTACCATTGAAGGCCTCACACACCCAACCTTGACACCAAGTGTTTTGGAAAACTCCAACCCTCTAACATAAATGGAAACCAAAACAAACATCAACACAACCCAAAAAAAGTCAGGTCTAAGGAAAACTTGATGTTACCAGTTACAGGGCAAATTGCAGCACATGATCTTTATTCTACACACCCAACCAAGAGTGCAATTGGATCCTCTAGGGCTCCCAAACATCAAAGATAGTTTAGAACAACTCCAACATGACCAAAATAAGGTGTAACAAGGGTTGAAAACCCTGCTAACTATTTACCATGCAAATTGCTACAACCAACCTAACAAGCACTTAGGTTTCTTAACACTATTTTTCACCAACAACTCAAAATGTTTACAAAGGACAAGGAAAAAAAAAAAGAAATTCAAACACCCTTTTCAAAGTGCGAAAAGACTCCAAAGTTTCAAAATTCTACTAGGCATACCCTAACCTCAATCATGCACTTAGGCCTAATCAGTAACTTTAGGCTTGGTCTACAATGAAAGGGTTAAAAATATGGGTGCATGGGTCAAATCTTCAACTTTAGTATATCCTCCGAGCCAAATTTGAGATGCCTTGCCTCCACACCAAGTCCCAGCTTCCGTTTTTCACTCTAACTCATCAAATTGCAACAAACAAGGTTTAATACATGGGTATTACTAGACCTAGGGCTTGCTCTTAAAATTACCTACTGCAACCTCCTACCTCCAGGCTTTTGACATATGATAAAACATTTCCCTAGTTTGTTCCATACCAAATTGGAGAAAATTCCGATAGTGGGAATTCAAACTAGGGCCATTTCTTTGGCCACAACCCTTGTTTTGAGGATTTCACAAGCAGCAAGAAAGAAAAATGGATAACTTGCAAATGCAAACAGATCTTTCCTTGAAACCAACACCAAAACTTCTTAAAATGCAAACTCCAACTTTTCAATGCAAAATAACCACTGTACAACCTTCAGGAGTCCGTACAGTACAGAAAAAAGTCAAAATTTCCCAAAAATAGTAGATTTTATTGATTTTAAAGCAAGTACATAGATTGTTATTCATCCCATGGATGTTTAGAGCCTTTATAGGGTTGTACAAAGTGGGTAGAACCACCCCATGACAGTTTTAGCCATTAGGAGTGGTTTCTATTAAGAGTTGTAACATTTTGCACAAAGTTGCTAATGCAACTTTGCAACTTTTTTATTTCCTTTAGATATTTAACTACCCTCCATTGGTTGATGAAACAATGCAAGTAAAATTCACCATACCAAGCAAAAATGTAGGGCTCGGAGTTCAAGAGATGCCTCACAGAAGAGGATAAGAGAATTAGCTTCCAACAAGGCTATAGAGCCATGGCTAAATGGCTATGAGTTGAAGTCAATGTGGAAGGTTCTAATAATGATGCATCTGAGCCATAGGTAGATAAGCTAAATGAAATTTATTTCAAATTGAATACTTTACCAATTAGTCTATTTAATGTTAAGTTCCAATATAAAGTGAGTATATTTGTTTTAAGCAAGGAATGATAACAATGTGTGGGATGTTGGAATGCAGCCTAACAATCCTTCTACACAATCTATGGATGTTGAAGGTTTGCATGAGTGTAATTGTAATTGTTTGTAATTGTTCATGAGCGTGTTGACATTGAGTCCAGACAAAATGACGTGGTCAGATCAGGTAAAGAGCACCACATTTATGTTATTTAAAATAATTAAATACTTGTAACAATTATAATAAATTATTTTTAATTTAACTCTTTTATTTTTTATTGTAGAGGACCCCACTTTGCAACAACATAGGAATTTGAGATCATCAAGAACAGAGAATATAACAACTGATGAGGGGGGAATTGATGATTACACTAATGCTCCTCTTACAACTTACATAGACAAAAGAAAGAGAAAGAAAAAAAAGAAATGATTTTCATTTACATACCTTAATTGATAATGACTGAATTTTATGTCTCAATGAATTTAATTATGTGCTAATGAATGTTCATGAATTATGTGTTAATTCAAAATATTGATGAATGTTGTGTGTTAATGAATCTAATGAGTTAATGAATGTTATCATGTGATATTGATTGAATGCTACCTTTTATTAATGGTTGAAAGAGTGAATGAATGTTACATGTTAACGGGGAATGTAGAGTGATGTTAGGGGGAGGGGGGTTTGGCCAAATGAGCTTCCACCTTCACGTGGTTGGCCCTATTTAGTAGAGAATATTAAACTATTCTCGAAACAAAGTGAAGCTCAATAAGATACTAAATATTTCTCTATTTCTCTAAAGTAGGTTTCATATCATATGTTTTTATTACTTTGCAAGTAAAGCCATTGATATGGGTTGAAGTTCAAGTAGAAAATCATTCAAGAATCTGAGTTGAACAGTAGGAAAGTTAGATTGAAGAGATTGAAGATTGATCTTAACTATTAGATTCTGATAGGGTTTGATTAAAACTTTCTTTCATGAAAAGATGTAAATCTATCCTTATTCAATTTATATACTCCACATTTTAAAAAAAAATATAGATTCAATGTTTAATCTTTTCGATCCAACTATCTTCCCATTCAAGCCTGTCCTAACTGGATTTGTATCCTCGGCATTCAACAAAGTTATGAATTGTATCCTCATTTTTTTTTTCTAAATTTCACCACAGCTTCCTAGTAGGGTGTTTTATATAAGTTGTTTCTTGCAACTTTTACTTAAAAGAGCTATTACTATTCATGGCTTTCATTAACATTGTTTCTTGTTTATTTACTGAAGTTAGCTTGGGTTGTATCTTGATATGTTTTGTGTATTTATTTTAGTGAAAGTTGCAAAGGGCTAATGTGAAATTACATTTTAAAAAAATCGCATGTAAGCCAACTTTCATGAAGCTCCCTAATCATTTGTTTTTATGAAATTTTGCTATATCAAACTGTGATAATAAATTACAATATATGAATTTTGTGTTATTTTGTCATTCTATCTGTTTATGGTCTCAATGTTTCTTTTGAACACAAACTAGTTTCTTATTTCAATTCTAAGGTGATAGGGAACAAATTACTTCCCAAGCATGCCCCTCTAGATTCAGAGGTGTTCATGAAATTCACAAAATGGATCTTTGTTTTGTTGTTGTTGTGATTTAACTTCTGAAATGTGAAGTCAAAAGATAAATAATAATTTTTTAAAGTATGATCATGATAGTTTGATGGTTGGGCTTTATTTTTGATAGGGAGAATGTAGAAAGGTCTCAATAGAAGGGCAACAGAAATCGTTGGAACTTTCAAATAAATTTCATGATGCAATTAAGGTTTGTTCTATATCTAAATTTGATTTTCTAATATACAGATAAGACATCTACGCATTTTGATTCTTAGCATGATATTTATGTTTTATTTGCCCCAGTCTGATTGCTAAGTATAGGCCTACTATGTCAGCAATTCCTATTGTCATCCCAAGATTGACAACAAATCAACTAAGATGGCGTTTTACAGGTGCATTTCAAGTATGCTATACATACTAAAAAAGAAAGTTGTTCTGTTTTTCTTCTACCTGAGTGACATGGATTAAAAATCAAAGTAGCTTTATTATTCTGTGTAATTTTTTGTTCAAATCATTCAAGTAACGTTAATTAAATAAAAAATGATGAGATCAATATGCACATCTCAAAAAATTATGATGTTGCTTTACTAGCATTAATATCTAGAGATTATTTTGATCCAATTACATATATCGATGTATTCAATCTAATGCCACATCATTACAATCTTTCTTCATAATATTTGTTTTCATTGAACCTTCCCAATTTTACTAGCTTTTGCTTCCATGGTTTCACTACTTCTATATTTGTATAATCAGTTTCACTACATGATATTGTAGTGCACAAAATATATATTGCACATTCCTAGTCCACCATAGCCAGAAAAGTATGTGCATGTTCAAGAGATTGTTTCTATCATAGTTTATCTTTATAAGAAAGCTTCTGAAAAGAGAAATGTAAGGAAATTTTTTTAGAAAAATTGGCAGTACTCAATTATTTAAGCAACATAAGTATGCCATATTAAGGCCTGAGAAGGAGTGAGGCAAAGGGAGGAGACAAGGGAGGTGAAGCTTCCAACTACATCATTCTCAACTACCTCCAACATCAAACCAAATCAAGACTCTTAAACCCTACGTAACTTCATTTGGTCACATCTTATATTTGAGCAAGATGGTGTCTTATTGGTGCTCCTTCCATTTTCTCATGATATATTATTATCAAGCCATCCAATCGACTATAGGAAAAAGATGATTCCTAAATAATTGAATTAGTAATACGATCGATTTGCATTGCATTTGGAAACTTGGTTTGAGGTTCATCTCATCGATTCCCATTCATCACAGGATCTTTATCTGATTAGACCTCGATAGAAAACATTGAGATTTCCTAAGCCCTAAGCCCAAATCATGTAGGCTTCAATCTCCACATATCATAAAGCTTGTATATAGAGCTGAGCATTCTCATGCCATCCAAGAGTTGATGCAGCTGAAGCTTCTAACTATAGGATGCTCAACTCTATATACAGGATTTACGATATGTGGAGATTGGAGCTTGAACGATTTGGGCTTGGGGCTCAAAAAATCTCAATGTTTTCTATCGAGGTCTAATTAGATAAAGATCCTGTGATGAATGGTAATTGATGAGATGAACCTCAAACCAAGTGTCCAAATATAATGCAGATCGACCGTATTGCTAATTTGATTGTTCCGGAATCATCTTTGTCCTATAGCCGATTGGATGGCCTGATAATAATATATCATGAAATAATGGAAGGAGCACCAATAAGGCACCATCCTACTCAAATATAAGATGTGACCAAATGAAGTTACACAGGGTTTAGGAGGTTTGATTTGGTTTGATGTAGCTGGAAGCCAACAAATTTTTTTTTTAGTTTTACTTTGTATCCATCGTTATTGTGATGTCAACCAAAAGAATTGTGATAGGGTTACTATAGCAGTGACACCAAACTACCATCACAATTATGACATCACCCACAAGAATTGTGATGGGGTCATTATAGCGGTGATGCCCCAACTACTGTTGCAAGTACCTAGATGTCTGTCGCTATTGCGACGTCAGCCCAAGAATTGTGACAGGGTTGATGTCACAATAAAGCGACTGCATAGGGACGGATATGCATCATAATTGTGATGGTAGAGGATAGATGTTGTAATTTGTGACTAAAAAATAGCAACGTCTATTACTGTCACAGTGGCGACACATTGCTATTGTAATTGTGACACATAGCCATCGCAAATCGATGCCAAATGTATTAGTAGGAATATATTTGAAATGCTTAAACTACACTAAGAAAAAGGATTTTTTGGAACAGTTTCTCGAGAAGAATGGAAATTTGCATGGCTTTGTAGAATCT
Organism: Cupressus sempervirens; assembly: GCA_028749045.1. Taxonomy (NCBI): domain Eukaryota; kingdom Viridiplantae; phylum Streptophyta; class Pinopsida; order Cupressales; family Cupressaceae; genus Cupressus; species Cupressus sempervirens. Next base: position 763,308,070 of record CM053792.1, on the reverse strand, counting down.
ACATCATATCAGATACTAATATTAGGGTACTGGGCATGTGTAGGATCATGGTCAACCAAACTATGCCCTTAAGTGGCAATGAAAAATCAACAAAATAGGGTTATGTCAACATGATGTGCAATTTTGAACTTGTTATGAACTTTCTATAAAAAACCATGACAAAAGAATTTGTAGGAAATTAAATTTTGTTTCTGAACTACTAGGCCTTATTTGAAGGAAAAAAATTGATTTGTAAATAATTTGAATTTTAATGCAATAGTATGAAAATTTCAAGACAAAAATAAGTAGATGTATGTTTAACCACCTTAATAAAAATCAAATGATAATACTTTTTAATAATATTCTAGATATAAGAAGTAGGCTCATGTGCGAATATATTACATAATTTTGGGTATTTTTATTCCAAATAAATAATTAATTATAAATTTTCTAATATGGTATTTTTGGAATAAAAAACTCCCATGTCTGACCACCTTTACTAATTCAAAACTCTATTAAATTAATTTTTTCCCTTATAGTAGAACAACTATAGAATGTGACACATCTTTTGGATTTCAAAAATGTTATAACATTTGAAAGTTATATTTTTTTTTCAATCAATGTGTCAATAAGAACTTTATATGTAACTCTATTAGAAAATGAATAATAATTACTCACTAAGCTCATAATTTGACATAAATTATATTTATTAAAACATAATAACATTCTTAAGAAACCCTTCTTGTTTTGTAAAATTTGGGTGAAAAAAAAGTCATCAGATACATGTTTGAAGTAAAAAACACACAAGAATAGACCAAAGATATGTTTTCTAGACATTTTTTAAGTTCACCATGTAGGGTTGGTATCCAAATAAATACTAGGCCTTATAAAGATATTAATATTTTGGTTTGGTATTAGGATGGGTGGGAAAAAAGTCATAATAGATTTTGAAATCTAACTCATTTTAGAACTACATATTTTTCAAATTGCTACTTTTTGGCACACCATGATCCTACACATACCTACTATTGGCTAATATTATTCATAGATATGTAGGATCATGTTCTCTCTTTTCATGTGTGCCAAGCTAGAGAAAATAGAGAGAAACCCAACAATGTCATTACAAGAAGTGTATAAGGTACACCCCTTCATTATGTGGGTGTTAGAATATATAATCCACTAATATAACTGAGAAAGTGGGGCAAGGGGTGAATAAGCTATCCAACTAATATTGCAATGATCAACCTTATTAAACTTTAACAATATGAGCAATATGATTAGAAACCATAATAACACTAGATATATTAACTAGGGAAACCCTTGATCAGAGGAAAAACCCTAGTGGGGATGGTACCCATAAGATGATGTACTAATATAAATATTCCTTATTAGAAGATGGACCCTATTAGGAGTCCATGAATACATTTAGTACATGTATAAGTCCTTGTTAGGAGACTTTGAATCCCTGTTAGGAGATTCCAAACCTATTAGGAGTTGTGCCAACCCTATTAAGAGTTGTGGAAGATAGCAGGACCCACTATCCAAACAACTTCAAGGACAAGACCAATTATCCCACTATCCAAATGATCTATGCATTATTCCTTGTAGAATAATATAAATTAAATGTACTTCCTTCATCTTCCTTTGTCCTGTCAACTGTACCTCTACTCCTTTTGATCTTGTAACTAGATCACAAATCTCTCATCCAATAATCCCTTGGATTTCTTACTCACATTTAGTAAGCAATCTACTTCTTTTCACACTTTGTACTTCATAAAACAATATATAATTTACAAACAAGGGCAACATATTTTCTTTATACCATATCTTCAATATAGTTCCTTGAGTTGGCCTTGAGGCTTTCCCAATTAATTATAATAAGAATTATTTAATTATAATTACAATAGTGTTTTCAGCTCATATTCTATACAAAATTTCACATGTTCAATACTAGGGCTTGTGCACTTGCTAACATCACCAATAGATTATTCTCTATCACTTCCTAACTATGCCTCTTCTCATTACATTTCAAATGAAAGATATTGAACAACCATCAGGAACTACTTTCCTAATGCTTTGTCTTTGTACTTCTCTCAGTACATCAGGTAAAATTTTTGTATGTCTTTGACTTAGACTCTACACATTGAACCACATCTTTAGAACATAGTATAGAACATGTCCATGGATTCACATCACCAGACAATCAAACCATTGTACATATAACTAAGATCTTTGTCTACTACTTAGCTAGTCTTTACAGAAACCATACTATGTTGACATTAATTACAAAAATAGTCATGAATGCAACATGTGAATACTTTCCAATGCTTAGTATACTCCCCCAAAGTAGTATCATCAACATTCATGCTAACAAAAGCCCCCTTTGGCATTGATGGAAACATATATGAAAAACATCTAAGTTCAAAGAATGCCAAAATAGTACTCTATTGTTGCTACTCTCATCTACACAAATCCTTTGCATTATCTAAGTCTTAAATCCTTTAGATTCTAGGATAAGGATCAATTGTTCACATGCAAAATAAATCTCAACACATCAAGTGCATATCTCCTGCTTCCTTACATGAATCTTCCTAAATCTACCTAAAGAGATATCTCTACCCCATTCATACTTACGAGTTCATCTCCCCCATTATTTAGGAGATATTTTTCATGCATATTCTCCCCCATTGACATCAATGTTAAAGGCATCAATATGATAGTATATCAATTGTAAATACCAATTGTTATTAAACTACTCCAAGTCTTCAACCAGCTTGAGTGTCTAAAGACACTATTCAAGACCAAATACCAAGAGTCCTCAATGAAATAGCTCATCACAAATTATCACCCATATAAGAAGCATCAATGTTTAGTCTAATCTAACAATAGTTCTCTGCATCACTAGACTGATGCACTTATTTCATCATCTACTCAAAAGTAGGTAGGGGCGTAACCCTAAGAATACCTCTCATGTACTCAAATGTATCTTTAGGAAAAGGCTTCATAAAGATATCTACAATCTAATCTTTAGTACTCACATACTCCAATCTGATCTCTTTTTTTGTTGCTTTCTTTATCAACACATGATACTTAATAGATATTTACTTAGTCTTAGAATGAAATACATGATTCTTAGACATACTTATTATACTTGTGTTACTACAATAAATAAAAATAGGTTCTTCAAACTCAATTTTGATATCCTTCAACATTTGCATCATCCACATAATTTGATTGTAGTTATTTTCTACCACAACATACTCTATCTTAGCTATACTCTACGAAAAACAATCTTGATTCTTGCTTAGCTAAGAAACCAATCTTCCTCCAAGAAAAAATGCTCCATCACTCGTGCTCTTTCTGTCATCCATACTACCTACCCAATCCATATTAGTTTATGCACATAGAGTGAAATCACTTGATCTATCATACCAAATTACATAGTCAAATGTTACTTTTAAATATTTAAATATCCTCTTTACTGCTGCATGATGATACTCCTTAGGATCAGCTTGAAATCTAGTTACAATCCCAACTACATTTTATATATCTAGTCTGGTGTGAGTTGGATATTGCAAACTTCTAACTATGGAGCTGTATTTCTTCTTCTCTATTGTAGGTGTCTCATCTTTGTTGGATAAATTGTGACCAGTTATCATAGTTGTGCCAACAAGTTTGCAACTTTTTCATCCAATTTTTTTCAACAAATCTTTCAAGTACTTAGCTTGTGAGATGAAAATACCATCACTATTTTGCACAATCTACAATCGTATAAAGAAATTTATTTCTCCTATTATGCTCATTTCAAACTCATTCTTCATTTCTTCAACAAATTTATCATTTGATCCATCATTTCCTCCAAATGTGATGTCATCAACAAATATTACTATTATCAGAAAACCATTCTCAATTTTTGTCAAATGCAAGTTACTATCTATCCTACCTTTAGCAAATCCTATTTTTCCAAATAGATGTCCAACCTTGCATATTAGGTTCTAGGTGCTTGCTTTAGACCATATAGAGCTTTCTTTATTTTTCATACCATATCTTTTTCTTTTGTCAGAGGAATACCTTCAAGCTACTCAATATATACCTCTTCTTCAAGTTCTCCATTTAGGAAAGTTGATTTGACATCCATCTAATACACTTCTTCATTTACTCGATTACTATTTATACTCCCAAAAATTTGTTCAAGAGGGTTATTCTTTGATATACTTCTTCTAGTTGTTGTTAGATCAACTCTTTCTTCTACTCTGGGCTCAGATCTTTGTTCTTTAATCTGGTTCGCATTCTATGAATCATTATTAGTCTCAATGAAAACTTCCACATTTTCATGGTTAGCCTTTATATCAACAATAGTTACCAAAGTTATCTCTTCTACTACTTCCTCTTTCTTAACCACTTCAAGCTCATTATCTTTAACATCAAGTTCATTCAAGAATATTTCTATACCCGCTTTAAATTCTTCATCTTCATCAAAAAGTGAACCCTTTCTAGATTTTCTTATTCTCTTAGGACATCTTGAAGAAAAATGACCAAAATTTTTACATGTCCAACAAACAAAAAATTTCATACCTCCTGGCTCTCTATTCATAAGTAGATCAATACCTTCCTTGATCTTCTTATCTTGTTTAGATTTGGATATGTCTTTACTTGTGCTTCTAGTTCTTTTGTATGCAACAAAAATATTTTGGATCTAAAAACTCAATGCTCAATTCTTTATGTATTTTTGATATCTCACCAAGAGGTTTCATCATTTGGGTGTCAAAATTTCCTCCATCGAACTTAGGACTATCTTTTCTAAAATGATTCTCCCTCAATCTATGGAAGTTATTAGCCTTATCCTTGATCAGGAACTTGATGTTTTAATACCAATTGTTAGAATATATAGTCCACCAATATAACTAAGAGGGGGGGGGGGGGGGGGGGGGCTGAATTTGTTATCTAACTAATATCACAATTATCAACCTTATTAAACTTTAACCTTGTGAGAAATATAATTAGAAACCACAACAAGATACTCATACACAATATTACTAGATATGTTAACTAGGGAAACCCTTGATCAGAGGAAAAATCTCGATGGGGATGGTACCCACAAGATGATGTACTAATATAAATACTCCTTGTTAGGGGATGGACCCTATTAGGATTCTATGAACATATTTAGTACATATAAGTCCCTATTAGGAGTTCTGGAAGACAACTAGATCCACTACTCAAACAACTTCAAGGATAAGACCAATGGACCCACTATCTAAATGATCTCTATATTATTCCTTGTAGAATAATAGCAATGAAATGTTCTTCCTTCCTCTTCCTTTTGATCTTGTAACTAGATCACAAATCTCACATCTAATAATCCCTTTGATCACTTACTCATATTTAGTAAGCACTCCTTTTTGCACTTCACACTTCATTAAATAACCAATACTTTACAAACAAGGCAAAAATCTTTCCTTTATGCCATATCTTAAAAATAATTCCTTGAGTTGGCCTAGAGGCTTACCAAATTAATTATAATAAGATAATTAAGTAATTACAATTGCAATAGCTCTATTGGCTTATAGTCTATACAAAATTTCACACATATGATACTAGGGCTTGTGCACTAGCTAACATCACCAACATACTTGTTGGATACAATTGACTAATTATGTGTAGTCTTTGATGTTACACAAATGTCATAACCATTATTAGTTAGTATATGTTGATCTCACTCGACCAGTGAAGATAGTTCTCAGTGTCTACCGAGTTCACTCAAGCATCGAAGGAAAAGTTGCAGAAAGCGAGTGTTAACCAAGCTCACTTGGGAAACAAAGGAAAGTTGGATGAAACCAATGCTAACTGATCTCACTCAGTTCCTAAAGGATTTTTGTAAGATTGTAGTGTTAATGAATAATCTATTGGTTAACAAAGGAAATCACTTTAGAATTAGTTTCTACTGAGCAAGATCAGCTAGCAAAGGTTTTTCCTAATTTGTTGGATTGAGATTAATTGATCCATCTATTGATTACAGTTGACTAAGGAGATAAATATTGATTGTTGTAAGTTGTATCTGAGCTGAATTGAAAAAATGAAAGGTATAAGTATAAGGTCAAGTTGTAATTTTAAAGTGTGCAAGCAAGTGTGCAAGTGAGTGCAAGAGAATGTGTGAAATATGGTGATGTGATTGAAGATCTATTGGTAAGCAGAAGAAGTGAATTTAAAGGATAAGTAGAATATCCTTGTGGTGTAGAAAAGTCATATTTGATCAAGAAGGATCAAGTACAAGCCATAATAGAGATCTAAAATCAGTAATTAAGTTGCATTCAAATCAAATAATTTCATTGTTACTCTCTAACCATTGTAGTAATGATCTAAATCTCTTAATAGAGTTGGCTTAACAGCTATTTGAAAATCCTCTAACAAGGTGTAAATTGCATTGAATTGTTCACAAGACCTCTAACTAGGCCACTCGTAATGGGGTGATTAAATCCTTTAATAGGGTCACACCTAACAATGCATTTTGTAACCTTTAACAGGGTTGGCTCCTAACAAGGCTCACTTTAGAAGAGTGAAAATTAGTAACTAGTTGCTATTGGTTTCCAAATTGGGTTTCCATGTTAAACCCTGGTGTCAAATGTATTCATTTACTTTATGTGTTTGAAACTAAGTTAAAGTAATGGTAATCATAGGTAACATTTAATGGTTCTTATGGTAGTCTTTTACCAAGCTAATCTAGTTACTATCGAGTTACAACACTCTGTGTGTTTACCGAGCTTCAGTGGTATTTAGTTATATGTTTGCATTTTGTATTGATATCAAAGGGATCAAGGATTTATTTTTGTAGTAATTGATTCACCCCTCCCCTCTCAGTTACTCCTCTTATATTTCCAATAATTGGTATTAGAGATTTTGGTGCTTCACAAAAGGTTTCAAGGACCTAAGCTAAAGATCAGGATGTCTTACAATAGAGAGATTCCCAAGCTAAACATAGACAATTTTGTAGCATGGCAAGGAATTATGAGATTACATTTGGCTGCCATTAGTGATTCAGGTTGTAAATATCTTGATTCTAAATATAAGACTCCCACTAGAACATTATTAGTTGAAGATATTGCTGAAAAGAAGAATCATAATATCATGATGATTGATATTGCCTCTTCTCTCGATTATGCTAAATTTGATGAGGTGAAAAATTACAAAACTACTTTTGAAATGTGGAACAAAGAAAAAGATATCTATGCAGGAGATGACAATGTAAGGAGAACCAAAGTAGAAATCCTTAGAGGATAGTTTGATCAAATGAGAATGGGAGAAGATGAAAATATTGAAAAATATGTGGAAAGAATCAAGGCTAGTGTAAGTGCAATTAAAGCATCTAGAAGAGACATCAAGGAGGAAACTGTTTTAAGTAAACTGCTTAGAACTCTTCTTGCCATTTATGCAATTAGAGTATCTACAATTCAAGAAATGAGATGTGATCCAACTAATAAAATAGGGTTGGATGCTTTAGTTGGAAGATTAACAACTTTTGAGTTAGACAATAATGATAACAATATTCTAGCTTCAAAGAATATTGAATCTTCATTTAAAGCTAAACTCACTCTGAAAGAAAAGAGTAAAAATTCAAAATCCATTCAATCAAGAAATGAAGAAGATGGATCATCAGAAGAAAATTCAGACAGTGATCTTGAAGTTGTTGAAGTCCTACTTGCAAGGAAGTATTCCAAAGGAAGAGGGAAGTACAAAGCTAAAGTTCCTCTGGTCTATTTTTCTTGTGAAAAAATTGGTCACATTGCTAGTAGGTGTCCAAACAAAGAAATGAAGGTTGAAAAGAAAAGAAACAAGCATAAAGGCAAGAAGAACTCCAAGAAGTAGAAGAACTTCAAGGACAAAGGTAAGAAATCTTGTTTCATAGCTAAATATTTTGATAACAGTAAAGATGAAATGGTTTATATTGTTATGAAAGATGAATCTAATGATGAAGGAGATAAGATGCCACTTATATCTCATGTTAGCAAAAATGATATATGAATTATTGACAGTGGTTTCTCACATCATATGACTGGAGACAAAATAAAATTTGAGCATATAGAATATTATGATGGAGGTAGTGTAAGATTTGGAAACAATGAACCTTGTAATATAAAAGGAAAAGGATGTATCTTGTTAACTAAAGAACTTATGTGTGATAATGCTTATTGGGTTGAAGGACTAAAGCATAATCTACTAAGTGTGGCACACCTAAATAGCATTGGATTCAAGGTAGAATTCATGAATGGATAGGCCAAACTGCTGGATGGGAAAGGAAATCTAGTTGGTTCTGGAAAGCAAACAAAAGGTAATCTATTTTAAATTGATCTCAGTGATTGTTCACATTTTATTGCTCAAGTAGAAGAAAGGTGTTTATGGCACAAAAGGCTATGTCATGTGAACTTTGATAATCTAGTTAAGATGAGAAAACATAAAAGAGTAAGAGGTGTTCCTAGTTTGAAAAAGCCTGACATAGGTCTATGCAAGAATTGCCAAATTAGTAAGATGGGAAAGAAAAGCTTCAAAAGAAAAGACAATCAGTCAAAAGAAGTCTTGGAAATTGTTCATACAAACTTAAGTGGACTTATTGGAATAGAGAGTTATAGTGGAGAAATTTTTTTCATTCTCTTTATTGATGAATACTCTAGAATGATGACAGTAATGTAACTAATGGAAAAGTCAAAAGCTTTTCAAAAATTCAAGTGGTATCTGGCAAGAGTAGAAAAATAAACTAGAAAGAAGTTGGTATGCCTAAGATCAAATAGAGGTGGTGAATTCATTTCCCATGAATTCAACAATTTCTACATTGAAAGAGGAATCAAAAGGAAAGTAACTACTCCTAGTACACCACAATAGAATGGTATAGTAGAAAGAAGAAATAGATATATCATGGATTATGTAACAATCCTAATGATTGAAAAGAACGTTACTCTCAAATACTGAAAGGAAGCTATCAGCATTGCAGTTCATACCTTGAATAGAGTTCAATTGAAGAAGGATTCAAACAAGATATCTTATCAACTATGGTATGGCTACAAACTTAATGTAAATTAATTGAAGGTATTTGGAAAAAAATGTTACATATTGAAAGAATCTAGAAAAGGAAAATTTGATGTAAAAGGAGATGAAGGCATATTTCTAGGATACTCTTGTAGAAGTAAAGCATATAGATGTCTGAATTTATCTACTCACAAAATTATAAAAAGTGCACATGTTAGAATTGATGAATATGCAAATCCTAAAGACTATAGAAGATTCATTTACTATGAACCTATTACCCTTCCTAATCTATCTAAAAGAAAAGATTCTTCAACTCTTGAGTCCCCAAAAACTCCAATAGCTACCAAGTTGCAAATAGTGCAAATCGAGCCACAAGGACCCAAGTCACAAATAGAGGCTACCAAGCTAGTTCAAACTAAGCTTGATGGACCTGAGTCACAGAAAATAGGACCTAAGATTGAAACTAAAATTCAATAAGAAGATGATGAAACTCATTCAAAGACCAAGGAGCCTATATTAGCAAGATATGTCTGAAGACATCATGCACCTGATCGGATCATTGGAGATAAATCAGATGGAACAATGACAAGAAGCAAATTAAAAGGTACATGTTTAATTGCTGAATTTAAACCTAGAAGTGTTAAAGATGATCTAGAAAATGAAAGTTGGATTGAAGCAATGAATGAAGAGATAGAACATATAGAGAAGAATAAAACTTGGACTCTTGTTCCTAGACCCAAGGATAAAAATATAATTGGTACAAAATGCATATTTAGAAAAAAGCTGAATGAAGATGGAAAGGTATCAAAAAGCAAAGAAATATTGGTACGCAAAGGTTACTCTCAAGAAGAAGGTATTGACTATGGTGAAACTTTTGCTTCTGTAGCAAGACTTGAAGGTGTTAGAACTTTACTAGCATATGCAGCAGATGATTTAAAGTATATCAAATGGATGTTAAATTTGCATTCTTAAATAAAATCCTTGATGATAAATTTTACATTGAGAAACCAGAAGGTTTTTTAGATCCTAGCAAAGGAGACATGGTTTGCAAACTACACAAAGCTTTATATGGTCTTAAGCAAGCTCCCAAAGCTTGGTGTGAAAGACTCCATAACTACATGGTAAAAATTAGTTTTCAAAGGAAAAATGATAATAATAGTCTATATATCAAGGAAGGACCAGATAAGAAGATTATGTTAGTAGAAATATTTGTTGATGAAACTTTATTTATAGGAAATGATGATTTATGCAAAGAATTCTTAGAAGAAATGAGCAAAGAATTCAAGATGTCCATGTTTGGTGAGATAAAATTCTTTGTTGGATTACAAATATAGTAAAACAAGAATGGTATTTACATCACTCAATCTAAGTATACCAAGGAGATATTGAAGAAATTTGGAATGGAAGATTCAAGACCAGTTGGAAGACCTATGGCTATTGGACATAATCATTCCAAAAATGATGATTCCAAAGAAATACATAAGAATACTTCTAGATCAATGACTAGAAAATTGTAGTATGTAGTTCACACAAGGCTTAATATTTCTCTAGCAGTTGGAATAATGGCAATATTCTTAGAAAATATCAAAGAAAATCACAAGATGGAAATCAAGAGAATCATGAGGTATCTGAAAGGTACATAAGACTATGGTTTATGCTACAAACTTGGAGGTAATTTGGACTTAAAACTATTTACTGATGCTGATTGGGTTGGAATTCTTGATGATAGAAAAAGCATTAGTGGTGAAGCATTCTTTCTTGGTAAAGGACTAGTATCTTGGACAAGCAAGAAGAAAAATTGTACTTCTCAATCCACAATAGAGGTAGAATATGTAGTAGCAACAATCAATTGCTCTAACATTGTTTGGTTCAAACAACTATTGGAAGGAATGAAGGTAGAAATCAAAGATCCAGTTGCTATATATTGTGATAACACCAGTGCAATCAACATATCAAAGAATCTAGTAATGCATTCCAAAACAAAGCATATTGCTATAAAATATCAATTCTTAATAGAATTGATGCAAGATAAAGAAGTCAAATTGGAATATGTGAATATAAAGGAATAGATTGTAGACATATTCACCAAGCCATCACCTATGGATGCATTTCTATATCTAAGAGGTAAGCTAGGGGTCATTCCCCCATTTGAAATTCGCTAAATGAAGTTTAGTGAATGCATCAACTAGAACCTGTTAAATATAAATTGGTTTGTGTAGAATTGGCAAGGGCATATTACAGATGAATCAATACTCAAGGCACATCAGAATTTACAGAGTTATTGTCTTTAGCATGTGTTTTCAAAGAGGGAGAAGTTTACTGTCATATCTTTGAGAATTTGTTTTTTTGGAACTAGAATAAAGTTAGAAACTAGAGAGGGTGAAGTCCTCTAAAAGATGAAGTATGTTGAAAGAGGGAGAATGATCTAAATGAACTTGGTAACAACTATTGCAAACAAAATTTAGTATAAAGGAAAAGCTCATATTGACAGATGGAGCTCTCAAATCCAAATTTTATTATTCTATGACATGTTGTGTTACCATCAATGCCAAAGAGGGAGATTATTGGATACAATTGATTAATTGTGTGTTGTCTTTAATGCTACACAAATGTCATATCCATTATCAGTCAATATATGTTGAGCTTACTCAAGCAGTGAAAATAGTTCTCAGTTTCTACTGAGTGTTCCTATGTTTTCCTAGTTCAAAAGGCAATGTCTACTGAGTTCACTCAAGTGTCGAAGGAAAAGTTACAGAAGGCGAGTGTTAACTAAGCTCACTCAAGTAATGAAGGAAGTTGGATGAAACTAATGCTAACTGAGCTCACTCAGTTACCAAAGGATTTGTGTAAGATTACAATGTCAACCAAGCATCTATTGGTTAACAAAGGAAATTGCTTCAGAATTAGTTTCTACCGAGCAAAGTCAGCTAGCAAACAATTTTTCTATTTTGTTGTATTGAGTTTAATTGATCTAACTATTGATTCCAACTGACTAAGAAGATAAATATTGATTATTTTAAGTTATATTTGAGCCAACTTGACAAAATGGAAGGTATAATTATAAGGTCAAGTTGTGATTTCAAAGTGTGCAAGCAAGTGTGCAAGTGAGTGCAAGAGAATGTGCAAATTATGGTGATGTGATTGAAGATCTATTGGTAATAGAAGAAGCAAATTTGAAGGATAAGAAAAATATCTTTGTGGTGTAGGAAAGTCATATTCAATCAAGAAGGATCAAGTACAAGCTAGAATAGAGATTTGAAATCAAAAATTAAGCTGCATTCAAACAGGTCATTTCATTGTTACTCTCTAACCATTAAAGTAGTAGTGATCTAAATCTCTTAATAGAGTTGGCTTAACAACTATTTGAAAATCATCTAACAAGGTCACAATTCCATTGAATTATTCTCAAGACCTATGACAAGGCCACTCCTAAAAGGGTGATTAAATCCTTTAACAATGCCACACCTAATAGTGTGTTTTGTAATCTTTAACAGGGTTGGCTCCTAATAGGGCTCACTTCTAAAGAGTGAAAATCAATAACTAGTTGTTGTTGGTGGTTTTTCCCAAATTGGATTTCCACATTGAATCTTGGTGTCAAATGTGTTCATTTACTTTATGTGTTTGCAACTAAGTTAAAGTAATGGTAATCACAGATAACATCTAATGGTTCTTATATTAATCTTTTACCAAGCTGATCTAGTTACTACCAAGTTACAACACTCTATGTTTTTACCGAGCTTCAACAGTATTCAGTTATTTGTTTGCATTTTGTACTGATGTCAAAGAGATCTAGGATTTATGTTTTTAGTAACTAATTCACACCTCCCCTCTCAATTACTCCTCTTATATTTCCAACACATACTATCCTTTATCACTACCTGACTATGCATCATCTCATTACATCTCAGATGAAAGATATCAAACAACCATTAGAAACTACTTTCCTAATGCTCTATCTCTGTACAACTTATGTACATCTTTGACTTAGACTCTATGCATTAAACCACATTACCAAGACATATTATAGAGCACATCCATGACTATACATCACCAAAAAATCAAACCATTATTCATACAACTAAGATCTGTGTCTACTACTCAACCAGTCTTTACATAAACTATACTATGTTAACATCAATGACAAACATAGTCATGAATGCAACATGTCAATATTTTATAATTCTTAGGATACTCCCCTAAATTAGTATCATCAACATTCATACTAACAATGGCAACTTTATTCTATTAGGCCTATAGATCCACAGTCTTCAATGGGATATAGGTACACTCTTGCATCCAAATATTATTACACATTATGATTGAAGATGATACATTCTATAATTTCACTATCTAAGTTGTCAATAGGTAATTCCCTTGAAGAGTGCATACTAATGAAGTTTGGAGTTTCCTTTTTTTAGTATGTGATAATGGAACCTCTTTAGAATCCATAGTTATCATGCAATAGGCATTAGAAAATTATGTAACAATAAAGCTCATTTCTAATAATTATCTACAAGAAAATGGAGTTGCTAAGTTCACAAATAAAAACCTAAACATATTTATATTAAAGGTTTCTTGATAAAAAATCCAAAATTGTGGTACTCACAATTGAAATATGCACTATAGAATGATAAGGTTAGGGTAAATAATTCTTTAAGTACCTCCCCTTACTCATCTATTTTTGGTCAAGAGATTGTCTTCCCTATGAATCTAAAACTTCTCGTACTAAAATTCATGAGAGGTTATGTTGAAAATGAACATAAGGTTCAAGCCAGGTTGATGAATCTATTGGAGTTAGATGAAATAACTACAACACTAGAAATAATTGCTAAACATCAAGAAATTGTTAGGTATTATCTTGATAAAAGATCCATATTTAAAGATTTTACAATCTTTGACCTAGTCCTTATGTGGGACAAGACAAAAGAAAAACCAAGTAGTCACACCAAGTTTCAATGCTTGTGGATTGGCCTTTAATCATGGAGATCTTGGGAGAAAACACTCCTAGGTTGAGTTCTATAAATGGAGAGTTGGTCATGTTTCCTATCAATGTTCAATTCCTTAAAAAAATTACTTTGAAGCCTAAGAATTAAAAAATTGCATTTTTTACTATAGAAAATTTTCTAGGGTTTTGAGTCTTTTGTTTTATTTTTGCATTTTTATCCTTTTCATGTGAGTCATTGCATTAGGGAGAGAGAGAGTGTCTATTTTTAGTTTTTCTTGACTTGTAATCCTTCCCAACTTGTCTTGATTTTTGGAAGAGGTATGTCTTAGTCAAAGCACTCAAATTTTTGGTCTTGTAAGAAACTTTACATGAGTATCACATATAAAGAAATTGGTCTTATGTTATCAAGATCAAATAAAAATTTGATCATTCTCATCACTTCAATATTTAAGAGTGATACAAAGGTTATTTATAATCTAGGTGAAAAATGATAGGGATTGGTCCAAACTAGCTGGTATGAGAAATAATGGTTTCCAGAGCCCTTCATTGTTTTCCTAATTGGTGTATGATTTTCCCAAAACTTAAAATAGGAAAGAAAATAATGAGAGTTAATGAAAAGAATCAAAATAGAATTCAAAAACTCTAGTAAAAAATTCTAAGCACTTCCTAAGCATTTCTAAAACAAAGGAAGAAGAAAAAGAAAGATTACAAAGGGTAGCACAATCTAACTTTTCCCCTACATACTCAAAAGAGAATCAAAGATAAATCAAATAGAAACATGTGAGATCTCTAGAATAATATATCTTATTACAAAGAAATGAAAAATTAGACTCATTAAAGAGCCCTCTAAATGGACTATTGTATATGTTCAAGGATATTAATGATTGCTTTTCTTGGGAATTCCAAAGCTCATGTCAATCAGTGAAGATTGGTTTCATTTTTTGTTTGAATTTTTATTTATCATGTCACCTAATAATTAATGGAATTAAGACATGTACACACAATAAAAATGAAAATAAGGATATATAGATTATTTTTACCTACTTGTAAGATTTATATGTTTTGTTTATTGTTTGATTGAGTCTAGACTGTGCTTGTGGATAAAGAAATTATGTTTTCATTTCTTCCCTTTGGCTATTTGTTGTGGTTCCAAAAAGCATGCCACAATTTCAAATTTGAAAATAGATTCCTCCATTATTTCTCTTTGCATTCTACATTTCATTTGGTACCTTCTCAGTACATGAGATGATGACCACCTCTTAGTGACTTTGATAGTCAAGAATCCCTTTCTTCTACTTAGTAGGCTTTTGGGTCAGTTGTTCCATTTTTACTTTCAAGTTTTGAGTTTATTTAACTCCAAGTCTTTTTGAACCTATGAAAATTTGTATTTGTACAAGTGTATAGTCCTGAACTTTCTTTATTCATGTTTTTGGTCAAGTACTTTTACACCTACAAAATTACACACTTGTACAGTTCCATAGGCTCATTGGGTTGGGTCACAAAGTAAATTGTCTTTGGGACTTGTAGAGTTGAGAAATTTTACACCTCCAAAAATATTTAGAACCAATAAAGTGTCTTTATTAGCCAAGGCATATGTTGTGTATCTATGCGCTTGTGTACATGCATAACATTAACCTTTTGTATAGTAAAAGGAGTGCACAAACCTTAAGGATGACATTGGCCCACCCTAAGGGTTATGTAAAGGGTTGAGAGAATAGTATTTTCTCATTGTGTGATTAATGGTGCTCCCCTTAATACCTTAAACAATTAACATAAACAAAGAAATAAAAACAATGTGCAAGAAAAAAATATGAGATTCTTATTATCACTGCAAATGTGGAATTATGAAATTTAGAATTACAATATGCTAATCCACATGGGTGTCTTCATTAAAGTAATCTGCAAGACAAAGCTATAAACTATCACCTAGATTTATCTTAGATAATGTACAAGTATTTCTTAAATAGGCAATTTTATGCCACCCAGGAAGGTTCTGGATAGTGAAACTTAATATCTAGGGTCAAAAGACCCTAACAATACATATATGGTCAGCCAAATACACCTTTGACATTTATTTTGGAATTTTTGGTCTACCCAACTTCAAAAGGCCATAAATTTCAAGTCATTAAATTGATTGGCAATTATAACCACTTTTCAAAATCCTTAGCTTTTGATTTATAGGCTCGAACCAGTGCAAGCACCCATCCATTGAGTTTTCAAGCCTCATCTAGGTACGTTTAGGCCTTCAAAACTGAGCTCAAAGTTTTTGTACGAAACATTTATACCAAAAATCCACAATAACTTCATTGATAGCTATGATATTGCAATGAGCCTTAACCAGTAGGCTGATATGACTAAGATAAACCTCCACCTTTGAAATTAGGACATTCTAAGCTCATATGACTAACTTACTAAGTTGTAATCCACTAGAGATAGTAGCTCTACATTAAGATAACCCTTATTCAAACAACTAAAATGAAATATCTTTTGGTTGATGCAATATTATTGTCACACCGCGTATGCTCCTACATCAGACACCTGGGGTAATTTGAGAAGTGATCACATCATGTCTAAGGTGTTTAGAGGAAAACTGAGATGGTTAAACTCCTTCCTTGTTAGCCATGATGAATATTCTACAAGAATCCCTTTCCATTTGAGTAGGTACTCTTCATAGGTTCTGTTCCTTGTACATTTTCCAACATGGTTGTCTAATATCTCCTCAATTTCCTTTGTAGCTGAACTAGTTACTGGAATACTTCACTATACTTCTACAGCTTCATCTCCATCACCTTCTTCATAATAATCCATCAAATCTAAAATGTTATATACTGGTGAAATATTCAATTTAATAGGAAACTTCACTTCATAGGTATTTATAGAATCGTGCCTTTTCACTATCTTGCATGGTGGACAAATTTCTTCATTTTTAGCTTATTTTATGTACCCACTAGAAAATACTCCTTTCTCAAATGAACCATGACTTCATCTCCAATTTGAAATTTCTTATACATCATTTTGACATCTTTGTTATCCTTGTACTATTTATTCATATTTATATTGTGCTTCCTCACCTCCTCATGGATGTTTATCAAATGTTCAACAAATTCTTATTCTTCAACACTACCTATCTCTCCTTTATCCAATTGCCTAAATTCAGAAGCATTTCTTGTACTGATCCCATATACAATCTAGAATGGTGATTTACCATTACTCCTATTGATAGAATTATCATATACAAATTCTACCTATGGTAAAATCATATCCCATCCTTATGGTTTTTCTCCAACCAAACATCTCAATAGGTTTCCCAAACTATGATTTAAAACTTTTGTCTACTAATCAGTCTGTGGATGATGTGATGAATTGAACTTCAAATTTGTCTTCATTTTCTTCTAGAATTGTACACCAGAAACACCTAACAAATTTGGTATGTCAATCTAAAACTATACTCTTTGGAAGACCATGTAGTCTTATCACTTCTTTGAAAAATGAGTCTACCACATGAACAACATCACTAGTCATTTTGTAGGGAATGAAATGTGTCATCTAAGAAAACCTATCAACCATCACAAAAATATAATCATGCTGACATTGAGTCCTTGTTAATCCAAGAACAAAATCTATGTTGATATCCTCCCATGACTTCTTTAGTACATGTAATTTCTTAAACAACCCCATATTCTACTTCACTCTGTTTGCCATCTGACCTACTCTATAGCTCTGTACAAATTTCTAGACATCTTATTGTAACTATGGCCAATAACAATTCTTAGTAAACAAAGAAATGTTTTTATCTCTACCAAAGTGTCTAGCCAATCCTCCACTATGCTTCTCCTTCATTAGATTGTCTCTCATTAATCTTCTGGGAATTCACAATTGGCTTCTTTTGAAGAACATACGATCTTGGACTATAAAATCAAACCACTTTGTTGGAGTTTTTCTAGTATGGAACCTATCAAGAAGATTTACAACTTAATACCATGAAACAAAGATAGAGGCAAGCCTAAAGATGAGCTAAATCCTATAATTAGCAAGTTCAAATCTTAGTTCTAGGCCAACATTAACAAAGTCACTAGGACTCACTTCACATTAGGCTCTACAAAGCCAAGGCAAGAAAACCTAAGGAATTAATCTAGCTAATTAGTTACTTTCTCTTTCTAGATTATTCCTTGCAGTAGAAATGGTCAATATTCTTTTGTAATTTGTTGATAAACCCTTTGAAAATAATAGCTAACTATCATGCAAAATTAGATGCAAATAAGTGATGACTATGGTAAATTGATTTTTTGTCATGAATGTTTTGTAATGAAATGAGTCATCAGTATAACCTTGCACTTTAGAATGGACTAGTGTCTTATCCAATGGGATATAGAGTCAAAGATTATTATATTTGGACCTTTTTAATCAACTTGTGATTAGAATTGTCAACATTAAACTCTAAGATTCATTTTGATTCTCATCCTTTTCACAAACCTTAAACCTTATCCATTACAAAAAGCAATTACCCAATTTGTTAAATTAGCAGCAATCAATAAGAGATATACAACTATTTGAATTGCATTAAACTGAAGGAAACTTGTTCATTTAGTCCTAAAGTTATAGATATGTGAAAAAGAGATAAAACCTCAAAGATAATGATAATTAAGGATAAATCCTTCACATTTAGATCTTAATATTTCTAATAGAAACTCACAAAATGACATAGAGACAAGGCATGGGTCCCAAATGCTCACATTTTGTATTCAAGTATGCATACAACTAAACTCATTCAGATAACTATAGAACAAATGGATGGACTACAAAATAATACATACTATATGTGAAAAATTCTACAGATAACTAACCTCTACATCTCATCTTGGAAATTCATATATAGGATTGTAACAAGCTAAAAATGAGAGGAGGACACATGTCAAAATGTTATTGGATATAAAACTTTTGAAAGAAGAGAACAAAAGGGTACACATGAATTCTTTCAAAAAAATTGACCTAAAAAAGATAAATAGCTAAGGAAGTAAAGGAATATTTATATCGAGCATCTAATCTTTTTCTTCTTTTTCCTTTACCTATCTTGTTTACAAAATATCTCAACTACCTCCTACTAGTAGAGCTTTAATTTCTCCTACTGCTTCCCATACATAAATTTCCCTCTTGGTGAGCCATTCTGTAGCTTTTACTTCTTGCAAGTCCTAGGTAGCCTTAGTCCACTTGGCATCCATGACTTCTTTGGATTCAACAATGAACTTATTTAAATCAACTTCTTCCTTAAACATGGAATCAATCAACTTATTAAATGGAATATCTAAGAAGTCTTCAAAAATTGACATTGTAGCCTATTGAGTCAAAAGATTATCAAATGAAGTTGACCAATCCTTCCAGTTTTTCACTGTGGTAGCAGCATCCAAAATTGGTGGTATATAGGGTTGTATTCCTTGGATATAACATTCACTTTCCCTTGTATAACTTGAAATTTTCTAGTGAGGAAACCCATCAATTCTTTTACTAGTTCTAGGCCTTCCTTCACTATAATTATTTTGTCAGGCAGATCTAGCTTTTTAGCCATAAGTACAATTAGCCTCTCTAGAAATTGAAAATATGTCCCACAAAGATTGAATGTGGGTGACAACCATGACAATGCCTCATTGTAAAATTTCTCAACACTTTGTAAAGAAACATAAAGATGATGAGTCTACTAAGATATGTTTTTCAACACTTCAATCATGTGACTCATCATATTTCTAAGGACCACTATACTTACATCTCCTCCCTATTGAGTAAGGGGAGCATCAATGCTCAGTCTTCTCTATTATGATGCCTCTTGTCCTTCCATATCTACTATTTGTACTAGGTCCTGAGCTATATCCTTAGCTGGCTATTGTCTTTCATGTTCCTCTCCTCTCTATACTAGAACAACCCTCTATTCCCTAAGAGATGCAATTTCATCTTCATCTTCCTAGACCCTAGCCTCAAGCTCTGTAATTCTCTCCTTATATACATGGCTTCTCCTAAGCTCATCTACATAGAGCTTCCTGAAATCAATGTAATCATGTATGGATTTGGCTAATCTTGTCTCCATTTCCTCTACCTTGGCTTCATTCATAAATGAAAAAATTTTAATGCCTTGGAGATCTCTATGCCAAAGGTGCCCTGTAGAGTCCATACAATCATGTTGCCTTGTCTAGTACTCTATATATCCATCAATTTGGGCTTATTTGAGGTAGAAGCCATACTCCAAACTGTAAGAGACTTGGTATCAATGTTGAAACTAGTCCCTCTCCTTAATCCATCTGCACCAATTGCTTCATATGAAATGGTATTCTACTACCTCCTTATTTGATCAAGCATTAATACTTGTTCTAAATCCCATCCAGGCATGAATAATATGCCACTTCTCTACACTAGATCCTTGTCCTCATCTAGAGTCATTACTTCACTCTCAAGATAATATACCTAGAGCTTCTAAATAAGTTCCATCTTTTTCTCATCAGACTCTTCTGGTTTCATCTTCAACACAAGTTCACTTCACTTTATCTTGTATAGGAAACTCTTGAATTTAGTGGATTTGATAAATTCATCATCCTCGAGGAATAGTTGGGCTTGGATGATCCTATCATCTAGCCTAGCTGCCACTAACTCCAAATCTATGAGGGTATTCTTAGTTGGTGTTGCTCTATTTTGGAGATAGTTTTGTCTCAAGTCAGCAAAGTACTGACTATTCCTTGGAAAAATCTGTAATGTCCTCTATTTCACCTGAGCAAGGATGTGGACAATCTTCTATCTTTTTTTTCTCTTCATCATCCATGATGTTTGAGGAACATCATTTTCCTCTACTTCAAGGTTTACATCTAGCTTAGGACTGTCAGGGAAAACTCTATCTTCTTCTCCTATTGGGCCTTCTAGTATCTTAACTATGATCTTTGCATGGTCATTGACCACCTTCCTAATCCTCTAACGATAGGGGATATCCATGTAAAATCCCATAAATTGTGGATCTATTCTTTTCAATTCTTTCTCCACCCTTAAGACATCATCAAGCTTTTCTAGCTTGTCAACTACCTACTACTATGTCTAGAATAATATCCTCATGAGGAAATTCCTTGGCTTTTGACAATATAAAATTCTTCATTTCCTTAAGGGTGACACTCATCTAGTTATCAGGGGCATATATGCTATAACGGCCAGTGCACAAATTGTAATACTGAAGATAAGGGTGAATTTGGTCTAGGGCCTCTTTGCCAATTGTAAAATCACCAATCCTAAAACACCTACATAAAAAGGTTCCTTTATGCACCTTGAGTCCTAAATACTCCCTGTTGACCATTAACAGTTGCTAGAAAAATTCAATTATTCCTAGCCTAGGAGGGATAAATTTAAGCAATATATGGGGTGGTTGAGGAGAACCATAGACTCTCATTCAAGAAAATGTGGGAAATAAGATAATATTTCATCAATTGTGGTCAAGTCTCTTTTCCTTAGGAAGCAAGGCTGGTCTCAAAAGAACCTTCAATATATTAGGAGCCCTAAATTATCTTGGATCTAACATTCTCATAATTACAACACTAAAATTATTGAAAAATGATACAGAATCAGAGAAATGGTAAGTGTTGTCCTATACCCATGTCCATAGCTACATGGGTAGGTCTCTATTTACATTAGAAGTTTGATCAATGAAATCAAAGCTAATGTACCCTATGTTCTTGCAGAGAATCAAGTGCATCAGTAATGAATAGTGATGGAAAGTGAAGCCTTTTAAATTCTTGGCCTGGGCCTAGGCAATATTTTCCTTCATCTTTTCCAAAATATGATTAACATAATCATACTCCTCAGCATGGTAGGAGTCCTATACATCCCTTGTAATTATGAATTCTACTCCATAGACCACATCAAATCCATCTTTACCGACTACCTTATGGACACCATATATAGTTTTAACAAAATAATTCTTGAATTTTTTTAGTGGCATCATTTTCTCAACCTTCTTAGGGTAATCACCCACTTTCTTCAAATCCATGGGAATATTTTGTAGCATTTATGTACCAACATATGCCTTAGTGTTTGCTTCAAATTTCCTCTATAAATCTTTTAAATCTAGAGGACAAGCCATAGCTCCATCCAATCTAAAGGCCTACATGAATGACTCTTGGTCTACGGTACATAGGATAGTTCCATCCCTCTTATGGAAAGATTTTGTGGCTCGATTGTAGCATCAAAATTAGGACCTTCATCAGGTCAACATCCACAAAGACCTCTAGAAATATCAACTTGGCAAAATTCTTCTTCCACAGGTTGCATATAAGAATTTTCTTCTCCCTGTTATGATAGAATTATCTAAAAAGCTCTAAATCTATAACACCAGGACACATCGCATCTCTACATAGAGCATATGGGTCAATGAAAGCTTGATCATCTATAGAATTTTCATTGGAGGAACTAGGAAAAAGCTTTATCAATTTTTCAACAAATTTATGTTGTTTCTTTTGTCTAGTTTTGTGTCCTTTAGAGGTTGAAGGTTCTAAAAATACCATATCTAAGTTTTGAATATCTTCTACTTCTAAATTAGACATTTTGATACTATGCAAATAAAACACTAGATATGGACACTATTTTATTCTCAAAAGCTTTGGAATAACAATCTGGAATGCACTAAAAACTCTGAAACTGCTCAAATTCTCTCTCTGCAAATGGCAAACTGTGATTGTGAAAAGGGAAGATATTCACAAATTAATATATGCAAATCAACATTCACTTTGCATTTATTTTAGCATGCCTTAAATACAATATCAATCCATTCTGTCAACTTAGTAAAGTGTCACCATTACTATCCAACAATCCACTTTTTGTACTACCATCAAATCCTATTGGTCAAAAACTTTACTGTTGTTTCCAACTTAGAGAAATGACTTTCATTTTAATGTAAAAGAAAGGCATATGATGCTATGACAAAGACAAATGAAAAGACCTTTCGTAATATCTCATTGTTGCAAAAATGGTTTACTGATGTTCTGAAAACCCTTGAAAAACCTTTGTCGATCAATCATGACCCATGGCAGAACCCATCTATGATCTTACGATCACCCTATTGTAACGGCATCGATACCGACATTTTATCCCTTTATGATATCTTGAAAATCATCTTCATAGCATTGTAGCTTGACCTTTCCCATGATTCAATCTCATGATCATGGTCTCATTTGCTAGTTCTTAATATATTTAGTTACATTTAAAACTGTTATGATCCTTTGATAATAGTTAACCCTTTGCATTGTAGCATCATGCTCATTATAATTTTCATGCATGATCTTATGATCAAGGCTTCATCATATCATTGGGCCACACTTTTTTTTGTCATGAGATGCTATAGTGAACTATTCATCATAGCATTAGAGATCATTATATGCTGCTTCAAAATAATATAATATTTCCTTTGATCTCAATTTTCTTGACTAAGCACACACCTAGTATCTGTACCTTCTATTTTGACCAATAAAAAACTAGACACCTATTTTCCAATGCATCACAACATTCCATCATGTCATTGAAAATCCTACAATATACATTGCTTCATAATATCATAGTATCCATTTTAATCATTCCTAATGCCATGATAACCTCCCTTGTTGTAATGTTGGGGATGATTGCATACTAAACCATTTAAAACTGTGACATGATATTATGACACAAAAGAAGTCATAAGGTTGGAAAGACAAAATATACCATTCATGTTATGATGATGACACATTTATCTCAAGATCATAACAAAGAAAAAACATTCCTATGATACTCTGCTAACCCCTTCATTGTAACATCAAAAAGGAAGATGTCAAAGGAAAAATAAAAACTTGCTTAATTTCAAAAACCTAGGGTTAGGGATTAGACCAATTTCATGAAGATTTTGGTAATGTGACATGAAATTCAAATCCAAGGGCATTAAATCACATACCTAGGACAATCAATAAATATAATTAAATCAGGGAAAAATATTTCTAGGGTTTCTTCTGCAAATGGAAACAAAATAAATGCAACCCTAATTTTCAATTCAACATTTTCATCATAAATTTGAAAATTAGGTTTAGTGAAAATAGTAGCTATCAATGGCTCTATCAGGGGATGATAGATAATTTGTATCCATGCAAGAATCTAGAATTTCTAGTTTAAGTAGACCATATACCTCATAACTCAAGGTAACAACTTTTTGAAATTATATAGTAGAAAAATACATATATACAAAGGTTATACACATATGCACAGGTAATTAAAAGAATTGTACATAATTACAAAACCTAACTACTATTCATAGAAGATAAATACCTTTAGCAGAATTATTTCTTTAGGAATTGTCCATGAACTAGCAATTCTAGAAAGTTTCTTGATAATTCCTTGATGAAATATGAATCTTCACCCCAAGATGAATCAACCAAATAAGGACCAAGCTAGATGGGGTCAAATTTTCCATGTTTACCTTTATCTTCTAATCTTGCATTCCACATTAAGAAAAAGTCATCATATTCAAGTTTTCTAACCAATGCTTTTTTGTCATATAAACGTTTTGTCTGTAATTGCAATTTCATGTTCCTGATAGAGCCTTATTTCCTTATTTCAGCCAACCCAACTAATTCATCCATCCTCTCATCCATGTCATCAACAATATCATCATCATACATATGAATATAGTTATAAAAACCCATTATATTATTCTGAAGCATTCTGGCCTAAATTCTATATACAAGGTTAAAAGGTGACACCCTTATTGTCTTTTTTATTGTCACTCTATCGGCCCAAATAGCTAACTACAACTTTGAATCCCAAGCCATTTTGATATCATTCAAGGTCCTATTTATGACCTTTAAAAAACTCTTATTTGTAGATTCTACTTGCCCATTCCCTTATGGATGATAAGGTGATGAAAGTGATCTAGTGATACCATACTTTTCATAGAAATTGATGAATTCATTAGATCTAAAGCACATAGCATTATTAGATATTATTCTTTTAGGGCACCCAAACCTTGTGATAATATTGTTTAGTAAAAAATTGTTTACCACTTTACTGGTAGAATTCCTAATAGGTATTGCCTCAACCCATTTTGTAAAATAATCAATTGTAACTAGTACCCAAGAAAAACCACTACTAGAACTAGGTGAAATTTAACCTATAAAATCCATTCCCCATTGCTGAAATGGTTCCTAGACTTCAACTAACTACAAAGGTGTATTCATATAAAACTTTAATTTTCCTGCAAATCTAGCATGAGTCACATTTCCTCACCAGGATTTGGGCATCTTTAAACAAGCTAGGCCACCAAAAATCTGCTCTCATAATCTTATGGGTAGTGGTTTTTGCCATATAATGCCCACCACATACTCTTGAATGCATGTCATTCAATATCTTTTATGATTTCTATTGATCAATGCATTTGAGCAATACAACCTCAAAATTCCTCCACCAAAAATCTCCTTTTACTACAATATATCTAACTACATGAAATTTTACAATTCATTTTTCATTATTTGTAAGATGAGGTGGAGATTGCATATGTTGCAAATAATATATCATATTTCTATACCAATCACACTAATCTATATCACATATAATGAAATTGGGGTTCTAATCTTCAACATTTATCTCATTAGCATCTAAATTGGTTTGTGCCATGAAATTAGCTAATCTCAACCCCTTACCAATTTGGTAATTTTTATGTCTATGTTAAATTCTTGGACTCTATTAATGTATCTACATCTTTTGCCAGACACTTCTTGTTGAGAGAAAATGTCTTTTACTACTACATTAGGCAAAAAATTAGTAACAATAACACCTACTAGGTAATACCTAGAGGCCTTAACATCTTTAACTAGGGCATATCCTTGCTTCTCATTTATGTCATATTTGAGTTCTGCAGGTTGCAAATATTTACTTTAAAATGATATTGGTTGTTCATATCCATCTTCATTTTTCTAAAGTAAAATAGCTGCAATAGTATGAAAAGATGCAAAAGAGAAAATATGCATAGGCTTTTCATAATTAGGGGTTCTAAGGACTAGATAATTCTTAATAGCATTTTTAATTTCTTGGAATGCAATAGAAGGCTCACCTTCCCAACTAATTGTAGCTCCTTTTTTGAGCATTTTTGAAATTGACCTACTAAGTTCAACAAAGTTAGTCACAAATCTTCTCAAGAAATTAACTTGTCCAAAGAAAGATTGTATACCTTTAACACTTTTTGGCTTTGACATTTTGTCAATTGCTACTACCCTTTTAGGGTCAATCTTTACCCCTTCTTTTGAAATTCCTAAAAGATTCCCTTCTATGAACCCAAAAGTACATTTTCTATGTTTCAAAGACACACCATATTCCAAAGCCTTGATAAAAATCTTTTCAAGATGCCTGTAGTGGTCTTTAGCTCTCTTAGAATAAGTAGTCAATTCATCTTGATATACCACCATGAATTTGTCAATATATTCTTTGAAAGCTACATCCATAGCCCTCTAAAAATTTTCTCCTTCATTTATAAGACCAAAAGGCATTCTCACATATACATAAGTTCCCCATGGAGTGGTAAAAGTTGTCTTGAGCTATTCTTTTTCATCAACAAGGACCTGGTTATATCCTGAAAAACCATCAATCAATGACATTAATTCTAAATCACTCACCTATTGTAACATAGCCTCCATGTTAGACAATCCATAATCGTCTTTTAAGGATGCAATATTTAAATTTCTAAAATCAACACAAAACCTAATGTCACCATTCTTTTTTCCTAGACAAGTACTAAATTAGACACCCATGAAGAATGGTTAATGGGCTTAATTATCTGTCCATCCCTAAACTTCAATAACTATTCCTGCATCTTAGGAGCTAGAGTAGGATTCACAGGTCTTTGCTTCTATCTAAAATGTTTACATCTTCCTTAAGAGGTATAACATGTTGGAACAAATCTTGTCTGTAAGCCTTGAGGTCATCATAAGACCATGCAAAAATATGTCTAAATTCTCTTAACAAACTTATTAGAGATTTCCTAATCTCAGGGGTTAAGGTTTTACCAATGTATACCTTTTTTGGAGAATCAGTTGTGCCTATGTTGATTTCTTCTAACTCCTATGGTTTTTTATCTCTTTCATTTGAATGCACTTGGTCTTGATTGTCAAAAGCACTTTCCAATACAACTAAACCCTTGGGTACCTTGTTAGACTTTAGTTGTAAAATTTTTTGGCCAAAGATCTTCTCTTTTCCATCTAATGCCTCTACCCAAGCACTACAATAAAGTGCTTGTCCATGATATTTATCCTTATTAAGGAAAAAATTCAAGATGTCCTTATCATCCTCAAAAACTTTCCAACTATGTACATTATCTAGGATTGAAGGCCTCTTCTACACTTCCATAGTAGATACACTAGCAAATGATATGTCATCAAGTTTTATGGCCACATATGCTAATAAATTAACCATTTTATTACTACTCATGTCTTTCCACATTATTCCAAAGGTATTAAAAGACTCAATCATATCCTAGATAACATTCCTATATTGTTTCAATCTTTTATTCTTTGACACATACACTCCTCTAACATGAGATATAATCAACTTTGAACCTCTTATGACATGTATTGTCTTGATTCCATGCTTTGCTACAACTTTTAATCCTAACAATAAGGCCCTATATTCTGCAACATTATTGGTAAATGCAAAATTAAGAGTAAAGGAATATCTAAATGTATTTTTGTCAGGGGAGACAAAAAAAGTTCCTACTCTTGATCCTTCCTTTGAGCCTACTCCATCAAAATACATGCTCCACAATTTTGAAGAATCCATACAACATGTGACCTCTTGTTCAATTAGTGCAAGAAATTTTTCAACTTCTTGGATAATTAATTCAGCTTTGAATGCATTCACATCTATGTCTATGAAACAAGTTGTATCTTTGTCAATATTTTCCTCAAAAATATAAGTCACTCTTGGCTCTCTATTGACCTTGATAGCCTTTTCCCCTACTTCAAAAGTAGCATATGATAAACTGCATTGCAGACTACCTCCCATTACAACACTCCACTTCCTTGAAAGCAACATCCCATTTTGAGGGGGAATATCTACTATAAGAATTAACACAGTTAATTGTTCATAAGATATATAGCCAGTTTGAAAGGTAAATTATTAATAGTACCTATGACAGGTACTTCTCTAGAATCCATTGCCCTACACCTACCTTTTCCTTGTGTCAACTCCTAGACCAAGGGCCTCCATAACCTTAAAAGGCATTATATAATTTGAGGCACTAGAATCAATCATACAGTTCTTTAAAATTCTACCCTTTATGACCAAACTGAGGAAAAAGGGTTAATGTCCTAAAAATATGCAATTGATGAATTATCAAAATACATTTGGGGTATTTGGGACATGACACCATCATCCTTCTTTTCTTTTTCTAGGACTTGGATTTGTTGTATAATTGTTGGTTCTTGTGTGATAACATTATTATTGTTCCCTATTCCTCCTAACCAAGACAAAGCTTTTTTCTTATGTTCTTCTATCCTAAACATTTTTGACAAAGAAACCTTGATAGTGATTTTTGATACCATTTAAATCATATCAATTGGATCATAATTGCTAGGTTTAACATTAATATCTGTAGGCGTAGAAGTTTGAACAACAAATGATTCCTTCTGCTTAATAATCTCAAATTTTGATCCTTTCTCTAATGTAGTTGGTTGGGTAGCTTCAATTTCTTGAAAATGTACCCTCTTTTATAGTTCCTATTTCTTATTTTTATTTTCCTTGATCTCAAAAATCTAAGGAATATTTTTCTTATTTTCATGAGTAACCTTTGCAGTATTATCCTTGATAAAAATGTCTTCTAGCTTCACAGGAGCACCATTTATAGTTCTATTCCTCAAATTATAAGTACTTTAGACCCATGCAACCATTTCTAAAGTGATCCTATCAATTTCCTCTTTGGAAGTTTTTCTCAAATTGATATGATCAGTTGTAGCCAAAGGGTTACATATAAAATTCTCATCTTGATCTTCATTATCATAAAACACTTGTTGATGATATGTTTTGTACAAATCTCTTTGGTCAGAAATATCATGTTCATATTCCTTAATATAAGATTCTCCATCACTATCACAAAGATGGATCATATTACATGTGACATCCTCTTGATTTTCTGCTTCTGCTTCTTCATCATTTTACACTTGTTGGTTTGAAATAAAAGATTGAGCCACAACACAAAAAATAGGGGACTAAGGCGACTGACAAGTAAAACACCAAGGCACCTCTTCTGCCATATTTCAAAATTTCTCTACAAAGGATCTAGTGCTCCTTTATCTTTATTTCCTTGAGTGAGATTAGGAACTAGCTTACCATCCTCCCACTGAGTAGTATAAGGATAGTTTTGCATCCTAGGCTACCTATTAAAATTTTTATTAAAAGGAGCCTTTTCTACAACAATTGGTTTGTTTTCTTGGTAAGCTGGAGGATTCAATTTCTTTAGTAAACTTAAAACTTGCTCCATTGTATTATCCTCAAGTTTCCTTCCTATAACAGGCTTTTCATTATCTTTCTTACTTCTAGGATTGAATAATTTAAGGTCATCCCTTTTCCCAAGTTTATCAACAACTCTTGTATTGTTTTTAATATTTACAACCATTTTATAAGCATCCCTTAATGTTTTTGGATCTTTATCTCTAAGAACATAAGCCATCTTACTATCAAAAGAAATGAAGTAAGTAGTAAGACAAACATCTTCATTTAATTTTATCACTTGGAATAACTCATACATACCCTTTTGAAATATAACATTGAAGTCAAAAGATGAATCATTTAGATTCTTCTTAATGTTGTTGAAGTCATTTAACATGAAACCAGCATTAGTCTTATCACCATACTATCCTTTGAACAATGTTTCAAGATCATTCCATGATTTTATGCTATCATCAGATAATCTTCTAAACTAATCTCTAGCATCCTCAATTAGTGAGTGAATAGAAAGTTTCATTTCTACATCTTAATGTTCCAATTCATAGTCATTTAGCATATCAATGAACTTTCTGAGATGTTCTTCACTAGTAATAGCATTATTTTTGCAAACTTTGTGACCTTGTCCCTAAGGTCATTTGAAATGAGATGAGGAAAACCAGGGATACCTAAGAAAGAGATCTGCCTATATTTTTTCATATAAATTGGTTTCCTTTGGGAAACTAGGACACTTGAAGTACTTTCTCTAGTAGACTAACTTTGAAAAAGAAGTTGAGTTTGTTGGGTCTATTGAACAAGCAGAATCTAACTAGTTGTAGTAGAAGTCAAACTAGGGGCTAGTTGTGAAGAACTTTGGCCTATTTTTAGAGGACCAAAACTAGATATAGTAGGAACAACTTGTGAAGGTTGGTCAAGCTAAACAGTTAGGGTAGAAGTTGACTTAATAAATTGAATCTTTCTCCTAGTCTCAACTGCTTGAGCTTCATTTTCTACCTTCTCAAGTTCCTTTGCTAGATCTTCTTTTGACATAACAAAAGAAATGCATTTATTAGGAGGATGAGGCTCATTGATTTGTATCCCAATAGCCTTCTTCTTCCCCTTATCCAAATTCTTCTTGTTAACCTCTTCCACTCTAGTCTCTAAAGTTTGTAAGGTTGAACCTGTGTAACAACAGGAACCTCCTTCTATTTAAGAAGTTGTTCCTACTTTTGAACATTAGACTTTAGAACATCCATATCTCCAAAGATGTTAGAGTTTAAATTAGAAGATTTTTCCACCAATTTCTTATTTTTCTCTTGTAAGGAAGCCATTCTCCTAAGTAAATTATCTCTTTCAATAATGCTATTCAAAATAACTTTCTCCTTTTCCTTTTCCAAGTGCATATGTCTAGCTTCCTCATCTACAAGTCTCTTCCTAAGAAGAAAAAGTTCTACAAACAACTCCTCATGATTTGTAGTAGCAGCTTCAAAATCCACTAGATCAAAATCCATAAGGTTTGCTACATATGGTTCTTGTCTAGGACTAAAACTCATATCCAAGTTTTCCCTAAAGCCCCAACTGTGGTTCATTTCATTTAGCAGGTTTGGTCTACAAGGGAAACCCCCCATAGGAGACATATTCTTATCATGAAAAACCCTCTACTCCCTTAATGGAGTAGAGAATGTTTCCCCCAATAGTATAATTTCTTCTAACTCAATACTCTTGGATGATGACTCCTTTTCTACCATAGGGTCCTATAATGACTAGGTTGACATATTACCTCTAGGGACCCACATAGAATTAAAGTCAAAACTTTTCTTATTTTGGTTTTTTCTTACCCTAGGAATTAACTCCACTAATAGTGGTATCTCAAGATGATCCTTTGTAAAAGCATGTGTAATCTTCTTTTTCTTAGCCATTTGGTTTAGAATTTTCTTAAACTTTATAGCACCGACTACAAAACCTTGACTTGAGTTTCCATTATATGATAGGAAAGTATGAAGTAAAGCCTTAAAAAAGAAGAATAACACAAAGGTTTTGATAATAATGACCCTAAAACAAAACCCAATAAGAACCCTTAATAAGAAAATTAGTGTAAAGTATTCCCTAGTAGGGTCACCATTTTGTTGGAGTTTTTTCTAGTATGGAACCTATCAAGAAGATTTACAACTTAATACCATGAAACAAAGATAGAGGCAAGCCTAAAGATGAGCTAAATCCTATAATTAATAGGTTTAAATCTTAGTTTTGGGCCAACATTAACAGAGTCACTAGGACTCACTTTACTTTAGGCTCTGCAAGCCCAAGGCAGGCAAGCCCAAGGAATTAATCTAGCTAATTGGTTACTTTCTCTTTCTAGATTATTCCTTGAAATAGAAATGGTCAATATTCTTCTATAATTTTCTAATAAACCCTCTGAAAATAGTAGCTAACTATAACCAAAAAGATTAATTTGGCTAATTGGTTACTTTCTCTTTCTAGATTATTCCTTGAAGTAGAAATGGTCAATATTCTTCTATAATTTGCTAATAAACCCTCTAAAAATAGTACCTAACTATAACCAAAAAGTAGATGCAAATAAGTGATGACTAGCACTAAAGTTCTTGATACATTAAATTGTAAATTGATTTGTTGTTGTGAATGTTCTATAATGAAATGCGTCATCAGTGTAACCTTGAACTTTAGAATGGACCATTATCTTATCCAATGCAATATAGAGTCAAAGATTATCAAATTTGGACCTTTTTAATCAACTTGTGATTACAAGTGTCAACATTAAACTCTAAGTTTCATTCTGATTCTCATCCTTTTCACAAACCCTAAACCTTATACATTACAAAAAGAAATTATCCAATTCTTTAAAATAGCAGCAATCAATAAGAGATATACAATTATTTGAATTGCATTAAAATGAATGAAACTTTTTCATTCATTCCTAAAGTTACAAATATGTAAAAAAGAGAAAAAACCTCAAAGATAATGATAATTAAGGATAAATCCTTCTCATTTAGATCTTAATACTACTAATAGAAACTCACAATATGACACAGAGACAAGGTATGAGCCCCAAATGCTCACTTTTTGTATTCAAGTATGCATACAATTAAACTCTTTTAGATAAATATAGAACAAATGGATGGACTACAAAATAATACATAATATATGTGAAAAATTCTATAGACAACTGACCTCTACTTCTCATATTGGAAATCCATATATAGGATTGCAACAAGCTATAGATGAGAGGAGGATACATGTCAAAAGGTCACTGAATATAAAACTTTTGAAAGAAGTGAACAAAAGGTACACAGGCATTCTATCAAAAATTGACTAGAAAAAGATAAGTAGCTGAGGAAGTAAAGGAACACTTATATTGGGCGCCTGATCTTTTTCTTCTTTGTCCTTTACCTATCCTATTTACAAAATATCTCAACTACCTCTTGCTAGCAAAGATTTAATTTCTCCTATTACTTCTCATACATATATTTCCCTCTTGATGGGCCATTCTATAGCTTTTACTTCTTGCAAGTCTTGAGTGGCCTTAGTCCACCTAGCATTCATGACTACTTTGGATTCAATAATGAACATATTTAAATCAATTTCTACCTTAAATAGGGAATCAATCAATTTATTAAATGAAATATTTGAAAAGTCTTCAAAATTTGACACTGTAGACTCTTGAGTCAAAATATTGTCAAATGAAGTTCACCAGTCCTTCTAGTCTTTCACTATGCTAGTAGCATTCAAAATTGGTGGTATATAGGGCTGTATTCCTTGGGATAAAACATTCACTTTACCTTGTATAACTTACAATTTTTCAGTGAAGAAACCCATCAATTTTTTACTAGTTCTAGGCCTTCCTCCATTGTAATTATTTTGTTAGGAAGATCTGGATTTTTAGCCATCAGTACAATTAGCCTCTCTAGAAATTGAAAATATGGCCTCCAAAGATAAAATGTGGGCGATAGCCATGATAGTACCTCATTGCAAAATTTCTCAACACTTTGTAAAGCAACATAAAGATGATCAGCCTGCTAAGATATGTTTTTCAACACTTCAATCCTATGACTCATCATATTTTTAAGGACCACTATCCTTACATCTCCTCCCTAATGAGTAGAGGGAGCATCAATGCTCATTCTTCTTGGTTCTAATGCCTCTTCTTCTTCGATATCCTATGCTTGTACTAGGGCCTTAGTTGTATCCTCGGTTGGTTGTTGTCTTTCATGTTACTCTCCTCTTTGTACTAGAATAACCCTCTATTCTACCTATGTAAGTTGCTCCCTAAGATATGCAACTTCATCTTCAAGTTTTTGTACCTTGGCCTCAAACTCTAAAATTCTTTCCTTATATACATGGATACTCCTAAGCTCATCTTCATATAGCTTGCTAACATCAATATAATCATGTATGGATTTGGCTAATCTTGTATCCATTTCCTCTAACTTGGCTTCATTCATAAATGAAAAATGTTTTAATGCCTCATATGAAATGGCATTCTCCTACCTCCTTATTTATCAATCATAAATGCTTTTTCTAAATCCCATCCAAGCACCAATAACATGCTACTTCTCTACACAAGATTCCTAACCTCATCTAGAGTCACTACTTCACTCTTATGATCATAAGCCTACAACTTCTCAATAAGTTCCATCTTTTGCTCATCAAACTCTTCTGGTTTCATCTTCAACACAAATTCACTTTTCTCTATCTTATATAGGTAACTCTTGAATTTAATGGATTTGGTGAATTCATCATCCTTGAGGAAATGTTGGGCTTGGATGATCTTATCATCTAGCTTGGCTGCTAGAAACTCCAAATCTATGAGGGTATTCTCAACTACTATTGCTCTATTTTGGAGATAGTTTTGTCTCAAGTTAGCAAAGTACTGAAGTACTGACTATTCCCTAGAAAAATCTATAATGTCCTCTATTTCACCTGAGTAGGGATGTGGGTAATCTTCTATCTTTTTATTCCCTTTTCCATCCATTATTTTTAGGAACATCATCTTCCTCTACTTCAAGGGTAACATCTAGCTCATGGCTATTAGGGAAAACTCTATCTTCTTCTCCTATTGGACCCTCTGGTATCTTAGCCATGATCTTTTCATGGCCATTGACCATCTTTCTAATCCTTTGAGGATAGGGGATATCCATGTAAAATCCCACAAATTGGGGATCTATTCTTTTCAATTCATTCTCCACCCTTATGACATCATCAAGCTTTGCAAGTTTTTCAGCTACCTCATACTCTACTATTATATTTGGAATAATATGATCATGAGCCAATTCCTTGGTGCTTGGCAATACAAATTTCCTCATTTCCTTAAGGGTGACCCTCATCCAATTATCAAGGTCATACATTCTATAAGGGATAGTGCACAAATTGTACTGGTGAAGAAAAGAGTGAATTTGATCTAGGGCCTCTTTGCCAACTGTAAAATCACCAATCCTAAAACACATACATAAAAGGGTTCCTTTGTGCACCTTGGGTCCTAAATACTCCCTATTGATCATGAATAGTTGCTAGATAAATTCAATTATTCCTAGCCTAGGAGGGATAAATTTAGGCAATATATGGGGTGGCTAAGGACAACCATAGACTCTCAATAAAGAAAATCTAGGAAATAAGAAAATATCTCCCCAGTTGTGGTCAAGTCTCTTTCCCTCACAAAAAAAGAGCTGGTCTCAAAAGATCCTTCAATATATTAGGAGCCCTAAAGTATCCTAGATCTAACATTCTCATAAATACAACACTAAAATTATTGAAAAATGATACAGAATCAAAGAAATGGCAAGTGCTATCCCATACATGTGTCCATATCTGCACTAGTAGGTCTCTATTTACATCAAAAGTCTTATCAATAAAAATAGAGCTGATGTAACCTATGTTCTTGCAGAGAATCAAGTGCATCAATAATGAATAGTAGTGGAAAGTGAAATATTTTAAGTTCCCAGTCTAAGCCCAGGCAATATTTTCCTTCATCATTTCTGAAATATGATTAACATAATCATACTCCCTAGCATGGTAGGAGTTCTACACATCCCTTGCAATTATGAATTCTACTCCATAGACCACATTAGACCCATCCTTACTGACCACCTTATGGACACCATATACAGTTTTAACAAAATAATTCTTGAATTTGTCTAGTGACATCATTTTATCAACCTTCTTAGTGTAATCACCCACTTTCTTAAAATCCATTGGAATATGTTGCAACATTGATGTACCAACATATTCCTTAGTGTTTGCTTCAAAATTCCTCTATAAATCTTTAAAATCTATAGACTAACCCATAGCTCCATCTAATCCAAAGGCCTCCATGAATGACTCTCAGTCTAGGGTACATAGGATAGTTCCATCCCTCTTATGAAAATATTTCATGGCTAGATTGTAACATCAAAATAGGCCCTTCATTTGGTCAACATCCACAAAGACATCTAGAAATATCAATTTGACAAGATTCTTCTTCCATAGTTTGCATACAAGAATTTTCTTCTCCCTCTTATGATAGAAGTATCTGATAAGCTCTGAACCCATAACACTAGGGCATATAACATCTCCACATAGAGCATATGGGTTAATAAATTCTTGATAATTTGCAAAATTTGCATTGGAGGAACTAGGAAAAAGCTTTATCCATTCTTTAGCAAATTTATGCTATTTCCTTATAAAGAAATTTGAAGACTTAGGGTTAGATGTGGATCTATGATCCATATTGAATCTTTGTTTCCTGCTCATTCCTTGCACTTTTATTATTGGTTGCATGCATTCTCCATTTTTCTTATTGGCTACATGTAGATTGCATAGGAAATACAAAAGATTAAATCTAATTATTTTAACCCTTCAAGATTTGTCATATGTCAGCCATGAAAATGGTTTACATCTGAATTAGTGAGGTTAAAAACTCGTATGTGTATTATGTGTTACTTGGCACTTACTAATTCTAGATACTTGGCACATGTAACAAACTGGCTTACTCAACTTTTGTTGCATTTTTGTATTGCTCAGCATCATCTGTGACTCGGCACTCAAATATCACTTGACACTTGTATCATGCTTAGTACTTAAAGTCACTTGGCACTTGATCTTCACTCGGCACCTGATCTTCACTCAGCACCTGTTGGATTTCCTCACTTGGCTAATGTTGTGGCTCAGCATACATAGTGTGCTCGGCTCCAATGTAGAAAATGGTTAAGTGTGATGGCACTTAAAATGTCAAAACCATTCTAAGACTAACAATCTCCCCCTTTGACATGAGTGACAAAAACACTTAACTGACCTTATGAGTACATTCAAGTTTTAAAACCTTGATCAAAATTTTGAAACTTACAATATATACCTCAAAATTATTGTAACTCCCCCTGAGTTGATTGTGACATTATCTGTGCTATCTTGATAACCAAAATTTTATGCTCCCCTTTTTCTCTTGTCTCCCCCTATTAACTTGTCTCTTTGTCTCCCTCATTCATCTTGTCTTCCCCATTCATCTTGTCTCCCCCTTTTTGACACTTATGTTAATGGATTATAAGGGTTAAGACCATATTTTGCCAAAAATGTGTTGTTTACCTCCATAATCATCCTGAGAGTTGCATCCCAATTATGCAAAGCAATTTCCAGTGACTTGTGTTGGATGGCAGTCTCAGCAGCAAGGTGAATAAGTCCTTCTAAAGTAGAAAGATTAGGATCTTTCTTGAGAACAGTTTCAGCATAGACCTATTCTTTATGGAGTACTTCTAAATGTGGGGTAATGGAGGATTGGAGCTGTATTAGTTTTTCCTTGATGGTGGCCTCTTCTGCTGTTAATACAACTATTTCTTTCTGAGTGTGAAGCGTTTGAGAAAAATGCTTCTCACTTTGGGCTGGACCTTTGGGTAGCTGCATGCTTGAAATATTCAAATTCCTCTCCATGTTCATTATCTTTTGGCTTGTCTCCTGTGTGAAGTATGAAAAGTCACACAACTTTTTTTACAATGAGAATATATTCTCAAGTACCTTTTTCACTTTGTCTATGACCTTTGCCAATTCAACCTGTGAAAGTGCTATTTCACTATATATTTTCTAATTAACTTTCCCTTGAAATTTTCTTTCAGACCATTCCATAAGTTTTTCATTAGTCTCTTGGTCTGCATTTGTCACCTGGTCAACAATATCTATAAATTGTTCCATTATATGCTTGAACTCATCTGGTGACTGAATACTGAAAGCATCCATAAATATGTCTTTAATTTCATGTAAAGTTTTCTTTTATTTATACTCCTTCCTGAGTATCTCTTGCCTCTTTCTTCTATTTAATGCTTCCTGCACCTCATTGATTTGATCAATGCTTATTGTTTTTGAGTCATAACTTGGTATGACTATCTCCTCATCTAGTTCAGGGTCTCCATAGTGAAGTACCCTTGCAACTTTTGTAGAGCTTGATCCTAGTGCTGGTATTTACAGTGGCTATTGTGAAGGATTCCCCAAGGTAGGAAAATTTATCAATGTTTGTATTGCCCTCCTGCTCTTTAGGAGTTTCCTCTATTTTCTCCTCCTATTGTCTACCTTATCAATTATAGTAATTTTAGGAAGTGCACTTTGTGTTTGTGTTGTAGGATCAAATGTAATAGTTTGTCCTATTTGTTTTACTTCTTTGTCTCCTACTTCAGTCAGCTTTTGTACTGTGGTGTCAACTATTCCTAATGAAACAATTGTTGGCATTTGAAGTTGACCACTAGTAGTTGTAGAGATGAAGGAAGGTGGTTCTTGTGAATTCACCTTATCTCTAACTGTGTTTTCTACTAGTTTTTGTAATTCATCCATACTGACCAATAATGGATCTGCACATAATCTTGCTTGTTGCATGGATTGCTCAAGGATTCTTTTGATATCCTCTGCAGTTAATGGATTGATGTTCTGAGTAGAAGTGTCAGAAACATCTTGTATTGTTACAGTTTCTATAGGTGTGATGGGTATATGAGGAAGGCTAGTAGGTGGCAATTGTGTGTCTTGCACACTCTAGTCTTGTTTCTACTCTTGCTTAGCTATTTTCATTTCATCTTGCTTTTGTGTCTCCTCCTCTGTTTCTTTCTTCTCTTCTTCCTTCTTCTCTTCTTCTTGTTTCTTTTCTTCTTCCTTCTTTTCTTCTTTTTCTTGCTCTAATTCTATCTTCTCTTATCTCCTTTTTCTTCTTTCTTCTGGTGGAGTAGTAGCTTCTTCCTTGTATTCTTCTTCAAGAAAATCTTCAACCTTGTTGTACAAGTTCTTCCATGATTTTGTTATTCTTTGTACAATTTCTTCCATTTTGTTTTGGAGAATGAAGAATGCCCTATACTTAGGTGTAAACCTAGTATTATGCCTTTTGACTACTTTCTTTATTTTCTCCTTAGTCAAATCAGGCAGTATTCTTGCTAGGGTTGATTCTCTCATCTCCTTCTCCATTTTCAAACAAAAATGTCATCTATCTTCTACAATTTTGGATATTTCATTTGGCAATTGTCCATCTAGTTCAAGAGGAGTGTACTTGAACTGTGCCATCATTCCATAAACTAATTCTTCTATTTTATTTTGTTCATCTTTAGTGAACTTATTGAAATCAACTTTATTTATGTTGCTTAAGTCTCCATTTCCAATCTTTTTACATAATGTATCAACTAAAAAATGGCTTACCTTTTCAAATTGATCTTCTTCATCAGTATTAGGTTGAGCCACATATTTTCTTCTTTTCCTTGGCTCTTCCTGTGTCTTCTTGATTTTTTTCTTCTTTGTGGCTTCCTCTTTAGCTTTTTGTGTGGAGGCCCTTGTTGTAGCTCTACTTGTTGGCTTTTGGGGTGATGGAATGGTAGTTTTCTTTGGTTTGGTCTAAGCTAGAGTCTATTCTATTGCCTTTCTTTTCTTTGGCTCAGCTTGGCTTGGTGCATCCTTGGCTTCTTCTTCCTTAGCACCTTCCTCCTTGTCTTCACATAGCCCTTGAGTTAATTCCATTGGGACTTGCTCTTGTCCATCCTCATTATCATCATTTTCATCATCATCTTCTTCTTTTGCTTCAGACTCTATTCCTTCACCAAATTTCTTCTTAATTTTCTTCATCAATTTATCTTTCTTCTTCAATGTGGAGGCATTTTTTAATTCCATATTTATCTTTGACCTTACCACATCATAAGTGCCAAAGTGTGGGCCACTCTTATCTGTCTATTCTATCAATAATGCAGTTATTGTTGCAAATGCTTCATCTATGTTGATCTCATAACCAAATGGCCTTAGCCATCTCACCCTTGGAATTGTTGCTTGGATAAAGGTGAAGTCAATATCAACTAAGAAGCAGATATCATTAATATGTTTTTCTACTAAGGAAACTGGTATTCTCACCCTTTGCTTCATGGATTTCTTAAAATCCTCAAAATAGCTTGTCATCAGGGTATCAAAATTGTCTCCCATTTGTTCTATATATTCATTAATTTGGGATATGATAGTTCTATCATTTCTCCATGTAACTTTTCCTAAAGAGGGAAATTCATTCTAAACATAAAAGAATACACAAACTAGAATTGCTCCAAATTTGCATTGAGCACCCTTTGTCCTTCTTATGGCTGCTAGGTTTTCATTAATTTGTTGTAGTTGCAGTTCTCCAAAATCATAAGTATGATCCTTTTTCACCAGTCATCTACTGCAATACATGGAACACTATTGAGTCTACTAGATTGGTAGAATTTGTGGGCAATAACTCTAACAGCAAACTCATTCCTCTTTTGTTCCACTAATCACCTGTGTTCTTTTCAATAACCTCCTTGGATTCACTTCTCAAGGTCTTGAACCGATCTAGGGTAGGATATCCAGTTACCCTATGAATGATTCTTTTTGCGATTTTGATAGGGACATCTTCTAACCATAGACTGCCATCATGAATTCTACTCAACACAAGTCTGATCCACTTTGTTTTAAATACAGTGGGAAAACTCAAAACTTTTTTTAAACCCTTCCTTTCATTAATTTTGTATTCATCTTTCAAGACTCCATTGACACACAGCTTTGCAAAGGCTTCTCTTATCTTCATGTCTCCTATGGCTCCTACCTTGCAATTATAGCATCTCCTTACATCCTGAACCATAACAACATTTGGGGGTAAGCAAGAAAGGGCTCCGACGAGATCATTTTTGTATGCAACTTTAGGGATAGGGAAAAAATTAGCCTGCCTAACCTCATTAGCTACTAGTTGGACTTCAAACGATTCTTTGTCCTAGGTTATCTTAGAACTTGAAGCCATTTATGCAAACTAGGGTTTCCTTTACACAGAAATATGAAACTGTGTAGCCCAACACAAATGAAAATACCTCAAGATTGATGAAAATGTGTTCTAAGAGGTTGCAATCTGCTTGGAATGCTAGATTCGCTATTATGAAGTTGCTCTGCTCTCTTTCTCTTCTTTGCTTCTTGATCATGATGAGAAAGAATGATTAAAATTGCGATAATATATCCTATTTCCATTGCATTAAATGCTCAACTAAAAACTTGGCCTCTGAAGGATTTTTTACATTACTCGGCTTGCACTACATCTCCACTTTACTCGGCTTCCATAGGAGTTACTCAACTTAGTATCGTCTATCAACTCGATTGTTGTTAGGAACACAACATGTATTGGAGTTTTACTCAGCATCCAAAGATAGCTTGACATCATCATTTAAAATTTTTTCTTGGCATCTTGTTTCATGCTTATTTCTACTTTTTCAGTACTACTTTATCTTGGGACTAATGTATGATGTAAGTTTGTATATCAATCCCATACACTTCTCTTATGGTTAGTTTGATAAAGTGTGTTCACTTGACCCATTGGATGAAGTAATCCCTCCAATTGATGTTCCGCACTCATCTTTATTCTTCCAAGTCTTATGCATTTGTATTCTTATTTTCTCGACATCAATCTTTTCTTTGCCCTTATTTTCTTTGTTGGATTCATTTTTTGGTGCTTTGGAGCTTGTAGGACAGTTTCTGCTAATATGACCAATTTTCAAGCAACTAAAACATGTGGTTAGGTTCAACCATCTTTTATAGTTCCCTTTGAAATGTGTTCTTATGTAGTTATGGGGTATATGTCCATATTCCTAGCAATAATGATAGCTATACCTAGTGTTGTAATCCCAATGGTACTGACTTTCATTTCCTTTTGTTTTTGTTGGTTGATTTGATGCCCACGTAGGCTTTGATCTATATTCAAATGCTCTATGTCCATACTTCTTACAATTATGACAATGTCCTTCAAATCTTTGTGTCCTTATGACTTTGGATTTGCAATCTTGTGTCATAGGTCCTTGTATGTTGCACTTGTGACAATAACTCTTGCTCTTGGGTGTGTTTTGCTGATTGAATCTTCTACTCTTGCAAATATTAGCAGTATGCCCCTTTTTATTATAGAAATGACAAATGGGTTTAGAATCCTTACCTTTGTCACCTTTTTTTCTCAACATTATTTGATGATTCCCCTACTTTAGTGCTATTGTATCCAAGTCCTGATGTATAATGGGCTGATCTTGGGAATTTCATCAACTGTTCAAAGTACTTGATGGCTTCGCTTGACTTGTTTAGATTCTCTGCTACCTCTTTTTCTCTGTTCAATTCATTCACCATTTGTTCATTCTACATCTTCAAAGTAGAGATCTCAATATCTTTCATATTGAGTTCATGATGAAGGTTCATCATTTGGGTAAGTGTATCCATCTACATTTTTGAGATCCTTGTTAATTCAGTACATTTTTCTTCAAGTCTGTTTGCAAGATTTCTTTTGTCATCTTACATCATGACTCTATCCTCAATTGCTCTTTTCTTTTGTTCAGCAATTTCATATAACATTATGGCCTGTGATTCATGTTCCATCTTGAGAGATCTTATCTCTTATGCTTGAACTTTTTTTTTCTCCATCAGTTCTACTATTGGTGAATCAAACTCTTTAGTGTCTCTATTGACAAAAAATTTTGTGGTATCTATCTCCTTGTAGTTTGTATCATTTTCAGCTATGGTTTTATCCTTCCTTCTTTTCAAGGATTTTCTCAGTTCCTCCCTTGCTTCCTCTACTTTGTGTAGAGCCAGTTGCACATCAATCACTTGTTTGTCAATAATCTTTCCAAGTTTGAAGACTTCCATATTCAAACCTTTTCCTCCTAGCTGTTAGACTTCTTCTTGTGAGAACCTTGTTGATACCAATTGTTGAAATATCTTAACAAAAAGAATGCTTCTGGGGGGGGTGAATCAGAAGTACTAGCTTTTAACCTATTTTTAACAAATCCTTAATAAAATAATATTGAAATGTACATGCATGCATATCAACATTAAGCATTTGTGAAAAACACATGTGCATCACCACATAACACTTGAAATTTTGGTAATCCAAAAACCCTTTAGGAATAAGAAGGTAAAACTGGGGTGGAGATGATACCCACAAAATTACTATAGCAATAATGTTTGACCACTTCTAATGCTCTACCTTGTTAAAGGCCTGCCCTATTAAAGGCTTTACATTGTATCAATAGTGACCTGGTTAAAGGATTTATAAACAATTTACATGAAGTGTTACCCTGTTAAAGGATTTAATCACCTATTTAAAGGATCTACAAAATAGCTGTTAAGATAACCTATCACCATAGGGTTTCCTTTCTAATACAATTTCTAGAGAGTATTAGGTGTAATAAACCTAATAGTTTACAATCATTTGATTGTTGAATAGAGAAACTTTATCTACTTTCTCTGATCTTGATCCTCTGAGATCTGATATTCTTCACTCTGAAAATAGTTTTCCTTACACACCTTCATCCATTCACACATACAATGAGATTTAGTCTTCCTTATAAAGACATTTGAAGACTTAGGGTTAGATGTGGATCTACGATCCATAGTGAATCTCTATTTCCCGCTCATTCCTTGCACTTTTATTATTGGTTGCATGCCTTCTCCATTTTTCTTATTGGTTGCATGTAGATTGCATAGGAAATACAAAAGATTTGATCTAATTATTTTAATCCTTTGAGATTCATCATATGTTGGCCATGAAAATGGTTTACATCTAAATTAGTGAGGTTACAAACTCATATGTGTATTATGTGTTACTTGGCACTTACTGATTCCAGATGCTCAGCACATGTAAAAAACTAGCTTACTCGACTTCTGTTGCATTTCTGTATTGCTTGGCATCATCAATGACTCAGTACTCAAATATCACTTGACACTTGTATCATTCTTGACACTTAAAGTCACTCAACACTTGATCATCACTCGACACCTGAAGATCACTTGGCACCTGTTGGATTTCCTGAGTTGGCTCATGTTGTGGCTTGGCATACATAGTGTGCTTGGCTCCAATGTAGAAAATGGTCAAGTGTGATGGCACTTCAAATGTCAAAACCATTTTGAGACTAACATACCCATGATAGAACCCATCTATGATCTTATGATCACCTTGTTGTCGTGGAATCAGCACCAACCTTTTCTCCCTTTATGATCTCTCAAAAAACATCTTCAGATCATTGCAGCTTGACCTTAACCATAATACAATCTTATGATTGTAGTCTTATTTTCTAGTTTGTAACATCGTCAGTTATATTTAGAACTGTTATGATCCTTTGATAATGGTTAACCCTTTGCATTGCAGCATTGCGGTCATTATAATTTTCATGTGCGATCTTACAATCATGGCTTCATTTTATCATTGGGCCACACTTTTTTTTTTCATGAGATGCTAAATGAACCATTCATTGTAGCATTAGAGATCATTATCTATCACTTCAAAATAATATAATATTTCCTTTGATGTCACATTTCTTGACTATGCACACACCTGGTATTTGTACCATTTGTTTTGACCAATAAAAAACTAGACACCTGTCTATCAATGCACCATCACAATTTCTTACATATAAGACCTCTACGATCTTGTAACTATTTGTACCTTGTATCATCACAACATTCCATCATGTCTTTCACAATCCTACAATAGACATTACTTCATAATATCATAGTATCCCTTTTTATTGCTCCCAATGCCA
Organism: Cupressus sempervirens; assembly: GCA_028749045.1. NCBI lineage: Eukaryota > Viridiplantae > Streptophyta > Pinopsida > Cupressales > Cupressaceae > Cupressus > Cupressus sempervirens. The sequence continues at coordinate 763,263,670 of CM053792.1, read as the reverse complement.
TGATGACCTCCCTTGTCATAATGTTGGGTATGGACGCACACTAAACCATTTAAAACTATGACATTTTCTTATAATACAAAGGAAGTTGTAAGGTTAGAAAAATAAAATATACCATTCATGATTTGATGATGACACATTTATCTCAAGATTGTAACAAAGAAAAAAATTTCCTATGATACTCCGCTAACTCCTTCATCATAACATCGTAAAGGAAGATGTCAAAGGAAAAATAAAAGCTTGCTTAATTTTAAAAACCTATGGTTAGGGATTAGACCAATTTCATGAAGATTTTTGCAATGTGAGATGAAATTCAAATCCAAGGGCATTAAATCACATACTTGGGACAATCGATAAAAATAATTAGATCAAGGAAAAATATTTCTACGGTTTCTTCTGCAAATGGAAAATAATGCAACCCTACGTTTCAATTCAATATTTTCATCATAAATTTGAAAATTAGGTTTAGTGAAAATAGGATCTATCACACTTCATCTTTTCAAGTGTAATAGGTTATGTACAATCCTTCCATGCTACACCAAAATGGGATCCTTTGGATACAAATTACTAAGTTCCTTGAACCCAGCTACCTCAATCTGTATTTCTCTCATTAAATATTTTCTTCTACTAAGAGAATCTACAACTCTATTATACTTCCCACTCCTATATTTCAAAAACAATTTATAACTCTGCAAAAACTCAACCCATTTCAAATGCCTTTGGCTTAATTTTCCTTAACTATTCAAATATTGCAAAAACAAACTCCTTAGGAAGAAGATAGTGTCTCCACTTCTTCAATCATTGAATTATAGCATAAAAATTTTTATCATAAACAAAATATTTTCTTTTGGCATCTTTAAACTTCTCACTAAAATAAGTAATAGGTCTACCATGATGCCTCAAAACAACTCCTATTGTAGTACCACTAGTATCACAATCAACTTGAAACACCTTGTTAAAATCTGGAAGTGTTAAAATAGGTTTCTCTATAGGTTTCTATTTCAATAGATTAAAACTCTTGTCTACTCCTATAATCTACTTAAATTCTTTCCTATGCCATGTCATTGTTTAAGTGAAGGGTCCACAAATACTGCTAAAATCTCTTATGAATTTCTATAAAAAACTAGCCATTCCATGAAAAGATTTTACCTCTATAGCACTTTTTAGAGTAGGCCATTCAATGATAGCCTTCACTTACTCTAGGTCCATTTTTAGACCTTGTTTTGAAACTACAAATCCTAGGTGCACTAGCTTTTTCTTCACAAAACTACACTTCTTTAGGTTTATCAACAACTTTTCTTCCCTCAATTTATCAAACACCTTTTGGATATGCATCAAAGACTCCTCCAATATCTTACTAAAGATCAAAATATCATCTAGGAAAAAAATAAAAAACGTTGTAGAAAATCCTTCAATACCTCATTCATGAGCCACATGAAAGTGCTCAGTGCATTGGTTAGCCCAAAAGGAATTACTAAACACTTGTATAGTCCTTCCCTTATTTTGAAGGTAGTCTTCCACTTGTATCCTTCTCTACTATGATTCTAATGGTATCCACTCTTTAGATCTATCTTTGTGAAATACATAGCTCCACTAAAAAAATCCATAATATCATCCATCATTGGTAATGGAAATCTATACTTGATTGTTATCTTGTTGATAGCATGAGAATCTATGTACATCCTCCATTATCCATTCTTCTTAGGTGCTAATACTACTAGTACAATGCAAGGCCTTAGACTCTCCTAAATCAACCACTTCTACAACAACTCATACACTTTTCTGTTCAACTCCTCACTTTCTGTTGGTTTCATTTTGCCTGCTTCCTTATTTGGAAAACTAGCTCCTAGAATCAAATTCATCTAGTGATTGATCTTCCTTACAAGTGGTAATCCATCTAGCACATTATCAGATACAATATTTGGAAATTATTCCAACAAATATGAAACTTCATCAAGTTCCTCTTTGACTTCATCTTTTCTATCTTTTGGAATTACCACAAAACACATATGCTTATGCTTCATACCCTCTAGGAACTTATTTCAATAAAAAATAAAGGCTCTAGCAACACTACATACTTTTTCATATATATATATATATATATATATATATATATATATATATATATATATATATATATATATATATATATATATCTATACATATATATATATATATGTACATATATATATATGTACATACATATATATGTACATATATATATATACATACATATATATGTACATATATATATATACATACATATATATATATACATACATATATATATATGTACATACATATATATATATGTACATACATATATATATATATATATATATGTATATATATATGTACATATATATGTATGTACATATATATATATATATATACATATATATGTATATATACATATATATGTATATATAGATATATATGTATATACATATATATGTATATACACATATATATGTACATATATGTATATATATACATATATATGTATATACATATATATGTATATATATATGTACATATATATATATATGTACATATACATATATATATATACATACATATATATATATACATATATACACATATATATATACATACATATATATATACATACATATATATATATATACATACATACATATATATATATACATACATATATATATATACATACATATATATATATGTATATATATATATATATGTATGTATGTATATATATATGTATGTATATATATATATGTGTATATATGTATATATATATATGTGTGTGTATATATATATATATATATATATATGTATATATGTGTGTGTGTGTGTGTGTGTGTATGTATCATTCAATGGTTTCACCTTATGTTTCATTCCATCCTTTTTCAGAGTGTAGGTATTTTCACACCCATCATGTACAACATACCTATCAAACTTATTAGAAATAGATAATACTAAGAGGTGGTGGTGAATCAGTATTCTAAAAAATTTTGCCCACAACTAAATATTGTTAATTACTTTATAACTTTCATATAGAATTAAACCAACAATGATGAACAATATATATAGCCATACACATAGAGAACTCATAACACCATTATTTAATACCTAGGGAAACCTTGGCCAAGGGAAAACTTTGGTGGGGATGATACCGGCTAGATGATTCACTAAACAATAGTATCTTATTAAGAATATTGACACTGTTAGGAGTCTACGAAATACATGTCTCGAGTTCTTGCTATAGGGCTAGGCTTTGTTAGAAGCCTCAAACCTCTTACGAGTTGCTTCAACCTTGTTAGGATGTGGTGGATCAAATACAATGTGTTGGTGTTTGAAACTACTGAAAAACAAAATGTTCAATACCAAAATGATAATACTCAAATAACCTAAGGATTAGCCAATTCCTATTATCAATTACATGAATAAACCATTTGGACCCAACTTCAACAAAACCATTGGTGATTTCCTACTCTTTAGGCTCTGCAAAACCAAGGTGGGTATACCTAGGGATGATTCTAATGCAAAGTGTTGTGTAGAGATTCTTCTAGTTTCATTCTGACTCTCATCTATTACCCACTAACACATGAGAATTTTACTTTACTTATTTTAATTTTCTCAAACTCGTACGCATCCCTTATTAGCAGATATGGTCATAATTCTCCTAGAATTTACAAATATTCTTGGAAATAGTAGCTACCTAAGACTCAGAGAATAGATATAAATGAGTAGTGACCAGCATTCATAACTTTGAACAAAATGGAATGAAAAATGATTTTGATTTTATAATTGGTTTAATGTGCAGCAACAAGATTCATCCTCATTCACTTCTGGCTTATGTGACCAGTGCCTATTCCATTGGGCAAAAAATTGACTATTAATGGGAGATCTAATTCAAATAACTTGTAAATGAATTAATCAATTGTAATAAACCATTCCCATTGGTATGAAGTATCCCTCTAATGAACTAATAAACCTTACTGATTCACTGAAGCATTTATATAATTCCTTGAATTAAAAGCAACAATGAAATCAATATACAACCCATCCAGATTGCATTTAGTCAATTTAAACCTTATTTAAATGACTTCAAATTAGATAAACCCATAAAATGGAGACAAAAATTGATGACATAGATATAATGTAAATACCCTTTTGTATTATCCTTTTAGATGACTAATATAGTGACTAGTAGAATGGAAAGCCCAGAATACCTTGTTGATTCTGTTATTGCTATATATTATCAGAAAGTACAACTAGAAATAAACTCAAAAAAACTACACACTATTGGACCGAATGTCTATACTTTTCTTGAGAAACACAAAAATTCTACAAGTTTCAGACCATTACATTGCCTTGAAAACTCATTTATATAGAAATGAGTTGTAACAAGCAAAGAGCACATGTGATTGATAGGTGTCCTTCAAAAAGATTTTTACATACACCTGTAACAAAAAGACAAAAATGCAAATAACAAAAAGGCTAATACATCAAACATTCCTTTGTGGGTCTACTTCTGTTATTTCCTTTGGAAAGGAAAAAATACTTTGATCGGATTCCTTTAGCATTCTGGTTCCTTGGGATAGGTGGCCATCAAATGTGACAGTGATGAGTCATCTCCTACTACCTAAGGGTCCTCTTTGTCTTTATCATCAGTAGCAGAGGTGGCTTCTACTTTTGTACCCTCTTCTTTATCATCATCCTCCACCTCATCATCTCCTTATGTCTGTTATGTAGACATAAACTCTTCCTTCCACTTTTTGTAGGTAGTGTCCTCCAGCTAGTCAAAATTTAGAACTTCTCTTTGTACAGTTACTAAAGAATTTGCATTTGCCACTAAATCAACAAAATCTTTTCTAATGATATTATAGAATAACTATACTTTTACCAACTCCTCAATTTTCATCGCCCATAAAAAATGGCCCATTTCATTTATAACCTTATTTATTCTTTCACAAAAGACTTCATCTAGCTCCCTCTTCCATTCTTCCTTTTCCTTTATTTTATCAATTGTTTTTAGAGCACAAGGGAATAAATCAAAATTTTCTACAAAATATTTGGAAAAACAAATAGTTAATCTTTTGTAGAAAGAATCTTGATTATCATCAAAACCTTACAACTTATTTATTCAATCAAAAAATTCTTCTATCTAATGATATGTTTGCTGAATAACAGATATACACATAGCAGTGGTATCTTCATTCCTCTCTGTCCATTTCTGTATAATGGGTTTGAATATAGATTCATTTCTTTTTAATTCATCCCTGATAGCTGAAATCCTTGATAATTGATCAAAAAATGTGGGCCATTCTATCTTATCTATTAAATACATGATACCCTACCTCAATTTTTCTTCATAGTAGTTATTAAGTTCTACATGCATTTCATATAACTTATTTTTCTCCTCTTCAAAATCCTGTGTAGTATAGAAATGAGACCTTTCTGGAGTATCATGTCAATAATTGGTGTTGATTTAAAAGGCTCAACTGGTGGCCGTGGGGGGTATGTAATCCTGGGTTTACTAGTCTCCCCTAATTTTCTCTTCCCAAGAATCTTCTCCACCTGAGTTACTTTATTTTTTAAGGATTATATTTGCATATCTCTCTCCTCATATTCTTTCAAAACTTCCTCAAACTTAGCATTGAGTTGGGAAAATTTATCTTCCTCTTGGCCAAACACCATGCTACCAAATTTTAGCATCTCTAATGCCATCCCAATTATCTATTTACTACCTATCTCACCAACCCTGAACACTGTCAATGCACTAGTATGCTCTGCAGTGGGAATCTCATGAATTCTATTATTTTCCCTTTTTTCCATGGACCATATAATAAGGCTTGATGGTCATCACTAAATTTGACTCCTCTATGAGCTTGTAGTATTTCTTTAGCAGTCCTTAGTTGAACACCCCTTTGTTTCCTTACTGAATAAAAAACAATGGCATTTTCTATATCCCATTCTAGTAGAAAGAGGAATCCTGACTGTCTAACTATCTGCCTCCTAGCTTCAAGAGTAAATTGAGCAAAATCATTCAAAAATTTAGATTTCACCTCTTCCTTAATATCTAAATCAGGCTTGTTTGGTTGCTCAACCTTGATCTTCTCATAGGTTTTCTCAAAATTTCCCATGTTTAACTCCACAAAAATTTAGCAAAATCCCCAAATTTTATAAATTTCTTATCATTAATAAAACTTTCAGAGGCTTGGCCAACTATCGAATCAATTTCCTTACCTTGGTAATTAGAAATAGTTAAATCCAAGGAAGGCATAGGAGGTTCTTGTGGTTCTCCAATCTCCAAATCTGTGGATATAACAATTACATCCCCTTCTCCACAAATTTTTCTATGCTACTCCTTTAGAGATGCTTCATCATCTATCTGGATTGGGGATTGACTTGGGGAGTATTATTCTTTTTGAGAAGAAGAAGACCCTTGCTCCAATTTTTGCCTTTCTGGAGAGCTGGCTGTAAATGAACTTCTTGACCTTGGCCTCTAATGAAGGGGTTCCTATTGCACACTTTGAATCATGATATAACCTACCCTTCTCTACAATGTATACTAGCCAGGAGCCACTATATTTTTCCTACTTATTTTCCTTTCTACTTCTGCAGCCTTGTCTGGATAGGTCTCAATATACATCGCTTTCTTTTCATTAATAGTATGGATGATCATAGAAAAAATATTCATTAACGCTTGCATTTTGGCTCCCCAATATATTTTATCTTTCAATGGGTCATACTGGGGGTCAAAAGCATTAATAAATTCCAGGGTTTTGTTGAATACTATCCATCTTTCTTTCCTCAATTCTTGTTCTTGCAAAGTGAAAATATTTTTGATTATATCCTCTGGATAATAAACTTGTTGTACCATGTGAGAACCTTTCACCCTCTCTCTTAAGAGTTCATAGAATCCCTTAGGATCAATAAATCTGGCATGAGATTCTGCCATATTGTATTTATCTAGAAACAAATTAAGGTGCTTCCACCCTTTCTTGACAAAGACAAAATCATGTACCACAGTAACAATTGGAAAAAAGGTACCCTTCTTAGACAATTCCCTCTCATCTATAGTGCCTATCTGCCATAAGAGCTCAATTATCCCTATCTTCAAGGGCACATGAAAAGGCAACACATGTGGCTTTCCCAAAAAACCATATACTCTTATTATAGTTGAAACATTATAAGGGATTATATCCCCCCAATTATGACTAACCAATAGTCCTTATGCATGGTTCTCAGGTCTGACCAATTCTAACAATGCTTGTGGAATTCTGGGGCTATCCCCTTTCAAAAGCAGTCTAAGCTTTGATGCAAAGTATCTATCAAATTTTACATAACTAGCATCTGTAGCTTTTGAAGTCATATCTACATTCCACAGCTGCACTGGATTCCTCTCTCCATCTTTGGTCATTTCCAACTCCATACCCTTGGAGAAGAAGGTAAATCCCTTGTACAAACATACATGCATAAGCAATGAATACCAACAGAATGGTTTGTCCACTTTTCCCCATGCTATCCCCACTAGACCATTGTGAATTTCTTTCGCAAGAAAAGTAGAAAAATCTAGAATAGTGCTCATCCCAAATTTAAAAGTTTGAGCCATGATAAGGACAATAGAGCCTAGAATTTGATCAACTTCATCCATCCCAAAAATCTTGCAAAGAGAAAAATATAATGCTTGAGCTCTCAAGTTGAAATGCCTTCTTAGCAATGGCTCTAGGATGCTAGCTATAATCACAGGCAAGGTGCCAATTTTAGTAGCATGCTCCTGCAATGGCCCTATTCTTAGGTAAATCCTTTGTGCGTCATACCTTGCTTGAAGGTCATCCATATCAATATTTTCATGCACAACATGATTAGGATTAAGGTTGAAAACCTCACTAATTAATTTAGGGCAAACCCTAAAGAGATTCACTCTAGCATGGTTCTTTACCCACCCTATAATCAGATCATATTTCTTGGCCAAATCGATCAACAAATCACTATCAAAGAAAATTGTGGAGACTATTAATTTACCAATATCAAACTCCCATACATTGCTCATAGGAGTGTCCAGTTTTCGCTCTGAAAACCATTTCTTAAACAACCCCCCACGGAAACCTAGGCACCTCTTACCTAATTTTATATGTCATAAAAACCTTTTGCTATAGCTACTTAGGTGTTTTGGAATGAGTTCCCTCCCCTTATTTATTTCATGTACTGATAAGGGGAAGTATTCAAGAAAATCATCATGCACAGAATGCTTCAAATAATCTATTTGTCCAATGAATTCTAATCAGGGAGGCATTTTGAATAAAACCCTAGAAATTTTATGATAGCAGATACTTGAAATTTTAAAAGAGTCACATAGTACTTACCTACTAGAATTCGCACTTCTATACTATGTGATTTCTTCTGCAATTTTACTAGATCGCTAGCCAAAAATTTTGTGCCCTAGCTCTAATAATTTAGTATGCCCTAATGTTCTTTTTGCACTTTGGTGATTCATTAATGGTGAGATCATGAGTTCTTTTCATACATTGAAATCACACGAACGAAATTTGCACCATATTTACTCTCAGTAACCGTTACCTCCAAATTGCAACCAAATTTGAATCCTATCCATAGATTTTCACCAGATCAGATGGCTTTGATTTAAAAGGCAACAAGCTTTATGGCTTTAAAAAACAAGGCTACATGTCGCAATACCGCTTGCCCGCATTTCTTAAATTTCTTGCACCTTAGAATTGTGAGGAAGCACTGCTTGTTGATCAAGACAAGATCAACGATTAGATTAATTCACATTTGAACAAAATCCAGTTAGCTATACTAACCAATAGGAAGCCTTCATATGAGTTCACACCTTCTAACAACTTCCATGCCAGTGGGTCCCATATCTTCTTTTGAGTGAGCAGGTGCTTGATATCATTCTTTCCACATGTCATGCTAGCGCATTCTCACTTTTCTTATCTAACAAGCATCTTCAAATTGTAGGCTTGTGCCAGTCGTCAATCTTTGAAAGATCAATGATGGTAGTTCTTATACCCTATAGACCTTCTGAGTTAAAATTCTAGATGTCAGCATGGACACGTGTCTGCATGGCGCATTCTTGCTTTGTTTAAACTTCACTCAAGTTCTTAATGCGAGCAAGCACCCTTCGTTGATTAGGATAGGATCAATGGTGTGAAAAAATTATGCATTTTATGCTCACATCATCCCCTTGGGCCAATGAAGTAACTACTTTCAATATGCATGCTCTAACTCATCTGACCATTGCATTAATTTTTGAAACTTTTCATGGCCACATCATAACTGTTTCCAACTAGGCAAAATTGGCAGACCACATGGCGTGACTCAATATTCTCCCATAATTTGGCCCCACTATGATACACATCGCAAAGGCGCATACATACATTCCTTATCTGACTAGCAGCTTCATAATTTAGGATTGCACTAACCCTCGATCTTTGAAAGATCTATGGCTAATAAGGCTTCACTTCCATTTGGAAAACAAACTTCTATAGTGGCACATCTAGCAGTACATGTCAGCAATCATTTTATAGTGTGGCACCCTATAGTATATAGTTAGAGATTCTCGACCCCACCTTGTCATGTGTAAAAAAATTGCTTGTTCACATTATTTATCTCTTGTGCAGCTTCAAAACATGGGCATGCGCTGGCCTTTGATCTTAGACAGATCAACAATCATAGATACAAGCGTTTTAAATACCACATTAGCTGAAGTGATGAATAAAAAATTTCCAACCACTCCAACTTGTTTGACACTTGCCATGGAAGATATTTCAGCATCATCCTTGAGAACATCAAGCCCATCTTGTCAAACTATGCCACTTGTCCTATTGATGCTTCCTTGCATTATTTATTTCACTAGCATCTCCTTCTTGTGGGAAAGTGCTAGCCCTTGATTCAAATGAAATCAATGGTTGATGCTTCTTAGTGATAAAGGCATATCTCTATTAGTAACTCAACCAATTGTATTGCAAGAAATCCAGAACATGCATGAAAAGTACTGATAAACCTACAAAAGTTTCTGACAACTTATGACTCCCCACAAACTTTACAGTTCATTGAAACTTTAAAAGGCAAGGGCTATTTGTCATCGATTCGTATGCTTGCATTATTTAAAAACCTTGCATCTCAAAATTGTGGGAATGCAATACCCGTTTATCTGAAAAAGATCAACGATTATAAAGACTTTGTGTCATCAGAGGTATTTCCTAATAGAATGATCAAACAATTTATAGGCCAAGCACGACCATGTAAAGTTTAGAAAAAATTATAATGAATTCATGCTTGCACAAGCCCTTCCTTGGGGTAAAAGCAATAAAAATTTTCTAGGGTTTTCTAAGGGTTTGAAAAATAAAAGGAATAAAAACCCTAATTTGCAAGATTTTAAGACTCAAATGATTTTTCACTAAAAGTTTCCATAAGTTCTCAATTTTGAAAAATCATACCAACACAATGTATGCAAGAAGAGCCCATGGCCCTAACATGCAATTATATAATTCATTTATTCACAAGAATATATATACATACAATAATTTTTGTCTATTTTATTTCACACTTCCTCTAATAATACATTAGATTTAGTTCACATATCATCTTATCAACTTCACATAAATTAGGAATATCACATAGATCATACATATGTAACACACTTATCTTCACAAGGTAAAATCTTTACTTATACCTCTCATATTCATAATTCACTGCTTAGTCGGCCTTCATGCTTTTATAAAAGTGACATAATATAAAATAACTTATGGAATAATATCCACGTAGTTATCTCATCATCTCTTAAGAATTATTTTTTCACCAAAATAATTCCTCAAGTTGTACAATCCAATTCATTACTATGCTCTATTCTACTTTGTTAAATACCTGTACTTGTATTTCAATCATAACTCATGTCATACTATCTATACACACATGCACATTGGTATACATCATCATAATAATATCATAGAAATCTCCTCAACTATGCATAAGATAACTCTCAATGAGTCACCTATACACATCACATCTTCTCTCTGTGCTATTGTAAATTGTCTAAGACTTAGATAATTTTCTATCTCTAAATGCATAAATGAAATGTTGATTATATGTTGATGTTGTGGTTCTACAATGCACAGCCCATTTCTATCAGAAATGGGGACCTCCTAATTTATTTTTTTGATGTTTTGGATCCCTAGTTTGGGATCCAACTCTTTTTGAGGTCTTATCTAGTGTCCTAGTTCATGTTTGGATCCTAACTAGAAAGCCCAGTTGCTGAGAACTAGAGTCTTGGGAGAAAATGAGACTTTTGAAAAAAAAAATGGCACACCAGCACACCTAATTAGGTACACTAATGTGCCAAGGAGGAATTTTTTTTTGTTTTTGATGCACACTAGCGCAACTGCAAAGCTATGGACCTCCATAGCACTCAAGGAGCTAGGGTCTATATAACCCCTCCCCTCCCCCTAACTTCTCACTTATTTTCATCTTGAGCCCCTTGTGGATCACAGGTGCATAGCATATGAGGCCTACCTCTCTACCATTTTCCCCTAAAAAACACTAAACACATTAGCTTAAACCCTAAAAATGGTGTGCATTAGCGTACCTCCCTAAGTGCATTGATGTGCACCACTTTTTTTTCAAAAAACTTTAAAAAACAACAAAAAAATATAAAAGAACAAATATGTTAAAACCATATAAGATGCGCATTCGCACACCTAATTAGGTGTGTTGATGCACACCTTCTATTAAGGTTTTTTTGTCGTGGTAAAGGTGCACTAGGTGCATTATTTCTTTTGCTATGAGGATAAAAAAATCAAATTTCTTTTGTGTTTTTTGAAGTAATTAGGTTTTAGGATTTTGTTTCTAGGGTCCAAATTAATCATTTTTTTTCTCAAAATCCAAGCTAATGGATGTCTTTTTTATAGATACAATGGTGTCTTCCTCATCCTCCCTTAGCGAGAAAATGGCACCAAAACTAGTAATTTTTAAGCTCTAGGGCATTTTGACAAAATCATGCTTTCAAGATGACAACTCAAAAATTTGAGATGCTGATTTGGGAAACATAGATTTAGGAGAATTTTTAAAGATATGCAAAAAATTGAGAGGTCCCAGATGATCTGTGTACTAATCCAATTGGGGCTCATCAATGCAGCATCACACCTAGTGTCAATGCAGTCTTTAGAACTGATCATGATTCTCATAGAACATTTTGTTCATAAAGAGAGGGTTGTTAAGAGAATAACAAGACAGATCATTCTAGATCTCCAACCCAAGAATGTTGAAAAGGTGTTCCATACCCCATGAGCAGACCAATTCATTCAGCTAACCTATGAGCAAGTAGAAAGATGGTATTGGGAACATGTTGATGAGGCTTCTAAGATTATCTAGTCCTCATACCTTATAGAGAAGACTCCTCTAGGAAACAAAACTAGCAAAGTAGATATGACAAGAGGATACATGAAAGAAGATATTGGATACTTGATTATACTCTTGAGTAGGGTTATGGGTTTGCTAGCAGTTGGACACTTGAACATCTTCATGCTGCACTTTATTAAAATGATATAGAAAGTGGAGATGCCACTAGATTAGGTTTCTGCTCAGCCAAAATTTGTGTGATTAGTTGGCGGTAGAAAAGAACAATAGGAAATTCTACATGGCATCATACGTGGTGTACTTGTTAGCCACAAGAGCCACAGATTATCTAGGGCTTTATAAAAGGGGCAACATGTAGGATGCAAATGCATGGCCATATATTATATACCCTTAGCTGGTGAAGAAGAGGCTTTTAGAGAAAAGAAAAGAATATAGAATTGTTAACGATGCTTTCATCTTCATAATAATCCGGTTCATAGAAGGAGAGTACATGAAGAAAATATTAGAAGAGGTGGTTGCACAAATATCACCGGTCAGAGCTTATTACATCTAGTTCCATAAATTCACATATTTAAGGGTATCAGGTACAACTATTAACCTTAAGAAGCTCCCAAGATATCCCAGTGATAGATTGATTATCCTTGAGATTTCCCAACAACTCTTGTCTACCTATGACAAAGTTAGAAAGAAACATAAAATATGTTGGACCTGGCCTATGACTATAGGACCTTTTTGGGTAGATTAGAGGCAAGATATCCCCTCTTTTGAATGTGAATGGGATCAGTATCCACTAGAAGAGTATAATTATCCTCGGCCATATTTTGACAATATTGGGAGAGTGCAGTACTTGGTAGGCAAAATATTTCAACATGAAGAATCTATTGAAGATCATTGGATGAAAGCGAAAAATGACTATGATGTTTGTATCAGGGATTATTGTAGGATGACTTTGTATTTGGTAGAGAAGACCTTAAAGATAAATATTCTATTGAAGATTGCACAATAAGACATGGAAAATTTGCTTGATCCTTTTTTCAACATGGATAAAATTGGTGAAAGGCCTATTATGAACACTGAGATTGATAGAGAAGAAAGCTCGGATATTAATTACAGGGCAAGCCATGTCATCAAATTGATATGGGATTAGATTAAGAAACCATTCAAATTTGATCCAATTCCTGAGATAGTGATCTTTCATGTGCAAGCCCATCTAGCCAAAGGTAGAAGGAAAAAGGTCACCATCCCTACATTTACAACTCAATCACTAGTAAGGCTAGAAATGGTGCACCAACTTGATAGGTCAGTTGGTTATTATCAAGATCAAAAGGGAAAATGTAAGTGCAAGGGAAAGAGGAATTCTCCTCAACAAGATGAACCAGAAGAGGGAAAAATTCAGGCACCTCCATAGTAGGAAGGGGAAAATGTTCAGGGGCCAAAAAATGTTGAAACTACACAAGCCCAGGGTAATCCCCAAATACTACCAATTGCATCAAGCCAAGAAGAAATAGAAACTGATGTACAAGAGGTTTCCCCACCTTAACAAAAAGAGCAAGCCTCCCCCTCCACACCAAAAAGAAGGAAGATTAAGACTCTAGTGAAGAGGAGACAAAAGGTGATTAAGAAAGTGATTCCTTTTCCATCTATCCCTAGACCCATTTTGGAAGAGGAAAAAGAATAGGGTGATGAGGATGAAGAGGATGATTTACCTTTGAGTCAGAGGACTCAACTAGCCAAAGCCACATAATAGGATGAAGGATAATTTCCATGGTCACACTATCATTTATCCTCGATGAATCCATGTAGACCACTACATCTGAAGATGAAATGCAATAGTGGATAGATGAGTAGGATGTGGAGGGCATTGATATCTTTAAGATTTTAGATTTTGACTTTATGCTGGTGGGTAATGAGTTGGTCAGGGATAAGATCAAAGACATGCCATCAACCTCAATAGGAGGATTGGAGTCAGATGCCCCCTAAATCACAAGGACTTGAGACAATTCTGAAATCCCAGTTACAAGTTGCATTTTGTGTAGACAAGGGATTGGCTACCCCTCTTCCTCTAAGTATAGAAATTGAATAGGTCCAGGTAGAACATGAAGAAGAGTCACATCAAGTATCCACCAATAAAGTGTCAAAAGAGGGGCAGATAAGTGAACAACCTCCACAAACATCCCAGGACACATAAGTGAGAATTGTGGGCTCCACAAATACAGAGACTACCAACACAGACCCCTCACAAAGGGAGAAGACTCTAGAAAGGAGTGATAAGGGGAAAGGTATAGCTAAGGAAACACCTTCATCCTCTAAAGGTAAATACCTGATGCAGCATATTCCAAGGTGTCTCAAAAAAGAAGTAACAAGAAACAAGAAGAAACAATTCACTACTAAGGAGGAGGATAGTATGGAATTGACAGAAGTGCTAAGGAAGCTTGATTCATCTCCAAAGGATGCAAGATCATTAACCTTCATCATGAGTGATCAGATCTAGGACTTGCTTGCTCACATAGCTATCCCTCCTCTAGAATCAAATGTTGAAGAATTGACTCCAAGACATTATCAGATCTAGGAAGTTATACTTGGCAAGCCAACCTTCGAAACTGCAAAGCTAATGGTTATGATGGGGATGAAGGAAGTTTTTAGGAGCCTAGAATAGGATGGGGTGGAATTAATAACACTTCAGTGTCAAAATTAAATCTTAAAGGGATATTTGAGCAAAGTTTTTGGCCCCTTCGATCCCACTAACCTTGAAGAAATTCTTAATGCCACAATTCATAGAAGGGATAGGGGAGCAATTTAGTTGGACCCATTTTTGAATGCCTATCAGCAATGGTGGGAAAGTTTTGAGGAAAAAGTCATACTAATCATTCAAGGGAATTTAAAATTATTACATGTTATGTAGGAGAATGCAAATAAATTAGTGGCAATTTTGAATCAAGATTTTGGATTAATGGATGAAGTATATACTAGGGGAAAAGATTTACAGGCATTATAGGTGATAAAACATGAGAGGTATCAGATGCTCATGGATGTATATATAACAAAGGAACTAGATTTAATAGATGATTAGATTGAGAAGATTATAGATGGGAGTAAAGTAATGGAGTCATTACATGAGATTCACATGCTCAAGGACCAAGCCTAAGAGAAAATTTTCAAAGTTGAGAAGCATTATAGTGATGCATGTTTGGAAATTTTAAGGATGATGCATGGGAAAAGTTAATACCTATAGGAGTAGTAGTTCAGAGATTTTGAAAGATTTTCTGATGAAGTTTATAATGATGAGGATATCCAGTGGGCATTTAGAACAGAAGAAGCTTTATTAGAGCTTGATACAAAACTCTTCGATTTTGCAAAAATCCATATAGAAGTGGATAACTATAGGTAGAAAGTAAAGAATAAATATAATGCCTTAGATCTACTAGATGTAGCTAAAGTCACTAGGATAATTGATAAATTCAAGGGCAAATATCTAGACATAGATCTGGTATAAAGGGGAACAAAACCAAAAGCTGGAATTTTAATTTTGACACTTGGTGAAATTTTGCAATTTTTGACCTCTGAGGTGTGTTGTTGTGCCACATGTGTTGGTGTGCCAAGTGCACTAGTGCACTAGGTGCACTGGTGTACCTTTTGAAAAGTATTTTAGAAGATTTTGAAGAAGTCAGAGAGGCACTAACAATTAACCACTAGTTCCAAAATTAGAGCTTTCCATGCATCGAAAATGCATTCTTACAGTAGTTTAACTCCTATGGATGCCTAGTAAAGATATGACTTCTATTTTTGACACTTTTGGACACTCCTACATCAAGTAAAGTCTCTCTTCTTCTTATTTTCTAATTATTTTCTTTGTTTTAAGACATGTAAAGTCTCATGCATCCAATTAATGATATAAAAATAGATGGAGTCCTATTAAGCACTAGTTAGAGAGTCAATTTGTATATAATTAGCTTTGTTTTATTAATTTAGAAGCATATGATTGCATAAAGATATCTCTCACTCTCAACACAAATTGAGGAGATTTCTTATAAATATGGGATTGTAATATGTATTTCGGGCTGCCGTTATTTTGAAATAGTATATGCTTTTGTTGCTCGCATTTGGAGTGTACTGATTCTTGGCTAAGTGTGTTATATTTTGTGGATGAATTTTCATGGAATATAATTGAGCCAAAATCTTATTGCATTATTTCTGGCTATGTGATCTTTTGATTATGGTGTTTGCTACAATTTTAAAAATTCCACTGACGTGTCTAGTTCGAAATGAGATCACCCATTTTGTTCCTGCATAACTTTTTGTCTCACATGAACACACTTTCTATGGCCTTGCAATTTTATGAAAAGTGAAACATCTTATAGTTAATTAATTCCCCATCAATGATTTCATTAGTGGAAATAAGTGTTGCTTCTACTTTCATTGATTACCTACCAATCTTTTTGAAAGCTTAACTCACAGATGCATTGTTTCTGTAGTTTATGTCTGTTAGGATTTACTTTTCAGGTTATTTTCTTAAACTTCTTGTCATCTTATCTTTGTTATTTTCTTTACTCACCCCTTCATTAAATTAGCAATTCATATAGTTGCATTGTTAGATTGATTCATCATAAAATAGAAAAATACTGAAATATAGTTTTTTTTGTGTGTTTTATTCTTTTGAAGTAGCAAACAGATTTTACATCTTATCCAAAGTTATCAAAACTAGCAAAGGCCTCCTCATGAATACTTACATTTATCTTCAACTGAGCGAATTCTAGTAGGTTGCAAGATCACCCAAAACCTTGGAGTTGATCCCCAAGATTGACTTTCCAAGAGAGGAGTTTGAAAGGATTTCTAGCATTAAGCATCGTGCAAAATGATAGCTCAATAGTTGTCATAAATGAATACTATGAATACATCTATTAGACCATATTTCTAACAATCTCCCCATTTGGCATTGATGGCAACATTTGGGAAAATTGATTAAGTCCCAAATTGATGTTATACATAACAAAATAAATAAAAGTAACTACATAAAAATTTCCTTCAAAACATAACAATTTTATTCATTTTTTGATGGATCATTACATTCATTATCACTACTTTACATTGATACATAAGTACATAAGTGTACTCCCCCTTATATATATAGTACATACAATTTTCCTTCTACATATTACTCCCCCTTTGACATCAATGACAAAGGTGTCGAAAACTATATTCTCAAAACTGGATAGCTTGTTGCTAGTCAACTTGTCATTCTGAAGAAACAATCTGCATAAATAGGTTTTAGCCTGTTCACTTATTTCTTCCATTTTTCTTTTATAGAATTAGAAATACTGATTAGTGTGCATAGTGCATAGTATGCCACTTCAACTACACTCAAGTCTATATATGTAAACTTGTTATACAAAGGCTTTGTTGAAAGACATTCCTCTAGTTGCATCTATAAAGTACTGATGTTAGGTGACAAAATTTCTCTAAGACTAGAGAATTTATTTTTTTCCTTTTCCTTGTCAGATTCCAAGCTTCTGTTCATACCATAGATCTTCTCCACTTCTATTCCATAGTCTTCAATGCTGGTCTCTAGGAGTTTTAATTTCACATTAAATGATTCAAGATCACTCATCTTACTCATAATTTGACTCCCAAAGTCATTCAAGTATTTGTATAACAATGTACATGTGCATATAATTTCTTCCCTTCATTAATGTGTTTTCTGATTTCCTTGATGCTTCCATCAAGTTCTTTCAAGTCATATCTCACATTAGTGCATGTTGTATTAAATAGAGATGCATCATGCTTCACTTGTTCTTACACTAAAGCTACTTTTTCTAGAGCTGTGAAATCTTCATCAACTCCTTGGCCTTTACCTATAAGTCTAGATTAGCTATAGTTTTGCTGACCATTTTATGCATTCTATCCAAGAATTTAGGAAAGTCTTCTCCAAATACTTTACTAATTTATTCTTTTCAAATTAATCTTTTTTTACCATCATCATCATCTGATGACATTGATATTGTTGATTTTGCTGCTATGATTGAGTTATTGTAGGCATAGGTGTAATTGCTTTCATTTTTTCCTTCTTCTTCTCTTCCTCAACTTTCTTCTTCTCTTCTTCCAATCTTTTTTTCTTTTTTCCTTGCATCTTCTTCATCTTTCTTTCTTTCCTCTTCTCCTTTCTTTTTCTTTTCTTCCTCTTCTTTCTTTCTCTTCTTCTCTTCTTCTAGCCTCTTTACCTCTTTGTTATCCTCTTTGTTTCTTTCTTCTCTTCTTCTTCATCATCATTAGAGCTAGAGTATGCTATTATATTATTGATATTGCCAACAATATTTGCTCCATATCTTGCAAAAGGATTCTATTACCTATTTTTGCTCCCCGCCAAAAATTTAAAATTCAAATATTTGAGCCCACCCAATGGTCTTTAACTATCTTTTATATTATTTTAATGTCACAGAGATACAAAAAATAAATGAGTAAAAAACCTTATTGTATCCCATATATTCTCTAAGTTTATTTTTGCTGGCCCGTAACTTTCCCCGCCGTTAGATCTTTTGTGATCTGCGGTGGGTGCTTTCCCACATTCTCAAAATGCACTACCTTTAAGTAATGTGGGCAAGTTCCTAAAGGCTGCATGGCAGGTGCGTCCATCTTCTTTTATGGGCTGCAAAGGGGAGAGCTATCAGGTCAGCTAGCAGTTTGATTGGCAGGCACTTTCTCATATTCTGTGTTTTGACAAACTTCGTAATAATGCAAGCAAGTGCCCTAGTGACACATGCCCTAACAATGTCATTAAGGATGTTCATGTAAGTTCAAAGGGTATGGGTTATGTACACTGTCTGATGCAATGAGATCGAGGGCTGGCACTTCCCCGCATTATGAATATGCAAGGAGATTAAGGAATGTGGGCAAGTGCCTTCTTGCCACATGTCCTTGTAGGATCAGGTTATTATGAAGCTATAGGGTGATGCCAAGGTGGTACCAGGTCATGCTAAAGTGTATGCTAAATGGTTCATGGGCCCATAAATTTTAAGGGATAGGCACAGTATAAGGAGGATCTTTCATGATCATTGATCTTATAGAGATCAACGATTGACCCTTTCCCACAATATGAAGATGTGAGAAAATTAAACAATGTGGGGAAGTGCTTGAAGGACACGTGTCCCAGCAGGCCTGGCGAAGGAAATTAATAGAAAAGTAGTACAGTTAAGGTTGGTACTTATGTGACTACCATGGTTAGGGTTTTGAGGAGGTGGTGCAATTAGTTGGTTTGGTGGTCAAACTCGGGAAGGCCTTGCAGGGTGGCAAAATGAAATGAGACTATTGGCCCACGTGGCCCATTTTGGTTGCAAGATTTAGTTGACTTGTTGACTTTGCTAACTGATGAGCTAGAAACAAAGGAAATCAAACTTTCTTGCACAATTTGATCCTCATGATCAATTCCAACTACTCTCGAATGAATGTTGAACCAAGTAAAAAGTAGGAGAACACTCCACTACCCCAGTTTATCCATCTACTTGGTCAGAATGGTTTAATGGTGCAATTTTCATCAGGGCCCTATTTCAAAAAAATATCATATTTCATTATATTTGAATCTGTGCCCAGATCAAATTTTTCTCTAGATCTCTAAAGAGACTTAATGGCAATGGTTGTGGAGTAGCTTTAGTTAGAGAACATCTCAGTTATGCCTAAGCTATAAAGGCAATTTTTGTAGATTTTGTCTTCTCTGGTCAACCCTTCTTTATTTTCTCTGATATTGCTCTACAATTTCACTATAAATCCCCTTTTCCTCTGAACTGTATGATATTCTTATCTCCTTCAGCCATTGATGTGAAGTGCAAGAAATATTTTCCTCTCATTGGTGTATTGTAGATATATGTAATCTTACATGATTATATCTCTTTTGGCCTATGAATGGTATATAAGTGAATCCTCTCCTTCCTTGTGTCATTCATTTGGATTTTTTTTGATTTGCAAGTGATTTCTAGATTAAAGCAAGTCTAGATGTGTATATCTTTTGTTGTCATGATGGTTCAATAGTGCATGTATGGGCAGAGATTGGTTTGAACACTCTATTTTTGGTGCATCACCTCCCCCTCTTAGGTTAGAATAGGTAGATTTGCTTCTATGCATTCCTTCTCCCTTTTCCTCTCCAAGAGTAGTTAGGTGCACCCTGATAGTAAAAGAAGCCAACCTTCTCTAGAGACTCAACCTCATAGTTCAAGTCCCACAACTTTGAGGTTGTTTCCATGTTTCACAAGGTTGTCCTTAGGTAAAAACTTTGGACAAGGGTGCAAACTTTTGTGACAATAGATTCTCCTTTAGATCTACAGGTATGTGCATACTGTCCACTTGCATGGGTTCAATACCCATAACAATATATGGTGTTGAGAGTGCCTATTATTTCTTTTCTACTTCTCCTGCATCATTAGATGGTGTGTGTGCTTTCACATACATTAGGCTATCAAGATTTGACTATGCACTTACCTTAGGCACTAAGGTCATGAATTGTACAATTTCCTTCTTTATCTCTTTCCTAACATCCTCATAGTTACCACCCATCAAAATAATTTCTCTTCTTTTGTTCCTCAACAAGGGATCAATACCTTTGAAAATTATGTTCGAGTCCTCCTTAAAGTCAACTTCACATAGTTTATTTATTACTGTGATCCTTAAATTTAGATCTTCTTCTAATACTCTCTTATTCCTATTTATTAGCCTATTATATAGATCTTCTAGTATCTTATTCTAAATATTCTCAAGCTTATTATTTCTCAAAATCATGTTTCTTACAATGAAATTTTCTAGTTTCCTTCTATTTATATTGTTGTAAAAATTATAATACTTATTTAACTATACAAAATTATCATCATTCATTATTTGCATGTTTAGGTTCACCATCTTTGGTTCCCATGCTCTCTTTCTACCTATAATTTTTCCTTCCTACACATCTTGCACTACTAGTCTATCTCTAGCTTCATCCTAATAACTTTTAGATTCACTTATTTGCATCATTTTTCTTCTCTTTCCTAGTCCATTGGTGGTCTGTTGGACCCTTTTCTTGGTGAATGGTACAGGTTCTTGCTTAACCTTTACCAATATCACTAACTTTCTCTATGCAATAGGTACTTGCACCTCTGATTGCTTCTTAGGCTAATCACCTATTACTCTAACTAGTTGCATTGGTGCAACTATTGCATATGGCACAATATGGGCCTACACACGTGGTTGTGCAATTGTCATACCTTCTAAAGGTCCTGCAACAATAATATGAGTTGTTTTTATCACTTCAAATTGTCCACTTGCTTGCATTTCCATCTTAATGCTTTTGACTTCATTAAATTCCTCTAAGGTCATGCCTGATTCCTTAAGGATAGAATCTATCACCTTTTTCACTTTCTTCTTGCTCTCCTTGTTATGTAGTTTTGACTAAACTATTCTCATTTCCTCCTCATAGGTTCCCCATCTAGGACATTGTGTGTTCTTCTCTGACTAGAGTATGATCTATGCATACCCTTCTATGAGCTCTATGCTCATCTCATATCCCATGGGTTCTATGAACTTAACCCTTGGTACCACAGCTTCCATATAGGTGTTGTCTATTTCCACCATGAAGCATATCTCTTCCTTGTACTTTTCTACCATTAAGGGAGGTATTCTATACCTCTATTTAATTTCCAACTAGAAACTTTTCATCATTCTATCAATGTCATCATCTCTAACATTCTCCAACTTAGATATATAGCATTGAGTCACCATCTTCATTGCATACTCATTGTTATCCCAATTTTTTATTCCAAGAAACTTCCTTGTAGCATAGAAAAATAAGTGAGTCAATAGGGACTCAAATATAAAAACTATGCTCTTTATTTTCTTCACTTTGGAAATGTTATCCAACAATTTTAGTCTAATAATCTCATATAGATTAAATTTTCTCCCTCGAATTTCCATTACATAAGCTGCATGCAAAAATCTAGCTGGTATGGAGTTAGTCCTTGATCCATGGTTGAACTTGTACCCTAATATCTAGCTTAATAACTTTACTCCTTTGTATTGAATGGAGTCTACCTTCATGTTTCTTCAATCAAACCTAGTATTTAGGTTTGTCTCAACTATGTTTCTTACATTTGTCTCATTTATGGGATTGCATCCCTTATTGCTCTAAACTATGACCTTATGAATTAATTCATTATCAATAACTATTTGCACATCACCTAGCCATAACAAATCATTATATACCCTACTGAGAATAATTTGGACCTAATCATGATTATCAAACTTTGTATAAAACATATATTTTACTAAATTCAACTCACTCAAGTATAGATACTTAGATTTTAGGGATAACTCATTGATACACATGGTTTCCAAATCTTTGTGAATATCTTCATCTCCTATGCTTTCGATCTTACAGTTGATGTAACTTCTAATATCCTCAACATGAGGCACATTCTTCAGAACGTGCAAAAATGTGTCCAATGGGTCATCCAAACGAAAAATAAATGGATGTTTCTTGAACACATACCATGGTCTATCACTCACATCATAAACAATTTGACAAGCCATTGCATTTATACTCTATTCACTAAGAAATTTAGCTTAGCTCTATAAAATGCCTTAAAATTATGTTTTAGGGCTTTTGCAACATTTTGCTTCACAAAGTTCTAATCGTACTTTACTTTGCTATCAAATTGCTCTTTAATTTAGTAAAGACACTTCACATGAATAAATTATGGTACACATAATCTTGTTTGTTATCCTTAAATCATTTCAAATTGGATTGCACATTACATTTATATCTACCACAAATTCAAATATTGTCTCTATTTACCAGTAAGCTTGATTTCTAAATTCTTGCTCATTGAAATCATATCTAGACTTGCGCACTTGACCACAACTTTCTCTCTATATCCTTTACCTTTTGTGAACTACACAACCTCCAACTCTCTCTCTAACATTAGTTATAACCAAATAATGCACTATCTCTTCTAAAATAGCTTAATTTAGGTAGGATGAGTCACAAACAATCTATGACTTTAATTTCTCATCAAGTACATCAAAATATTGGTCCTCCAAAACTATATAAGAGCTTTCTAGATCCTTAGCTATCACAAATGCTTCTTTGAATTCATCAACATGTTCTTTAATTGCTTCCTTCTAACTGTTGTCACTACCATTATCATTCCTTCTATAATTTTTGTTGTTTTTCCTTCTGTAATTAGGATTACTATTAAAGTTCCTTATGTCCATTTCACAATATCTTGTTTTGTATCCAAATTTATTACATAACTGACATACAAGTGCATTACATCTCTAATTTTTTCCATTTTGATTTTTGGGTGCTCTGCATTTCCTTGCAATGTGTCTAGGATTGTTACACTTGTAACACACAAACTAGTTATTTTCTCCATTGGATTTATCACCATCATTGGAATTTCTTTGTGATCTACCTCTTCCATTTCCTACAGGGTTAGTATTCCTAAACATTCTACTATTTGTAGTATTACCATCAAACTTAGGTTTCTTGCATTCTATTGCTTTATGTCCATAACCATGACATTTATAACACTAGAAATTAGTAATGGGTTTAAAAGACTTACCTTTGAAATCTCTTTTCATATGTCCAACTTCACTATATACAAAGCATCTACCCCTAAAATCATGTCTTACTTCCTTGGGTGGTTCATCTTGCTTAGGTATATCAACTTGCTTTGTTTTCTTAGGTTCATCATGTTTTACTAACAAATCAATTAATTCAACTTCCTTTGATACTTCAATAGATGTGCTTGATTCTACCTTACTCAGATTAGATTCCAATTTCTCTCCAATAAGATATCCAATTCCTATCTTGTCATAAGAAGGTATGATGCTAGATCATCTTGAATTAGAAAATAGAGGAGAGAGAGAGAGAGAGAGAGAGAGAGAGAGAGAGAGAGAGAGAGAGAGAGAGAGAGAGAGAGAGAGAATTATTAAAACAAAAAAAACTAGAGGAGAGAGAATGTGACAAAAATTTAGAGGAAAAATAATAAAAATGGGAAAAGGGGGAAAAGAGGAATTTCTATTTTCAAGGTGTATAGGTGGCATGAATTAAAAAAAAAAAATGGTTTTCATTCCATTTATCAAGGTGTGTAGGTAGAATTCAAGAAGTTTGTGGAAATTTCCTCAAATCATGCATTTAATATTTGTTGGTCCACAGGGTGGTGCTTAGTTGTATTTGGGAGGCACTTAAATATTTTCTAAAAGATAGTTACATTTATCTTTTATCCTACATTGGTTGTTTTTGTAACATCTTAGATGGTAAGTGCCTATTTAAGAAAGGCATATGAGCATTTCTAATCAAGCTTCAAGGTGTGATCTCTTCCTAGTAGAAGCTTGGAGAGAAGGAGGAAGTAGAGGAGATAAATTTTCTTGAGTCCATGGATAGTGCTCTGAATGTGAGGCAATTTACAATAGGATTATGGTGGAGTTACGAGCTTGTGAGAAGACCTAATAGCTGAGGCTTGGAAAATAAGGATATTTCTTGATGGGCTTGTAATTACTAGTTGGATCTTCCTTGGTGGTTTCTACTAGAATGTGGATGTAAACTAGCTAGGGTTTGGATTAGTTCTTGCGGGATCTTGTAGAACTTTTACTTGCTTTGTATTTGGCCATAACTGAGAAGGCCTTACAACCCAATACATTGCATGTGAATAGCTATTTTATGAATAAAGAGTTTCATTTGGCATTAGATTATGTATCTTGTGTTGTGTTTCCTTTGTGTGGTTTTTTTCTATGGGCTAAGACATCTCCTTTGGAGATTATCTTACCTTGCACTACATCAAGGTCTCTGGTAAAATATCTATTCATCTATCTTTCACTACTAGAATATATTTTCTCTAACTATTTCTTAGCGTGTGTCAGTTCTCCTTTCATAATGATATTGTACTTTTCTAATTCAACATGCTAAATCTTGATAGTATCTACTTCAAATGTAACTTGACTTAACTAGGACCTAAGGTTAGCATTCTCAGTTTTCAGTTGATCAAGTTCATTCTTGCCAAAAAATTTCTTTAAGACTTAAGTTCAACAATTTTCAGTTCATATTTTAAAATCTCATTTTCTTTTTGGAGATTTCCTACTTAATCATTGTCACTAGTCTACACAATTGATTCCTTGTTGAATTTTAGATCATCAATCTTGTCTTTCAGTTTACCAATGAAATCTTTTTCATCCACATATCTATCTTTCAAGTTATCTCTTTCTTCAGTAAGAATATCAATCTACTTAAGATCTTCTTCAAGGTTTTTCTTCATGTATTCCATGTCTATAAGGATCTTACTCAAGTTGTTAAAATTCTTCTAAGTAACTAAGCTTTGATACCAATTGTTAGAAATAGATAATACTGAGAGGGGAGGGGAGGTGAATTAGTATTCTACAAACTTTTTCCCATAGCTAAATATTGTTAATTACTTTATAACTTGCATATGAATGTAAACCAATAATGCTAAATAGTAAATATAACCATACAAATAGAGAACTCATGACACCATTATTTTTTAACTAGGGAAACCCTAGCCAAGGGAAAACCCTGGTGGGGATGATACCCACTAGATGATTCACTAAACAATAAAATCCTATTAAGGATATTGTCCCTATTAGGATTTTGTGAAATACATATAGTGTCTCAAGTCCTTTTTATAAGACTAGGCTTTGTTAGAAACCTCAACCCTATTACGATTTGGTGGATTAAATATAATGTATGGAAGAAGAGCCCACTTCCCTAACATGCAATTATACAATTTAGTTCTTCACAAGAATAGATATACATACAATACTTTCTATCTACTATATTTTACACTTTCTCTAATCATACATTAGATGTAGTTCACATATCATCTCATCAACTTCACATCAATCAAAAATATCACATATATCATACATATGTCACACACTTATCTTTGCAAGATAAGATCTTTACTTATACCTCTCATTCATAATTCACTGCTTAGTTAGCTTTCATGCTTTCACACACTTGTCATAATATAAAATAACTTATGGAATAATATCCACATAGTTAGTACATCATGAATTAGTAATTATTTTGTCACCAAAATAATTCCTCAAGTTGTACAATCAAATTCACTGCTATGCTCTATTCTGCTCTATTAAATACCACTACTGGTATTTCAATTATAACTCATATTGTACTATTTGTACACCCCTGAGCATCGGTATAGATCATCATGATACTATCATAGAACTTTCCTCAACTATACATAAGCTAACTCTTAAATGTTCATCCGTACACATCAGATTTTCTCTCTTTTCTACTACAAATTGTCTAACACTTAGACAATTTTCTATCTCTAAATGCATAAATGAAATGCTAAATATATGTTGCCATAAATAACAATTATCAAAACATCTATTTGACCATATTGCAAACAAAATTTCCATGACCTACCCATTAACATATGGCATATGTCCATAGGTATGATATCAAAAAGTACCTCATCTTGATACCTTCCAATCTTGAATTTCATTGAGCATTGCTCACTGATCATGACCTTGTGGTCATCTTAAACCTAGGAAATACGATATGGATGTGAGTTCTTCTACCTCTTTAGCTTCAATTTTCTGAACATCTTTTTTGATACTAGATTTTTAGTGCTTCCACCAATAATGATCATATCACAACACTTATCTTTACATTTGCACCTAGTGCAAAATAAACTTCTCCCTTGATCAGGTTCATACTCTCCACTAAACAAGACTCTCTTTTTCACTAGGACTTCTCCTCTTTCAGCATCTTCAAAATTGGATGATTTGGCATCTTCATCAACATGCACAACCTTTTTCTAGCCTTTAGTTCTCCAATTTTTCCTTCCTTGGCACTAGGAATGCTTAAATACTCCATGATATTCTTCTTCGGAGTGGTTCAAACATTTCCCATGGAAGCCTCATCTTCTAGATCCTTGTCCTCTTCCTCTCCCTCTCTGGTCTTTATTATTCTAATCATGAGAATGGTTGGAATTTATCCCTCTCTAGTTCTAACTACTACTTCTTTCATCATCCTTGTTATTTTGATCATAATTTTGGCCTCCATAAGACCCTCTACTAGATCTTCCACTACGACCTCTTCCACTATTCTTGTTATCAAATTTATTGTTTATCTTTTCCTCAACTCTTAGGGAAAATAAATATGCCTCTTCAAGAGTGTTCATTCAAACCAAACTCAACTTCTCCTAAATGCTTTGGCTCAACCCATTAAGATAATAGGCTACTTTCTCCTTATTAACTTTGAGATGGCTAGTTCTAATGAGAACTCAATAGAGCTCCTAGCTATACTCCTAAATAGATCTTCTAGCTTGCTTTAACCCTTGCATTTTCTTTAGCAGATCAAACTCATAATCTATGGGGATGCATTTTATCTTTAATTTCCCTATCATCCAATCCCATCTAGTGATTTTATCCTTTTATATTTTGCTCCAATTGAATCTCTTTCCACTATATCTTTGCATGTCCCTTTATTTTTGCATTTTCAAACTTGACCCTATAAGGATCTTGAACATCTTCATACTCAAAGTATTCCTCAAATTCATTGATCCAATCGATCAAATCCTTTGGGTATCAAAAATGTGGGAACTTTAAATTTAGGTCTTTTTCTAATCTTGGAGATGGCCTTGAAAAGTCTTTCTTCTTCTGGGTTTAGAACAGCCTCTACTTCAGCATTTTTTCTTCTCCAACTTCATCATTGCTTTCATCTCTTTAATAAAGATTTATTTGTCTACAATGTGTTCTTCCAATTCTTGCATTTGTCTCTAGAGGGCTCTAAAACTCTCAAGTATAACACCTATGACTCTTCCACCATGCTCTCTTTGTGGAGTCATTTTTTTCACACTTCTACTGAAATACTAATGCAAACTTCCTTAGAATCGGTGACTTGCCTATACACTCAGCCAAAACCATGGTCCTTGTACAATTGCCTCAGAGTCAATTACTTGTTTACCCACTCACAATCTCTAGCTCTGATACCACTTGATGAGAGGTGCTCCCCTTAATACCTTAAACACATAACAAAAACAAAGAAATAACAACAACTTGCAAGAACAAAATATGGGATTCTTATTATCACCAAAAATGTGAAATTACAAAATTCAGAATTATGGGTTCCTTCAATATAGTAATCTTCAAGAAAAATCTTTGAACTATCACCTAAAGTTGTCCTAGATAATGTACATGCATTTCTTAAATAGGAAATTTTACACCACCCAGGAAGGTTCTAGACACTCAAACTTAAAATTTAGGGCCAAAAGACCCTATAAATACATATAGAGTCAACTAAATACAACTTTGACATTTTTTTTGGAAGTTTTAGTCAACTCAAATTCATAAGGCCATAACTTTTGAACCATTACTCTGATTGGCTATTATAACCACTTTTCAGAATCCTCAACCTTAGGCTTAGATCAATGCAAACACCTATTCGTAGAGTTTTTGGGCCTAATCCATGAACATTTAGACCATCAAAACTGAGCCCAAAGTTTTTTTACCAAAACCTTGTACCAAAAATTCATAATAACTTCACTGATACCTATGATATGACATTGAGCCTCAATTGATAGGTTGATATGAGTGAGATAAACATCCACCTTTGGAATTAGGACATTCTAAGCTTGTATGACTAACTTACTAAGTAACAAGCCACCATAGACAACAACTCTGCATCAAGACAAGACAACCATTATTCAAACAACTAAAATGAAATATTTTTTTTGGTTGATGCAAGATTTCTCTTACACCCAAGATTTTCCTACATCAATGCACTCACTTCACTCATGAATATTTTGGTCTAGCTTCTACATTTGTATAATTTTTTGATCTTCTTCAAGGTTTGTCTACTATTTATTTTCCTTTTTGGCTTCATAAGAACTATGATTGATGACCTTCCTCCTACCATGGGTTGCATCTATTTACATATTAATCAAGTTTTTATTAGTGACACACACTTATTTAGATTGTATATAGCTACTGAGCTTATTATATAGCTATCAGTGTTTGCCAAGTATTTTAGTTGTCATTGAGTTCTATAGTTGCTATTGAGTCCTTTGGACAAATCTCAGTGGTTACCGAGTAGTCACAGTTAAAACAAAGATCAAAATTGTAAACCGTGCATCTCAGTGTATGCCAAGTTTACAAGTGCAAACTGAGCTATGCAGTGTTCACCGAGTTTGTAGTGTATGTGATGCAAGTCTAGTGTTAATCAAGCTACCCAGCATTAACCAAGAGACTTAGTTTATACTGAGCTCAAGGTGATAACATTTTTTGAGTCATACAATGTAAATCAAGAGACTCAATTTATATGATGAATTTCATAGTATTTATGGAGTCACCAGTGTAGACCAAGTTCAAGACTACTTGGAAGTGATCAGTATGGACTAAGCTTCTATGTCTAGTAAGTGCATGATGATGTTGAGCATTGATAGTGGATGTTGAGTATCAAAACCTCACCGAGTCAGTCTTCAGAACCTAAATGTCTTCATGTGGGCCAACTTTGTAATATTTTGTGGTAACTTGTATTGTGGCCAACTTTGTAATTTGTATAATTGGATTGATAAATATGTAATGTATTGTATCATATCCAAAGTGTGTGATAATAGTAAGGAATGTGAATGTGAATGCAATGTAAGTGAATATAATCGAAGAAAGAGCAGAAAGAGCAAATTGAAAAGGCTACATCAATATAAGGAGCAGCAAAGACATATCTATCACAACAAGGTGATTAATACATAAAGGAATCTCATTCAGCAAACCAAGTTTTAGATTAGAGATCATCTACTAGTTCATCCTAACAAGTGGATCAATCAAATCCTTTCACAATTTATACCTAACAGTCTTTTGCAATTCTCTTTACCGAGTGCATACTTAATTGTATGTTTGTAAATCCTTTCACAAAGTGGACCTAGTAGTCATCATTGCTCCTAATACAGAAGATCATCAAAAGTGATCAATGTAAGCTTTAGCGGGCTAACTTTATATTGCAGTACTAAAGTTGTGTGTATCATCCCCACCCTAGTTTTACTTTCTATTTGGAAGGTTTCTGAGTCATCAAATCTTTGTGTCATAGTGTTATGAATGCTTTCATGTTTTCAATTTCTTATGCATGCAATTAGATCAAATTATGTGTGATGAATTGAATGCTAATTGGATTGTTGGATTAAGAGTCAAAAATTTTAAAATTCTAGAAGTTACTGATTCACCCCTCCCCTCTTAGTAACTTAGCATAGTCTTGAATATTTCCAACAATTGGTACCAAAGCATTGTGGTTCTCAAGAGAAAGATTAATAGCTTGAGAAAAGATCAAGGCAATGGAGATATTTATACTTGACAAAGCTATTGATAATGAGAAGCTAGATTTACAAATGGCCATTGCCTAACTCAAGAAAGAAAAGGAGAAACTCTCTCAATCCTAAAAAGAAGAAAATAACTTACAATTCAAATGATTGATCATCTCTACATTGAAGAAATAATTGAAGACCTTCATTCAAACAATTCAAATGAAGCCAATGAAGAAATAAAATAACTTTTAGAAAAGAATGGTTCCCTACAAGAAGAGGTAAGAAAACTTAAAAGAGAGCAAGAAATTTAGGCAATAAGGTTATGTAAAGACATGGAACAGAAAAACAAGATAAAAGAAGAGATAGATGGAAGGAACAATGAAATTTAGAACCAATCCCTTCAGTAAGTAGACCTTATTGATCAGCTCTCTAATGTAAATGATGAAATCATGAGCCTAATATTTGAAAATGAAAGAATTAGGAATGATTTAGATTCTAAAATGAAAATCAATGAAATAATGAGGAATGATCTAAATTCTAAAAGGAGAATCAATGAAAGATTTTGGAATGATCTGAAATCTGAAAGGCAAGTCAATGAAAGAATGATGAAATCCCAAGTAGATATGAATCAATTGAATGAGAAAAGCCTCTATAGGAAGAAAGGAAAAGTAGGAATTGGATATACAAAAGAAGTAGAATCATCCAAGCAAAGAGCTCAAAAGAACCAAAGAGCTACTTCCAATCACTGTGGTAAGATAGGTCATACATCAAACATATGTTGGAGCAATGGAAAACAAAAATTCAATGAAAAGTGCTACAATTGAAATCAACATGGTTATAAGGCTAATGAATGCAAAGAGGAACCAATATTTGAAGGAAAATGTCACAAATGTAAGAAACATTGACACAAGTCATCAAAATGCAAACCTAAGGTATTGAATCTAGCAGAGAAAATTGTGAAAGCAATATTTGGTTGGGACTACACCTATTGCAGATGTCATTATTGTGAAGAATTTGGACATGTTGGAATAATTTGTGTAAATCATCATTTGAGGAAAAGAGACACTACTAAGAGATGTTTCATTTGTATAGAACTTGGTCATCTTGCCAAGAACTGCATGAATACTAGTAGAATTGAAGATGAGAAAAAGGAGAAAGCTAATAACGTCCAAAAATAGATGAGACAACATTGGGTTCCTAAGTCTACCAAGGACACAAATCCAAATAATGATGATCAACTTGGGTGACTCTATCATTTCTCCTTAAGTTCTCATAGGATAAATTGGAACTATTCTACCAAAGAAGACATCCAAAATAGTTCCAGATTGAAAGAGAAAAATGATCCAAATTAGTATTCAAGATACAAGGGGATCATTGAGTACAAGTTTCTATCAAGTTATCTTGTCTACCAAGTGAGTTTGGGCCTAGACTCTACCGAGCAAGTTTAGGAGTGATAAAGATGTTTATGATTACTGAGTCATGAAGAATTCACCAAGTGTTCAATACAAGTGTAGTGGATGACAGTTTATCAACATGATGTTAGTCAATCTACCTTCATACTGAGCATTTATGGCAAAAATTTTACAAAATGCAAGGAATAAAAATTATTTCTTACCATGAAATTTTGAGTGCTATTGCGAACATGTGATCTTTAGAGCTTCCAAGAAATTTGAGAAAATTTCTAGGAAAAGTTTTCAAATCCCCTCAAACCCTATTGAGTGAAGATGGCATCTAGTAGTAGCAAGGTTAAGCTAGGATTTGACATGTTGGTTTTTGGAGTGGAATGGAAAGCACCAGACTTCAAGCTCACTCTTGCGATCACTAAAACCCTAAATCTGAGTGGAGCGTAGTCTCAAATCCCCCCAAAGGTAATTTTGATCAAAGATATTCACAGTCATTTCAAATGTGTTATTCAAGAAATTGGTACATTGGAAATGTATGGTGCCCTAGGCCAACTGTGTGTAAATGGAATTTTGAAACCTGAGCACCAACACCTCAAAACCAAAGGGTTAACACATATCACTCACATGCCCCATGAATTTCAAGTTAAATGGATTAGGTTTATCCTAATCTGGGTGCATAATGGTCATCTATGGCTTGAGCAATTAGTGTTAATCACAAAGAAGATGATTCATCAAATCACTAGCTTCCTAATGCTAGCCAAGGCCAAAATGACAAAAACCCTAGGTCAATCAGAATTGGAAAAGAAAATCCTAGTAGATGAGATGGTCGAGGAATGAAAATCAATAGTGTTTCTAATATAGAATTTAATTTTGGTATTCACGTCATTGCACATAAAATATATAGCTCTAGCAGGTTGAACAACATGTCATGTGAAGCTGTGGACTTGGCATACAAGGTGATAAAGAACAACTTGCCATTCAACCTTGCTAAGCTATTTTTGAAACAATTCAACAAAATTATGGAAAGCATAAGATCTTTAAAGAATAACCCATGTAAGTTTGGTTCTTTGTTAACTTGTCTATTCTTTTACATTTAGAAATTCCTCCCTTCAAAAGGAACTATTGTTTGGAGAAAAGATGTGCTTGTGTTATATCACATAAATGAGTTTATTGCTAAAATGGGGGAAAATTATAATAGTATTATGGATAAATATTTTGATGTAAAATCCCCAAGAAACTAGTAGAATATTATAAGGATGATGTATGGTTCATGGTGGATTGTGAGAAAATATACATTTAGGCAATTAAGCCTAGAATTGCATGGGTAAAACCTCTTGGTTATGAGGTTAATGTTGATGAAACTAAAGACATCATTGAAGCTCTTATCAATAAGCTAGTTGATCCTAAGGCTACACATTTTGGAACATATGATGAAGCAAAGGCCAATATTGAAATTGAAATAAAGATTCCTTAGGTGGTGAAAAAAGGGAAGAAGCGAATTGCAAAAATGAAATCTAGTTCAACCATTTTGTTAACCAAGGGAAAAGGTGAGGATGAGGAAGTAGAGGATGAGGTAGAATCTGAAGAAGAAGAGCCACTAAGGAAGAAAGGCAAGGTGATTATCACCAAGCCCCAAAAGCCATCCACTATAGTTTTCATTGGGAGATCTTCAAAGAAGAAATCTGACAAGGAAGGAGGAGATATTATATTCAGAAAACCTCCACCTACCTTTCAAGATAGATTAAAAGATCTAGAATCAGGGGTAGGAATAAAAAATTTCAAATCATTAAAATATGAAATTAGGATAGTAGAGGAGTAGAAGTAGATTGAAGACCTAGTAATGGATAAGATGGGTAAATAGAAATACTCACTAGACTAGCTTGCTTCACAAATTCCTAATGAGTTGTTGGAAAAGATAAAGAAAAGATGAGATTTCACCATGTAAACTATCAAAGACATAAATGGGAAAACCTTGACACATCTATTATTGAGCATATCAAATGCTGAGGTAAAAGAGTCATTGAAGAAAATTGAAAAAAAATTGACTCTAAAGTTTAATATTTGTCTAGTCTTGATTAAAGATATTGAGCATTTTGTAAGGAATGCAACAAACACTTGGAAGAATGTTTATCTATTACATAAACCAAGTGATTTTCTAGTCAATGTCAAAGATTATGATGATGATGAAGATAAGGAGAAAGATGAAGAAAAGAATATTAAAGAAGTAATTCTTTTTGACAATGAAGAAGATGAAGAGGATCAAGGACAAGAGGCTACTGAGGAAGAAAAGCTAGATGATGAGGAGACTAATCTAGTTAAGGTAGTTGCAGCAGTCATTGTCTCACTTCCTCACTCTCCAAGAAAACTAGTGACCACATCAAGCACAAAGACAGCCCCAACAAGTTTGATTGTGAACACCGGTGCCAATCCAAATGTCCAATCACTCTTTTCTCCCACTCAGCTTAGCATATCGCTAATGTAAGTGACTTCCACTTCATCTACTAAGCTACAAATTCCTCCCTCATCTATTGAGTTGAGTACTTTAGTTTTGAGCACACCAATTTTGGGTTATTTAGGTATTTCTATAAATATTCCTTCAATTAGCACAGTATCAATTTTTACAGCTAGTCCTAGCATGTCTACAATTGTTTCTATTTTGGGTACAAAAGTAATAAGTGTAAGGATAGTTGAGCTCAAGTTTCAACCGAGCACAAAATTTTTGAGTAAAGGTAAAGAGCTAGAGGAAGAAATTGATTTATATGAGGAAATTTTTATCCCAAATTAAGACATTTCCAAGCTTACCTCAAACCAAATGCAATTATTTAGTGACCTCCTCCAGAAGAAGGCTAAATAATAGAAACTAAAAGGGGAGAGAGATAAGCAATTTAAAATAATTAAAGATGCAAAGAACATTCTGGTAGAGGCCATAGGTAGTGAGGTTGACTCTTCTCAACCAATTTTGTATCAGCTAATAGAGGCAGTACAAAAATTCAATGAAGATAGTGAGGGGCAAGAAAAGTTAGTGCAAAAAGTAGAGAAGAAGATTGATAATAACATGCTAGAGCACATTGCTCAGTAGATAACCATTCATCAAGTAGAACTTTCTACAATTTTGGGCAGTATAGAAGCATCTTATACAAATGTGTCATTAATTTTTGGAAAGCTTTGTGATGTCTCTGATTTAACAAAAGAAATAAAGGACAAATTTTCCAAATAGATGAAGGTTTGAAAGCTAGTGCTCAGTAGCTACAACTTGACCCTAGTTCAAGCTCTGCACATTTTCAAAAGATAAGATTTTTGTCAAATATGCAAGAAGAACTGCTTAGAGAAGAAGTAAGGATAATATCCACATTGATAGAAATATAAAATATAATTCTTCCCATCATGGATGCACTACAAAAACATATTGTACATTCAAAAACTCTCATCCATGACAATAATTTCTCCATTGTGGATCATATGATAGAATTGTCAGCAGAGGTTCAAATTGCACTTCACACATGCAAGATCCTACAAGACAATTGGAATAACACCTTGGCAATCATTCTCAAGGTACATTTAGATTTTCTATCTCATTTTGGTGTTACTATGTAAATAAATAGAATACATCTTTGGCATTAATGTCAAAAAGGGGGAGAAAATATATATTGGAGAAAGACATTTGTTATAGGGGAGATCATGCAATAAGTTGAAAAATCAATGGGGGAGTGAGATATGTACAGAGAGATATGTTGTATAAATCAAGAAGATGTATAGTATACTATATAAATAACCTTACCATGTATAGATATATCCCTTACAAAATCAATTTTGAAAAATCTCAAAAAATAGTATACTCTACCAAGCTAGTATCACAAGTTGATGGATAAAAAGTATTCAAGAATATTCTTTAGTTATGGTTGATAAGTTTATATGATGACTTTCATAGTATCTACCGAGTCACTAGTGTAGACTGAGTTCAAGACTACTTGGAAGTGATCAGTATGGATCGAGTTTCTACATCTACCAAGTGCATGATGATGTCGAGCATTAATAGTGGATGCCAAGTATTAGAACCTCACCGAGTCAGTCTTCAGAACTTGAATGTCTTCATGTGGGTTGACTTCATAATATTTGTGGTAACTTGTATTGTAGCCAAATTTGTGATTTGTATAATTTGATTGATATATAAGTAATGTATTGTATCATATCCAAAGTGTGTGAGACTAGCAAGGAATGTGAATGTGAATGCAATGTAAGTGAATATAATTAGAGAAAGAGCAGAAAGAGTGAATTGAAAAGGCTACAACAGTATAAGGAACAATAAAGACATATCTATCATAATAAGGTGATTAATATATAAAGTAATACCATTCAACAAACTAAGCTATAAATCAAAGATCATCTACTATTTCATCCTAATAGGTGGATCAATCAAATCCTTTCACAAGGTAGACCTAATAGTCTTTTGTAAATCTCTTTACCAAGTGCATACTTAATTGTATGTTTGTAAATCCTTTCACAAGGTGGACCTTGTAGTCCTCATTGCTCCTAATAGGGTATATCATTAGAAGTGATCAATTTAAGCTTTAACAAGCTAACTTTATACTGCAATACTAAAGTTGTGGGTATCATCCCCACCCCAATTTTACTTTCTATTTGGAAGGTTTCTAGGTCACCAAATCTTTGTGTCATAGTGTTATGAATGCTTTCATGTTTTCACTGTCATATGCATGCAATTAGATCAAATTATATGTGATGAATTAAATGCTAATTGGATTTTTAGATTAAGAGCTAAAATTATTAAAATTCTAGAAGTTACTGATTCACCCCTCCCCTCTTAGTAACTTAGCATAGTCTTGAATATTTCCAACAACATCATCTTCCTTTTCCTCTCCTATGTTCAAGGGTTTCATAGAAAGGGTTTTTTCTCCCTTGGTTTTTTTTTCAATCCTCTTGTCTGAATGTTTTTTTTCCTCTGTTGTACTTCATTCTCCCCATATCATTGTAGAATTACCATCGTTTTTGCATTTTGGTTTTAGGGTTCTTTTTAGCATCAATCTTCCTATTTTGTTAAACTCCTAGCACTCTACAAATATATGCACCTTTGTAGTTGTATAGGTGCAATGGTTCTAAATCTTCCCAATCCTTTTTCATACTAAGTCTAGCACTTTTACATACATGTGCACTTGTGCATGTCCTCAAGTGCATAGATGCACAATTTCTCAATCTACAAGTATTTCTTCTTGAGTCCTAATAGACCCACACATGTGCACATATGCACTACTATGACTTTAAAAGGAATCCCATAGATGTGTACTTTCATAGGCACACAACTACACAACTTTGGAATTGCTTATTTGGCTAGTTTTCTCATCTTGTCATTTTTTTAATCAATCTAGTTTGAGTGTTAATTATTTTTCATGTATAAATTTATGAAAATTATAGTGATGATATGTTTCTTATACAAATTAATCAAAGGTTTCTACTTCTATGGAAATATCCAAAGTTTCCCAACCTATTACTATTCATTAATTCAAGGTTGTGCCCCTAAAGTCTAGGTTTGTCGATGCTCATTCCAAGATCAAGGATACGAAGATAGGGAATATTGACTAGAATCACTTCTTGAGGATCTACAAAAGTTTAATAAGAGGTTAGATATGCTCACTTCTATCATTTTGGTCAAACTTGTCAATGATTCTTTGCACCCAACATCCATCCAACATTAAGAACTTATAATAATTTTGCAACACCATTATCTGTCAAATGAACAAGTGGTGAAGAGTGTCATAGGTGAGGTTGTAATAGATATTAAGCCATGAAATGTCAACAAGATCTTTCATCTATTGATTTCAAATACTTATTATTCAATATCTTTTGAGAGTTCTAATAGGTGGTACACAAACTATAACAACGAGGTAGATGCATTGTTGAAAGAGAAATATTTGATCATACCTACTCCCAATGATAGGAAAAGAAGACTAGTTATGATTACAAACTACATGGTGGAAAACATTGGTTATTGCATTGTTCTATTGAGTAGAATCATAGAATTTCCCATTGGAAGCCTCTTGGAGACATGGATAATTGATTTCATCAAAATGTTAAGAACAAGAAATAATAGGATTGAGTTGGCTAACACAATCATCATTGAATCCCTAGATGAACAATTAATTTTTCTGAAGGATGATCCAAGATTCTACATGACATCTTCTGTTATGTACTTATTGGTATCTAGAGATGATTATCATGTTTGACTCACTCATCACAATGACATTCATTCTTGGTAAAGTGGCGATGACTAAGTTTTAGCATAAGGAGGACCCAAGTATTGAGTAAGTATTGAAGTGTTTCCATTGATTGGAAACCACTTAACAAGAATATTGAAGCATTATTAGGAAATACAACAATTGGTAGTCTAGCATATCAGTCATGACAAGAGATAAGATGTAGATAAGCCTATGATAGGAAACCATGCATAGAAATTAGTTGGTTATAGCCAAGTCACCACTAATGTGACATGATTATGAAATAATCTAATAGCAACATGACATGGACATGGAGAGAAGTGGTCAAAGTTTTACAAATAGATAATATTGAGAGAGGGTGGTGGGGTTGAATAAATATTATACAAACTTTATCCCACAACTAAATATTGTTAATTCCTTTATAACTTCTATATGAAAGTAAACCAACAATGTTGAACATTAAATATAATCATGCACATGGAGAACTCATAACACCACTATTTGTTAACTAGGGAAATGCTAGCCAAGGGAAAGCCCTAGTGGAGATGATACCCACTAGATTATCCATTAAAGAAAAGAATCCTATTAAGGATATAGACCATGTTAGGAGTCTATGAAATACATATAGTGTCTTGAGTCCTTGTTAGAGGACTAGGTCTTGTTATAAGCCCCAACCCTATTAGGAGTTGTTAAATCAAATACAATGTATGCAAGAAGAGCCCACTTCCCTAACATGCATTTATATAATAAAGTTCTTCACAAGAATACATATACATACAATAATTTTTGACTAATGCAATTTGCACTTTCTCTAATCATACATCAGATCTTTCAACACATAGTTTGCATATCATCTCATTAAATTCAATTCTAGTGTAAATATCACATAGATCACACAATTATTTGTGCAAGATAAGATCTCAATTTATACATTGCAAATTAGTAAATATCTTCTCAATCAGCCTTCATGTCTTCACAACTTATGGATTAACATCCATAAAGTTGGTTCATCATGACTTAGTAATTATTTTATCACCAAAATAATTCCTTAAGTCATACAACTCAGTTCTCTACTATGCTCTTTTACGCTCTATCAAATACACGTACCCATATTTCAATCATAACTCATTTCATACTATCCATACACATCTATGTACTAAAATACGTTATATAGATCACATATATCTATGTGTTGCTACAAATTGTCCATAAATGAAATTTTGAATACATGTTTCCATAATCTATCTAATCATATTTCCAACAATCTCCCCCGTTGGTATTGATGGCAACATTTGGGAAAAAAATTCTATGTCCCAAAATGATGTCATGCATAACAAAAACAAATCAAAGTAACTATATTAAATTACCTTCAAAAAATTACAATTTTATTCATGTTTTGATGAATCATTAG
Source organism: Cupressus sempervirens (assembly GCA_028749045.1). Lineage (NCBI taxonomy): Eukaryota > Viridiplantae > Streptophyta > Pinopsida > Cupressales > Cupressaceae > Cupressus > Cupressus sempervirens. The sequence goes on along the minus strand of CM053792.1, from coordinate 763,223,970 downwards.
ATTCCTTGCATTGATACATAAGTATACTCCCCCTTACATATGCAATTCCTTAGTCCTTAGTACATACATATAATTTTTCATAAGTGCACTCCCCCTTACATATAAAATTCCTTACTCCTTAGTACATACATACAATTTTTCTTACATGTTACTCCCCCTTTGACATCGATGAAAAAGGTATCAAAACTATATCCACAAAAACTATGTTGCCTTTTGTTGACTAGCTAGACATTCTAGATATGTAATTTGCAAAATCATGTTTCAACATGTCAAAATCCTTCATCTAGTTCTCTTTGATTGTATTAGATATACTAATGAGTGCACAAAGTACATAAGATTCCTTTTCTAATACAATTAAGTTAGTCTAGGAAAATTTATGATAGGATGTCTTAGCTGTAAGACACTCCTTCAATTGTCTCTGCAAAATGAAAAACTTGGGTGATAAGTATTCCCTAAGGACAGAGAATCTCCTTAATACACTTTCCTTGTCAAACTAAATGCCTCTGATAAAATTGTGAATCTTCTTTATCTTAGTTTCAAAATCTTCAATCCTAGCCTCTAGTTGTTGCAATCTTGTAGTGAGTATCTGAAATTTCCTCATTTGGCCTTTGATCTTATTATCAAACTCTGATAGCTAATTGTATGACATTGCTCACTATCCATACAATTTATTTCCTTCATATGTGCTCTTCCTCAAATCTTTGATGCACACATCTAAATTTTTTAGATAATTTCTGACATTTGGTGCATACTGTATTAACTAGTGATGCATCATGCTTGGCATGACCTTTTGCTGATGCTACCTCAGCTAAAGTTGTGAATTCCTCATCAAACGTCTTCACCAGTTCCTTGGCCTTTTTCTACAAGTTTTGAATTTCTATAGTTGTGGTAACTATCTTTTGCATTCTGTCAAAGGCTTCAGTCAGTGTCTTCTCCAAAGACTTTACTAATTTATTCTTCTCAAACAATTTTATAATGATCTTATCAATCCCTTCTGATCATCATCATCATCAGATGCCACTACTACTGTTGCTACTATCATAGGAGTTACAACCAAAGTACATGTGACTACAATCTTCTTTTCTTCCTTGGACTTCTACTTTTCTTCTTCCAATTTCTCAACTACTTCTTTAGCTTTCTTCCTTTTCTCTTCATCTTCTTTCTTCTTTCTTCTCATTTCTTCTTGCTTCTTCCTTTCATTTTCCTCTTATTTTATCTTTTCTTCAACATCTTTCTTCCTTTCCTCTTCTTCATCATCATCAGAGCTACTATATGTTGTCAAATTGCTAGGAATGGATTGGTCAAATCCTACAAAAGGATTATCTTTTGCATGCACAATTATGTGAGTACTATCCACTTGTATGGATTTGGTACCAATAACAATGTGCATGGGTGGAAGTGCTTTCTTTGTCTCTTCTACTTCTTCCTCATCACTGGAAGTTGTACTAGCTTGTACATACACTGGACTCTTAGCCTTGGATTGTGCACTTACCTCTAGCACTATGGTCATGAATTTTACAATTGCTTCCTCTATTTCCTTCCTAACATCCTCATAGTTGCCTCCCATTAGAAGAATATATCTTCTTTTGTTCCTCAACAAGGACTCAATACCCTTTAAAATTCTATTTGAGTCCTTCTTGGAGTTAGTTTCACATAACTTGTTTATAATATTTATTCTCAAGTTGTTGTTTTCTTATAACACTCTTTTCTTTCTATTTAATAATCTATTAAGTAGATCTTATGGTATCTTACTTTGTATACTATCAAACCTTTTATTTTATAATATCATGTTCCTTACTATGGCATTCTCTAAGTGCCTTCCATCCATATTTTTGCATAGACTATAATAATTGTTCAACTACATACAAAATTGTTATCACTGATAATTTGTATGTTATCATTTTCTACCTTTAGCTTCCATGCTAACTTTCTAGCTGATGTTCTGCCTTCTTGTGCTACTTGCTCCAGTAGTCTATCTTTAACTTCATCCTCAGATTCTTTAGAATCAATGACTTGTAGTGTCTTTCTTCTCTTTCATGGTCCACTAGTGGACTTCTTGACCCTTTTCTTGGATGATGATGCAGGTTATTTCTTAACCTTCACCAATCTCTTTGATTTCCTCTATGCAATAGGTGTTTCCACCTAAGATTGTCTTCTAGGTTGATCACTACTTGTCTCTACTGGTTGCGCTTCTGTAACTGATACATATGGTGTAATAGGGGCCTATGCAAATGGTTTTGCAATGGTTACACCTTTTGAAGGTACCTAATTCCTTAAGGATGGAATTAATTACCTTTTCTACTTACTTCTTTCTTTCCTTGCTATGTAGTTCAGAATGAACTATTCTCATCTTCTCATCATAGATTCACTATCTAGGGCACTTTGTGTCCTCAAATTGAAGTTTGATCTGCACATACCCTTCTATAAAGTTTGTCCTCATCTCACATCCCATGGGCTCTATGAACTTAACCCTTGGTTCCACAGCTTCTATGCACATGTTTTTTATCTCCACATTGAAGCATATATCATCCTTGTACTTCTTTACCATGGATGGAGGTATTATGTACCTCTATTTCATTTCAATTTGGAAAATCTTCATCTTTTTATCAATGTCACTGTCTCTAACATTTTCTAGCTTTGATCTATAGCATTGAGTCACAAACTTCATTACACACTCATTGCTATCCCAATTTTTCATGCCTAGAAACTTTCTTGTTATATAAAAGAATAAATGAGTTAGTAAGGACTCAAATTTAAATATTACACTCTTGGTCTTGTTCAATCTTGCATTGCTATCTAACAACTGCAATCTGACAATCTCACATAAATTTACTTTTCTTACCTAAATTGCCATTACACAAGCTACGTGTAAAAATCCAACTATTACTGAGTTAACCCTTGAACCATGGTTAAACTTGTACCCCAATATCTTACTCAATAATTTCACTCATTTTTCATGAATTGAGTCTACCTTCATGTCCATTCTATCAAATCTTGTATTTAGGCTTATCTCAACCATCTTTCTTATATTCTTCTCATTTATAGGATTGTATCCCTATTTACTCAATCCAGTGACCTTGTGAATTTGTTCATTACCAATTTCAACGTGTGCATCACCTAACCAGAACATACCATCATGTACCCTACTTAGAATTATTTGGGTCCAATTATTATTGTCAAAATCCATATAAAACAAATACTTTACTAAATTCAACTCACTCAAGTATGCATACTTGGACTTCAAAAATAGATAATTGTTACACATATTCCCTAAGTCCTTATGTATATCTTCATCACCTATGCTCTCAATTTTACAATGTATATAGCTTTTGATGTCTTCAACATGAAGTACATTCTCTAGAACTTGTGAAAATGCACCTAATGAGTCATCCATAAGTCAAACAAATGGATGTTTCTTGAATACATATCATGGCCTTTCACTCACATTATAAACAGTTTGACTAGCCATTGAAATACAACTATATGCATTGAAAAAATAGTTTTAGCTTCGTAAAATACCTTAAACTCATGTTTTAGGGCTTCTCCAACTTTTCACTTCAAGAACATCTTTTCACTCTTAAAATCATTATCAAATCACTCTTTAATTTACTCAAGACATTTTACATGAACATATGGTACACACAATCTTCTTTAGGATCTTTAAATCATTTCAAATAGCACTACACATTAAATGTGTATCTACCACAAATTCAAATACTATCTCTATTAACTAGTAAACTTGATTTCTAAATTTCTACATATTACAATCATAAAACTTACACACTTGACCATAGCTTCCTTTGTATGTCCTCTACATTCTATTAATTGGAAAATTTCCAACTCACTCTCTAACACTAGTTCTAACTGACACTATGCCTCTTTTGAAACTACTTAATTCAGGTAGAATGAGTCACAAATAATTGTGAACTTTAATGTCTCATCAAGTGCATCAAAATAATGTTCCTCCAAAATTCTATAATTACTTTTTAGATCCTTAGCTTTTAGAAATGCTTCTTTGAATTCATCAAGATTTTCCTTGATTACTTCCTTTTATCTATTATCACTGCCATTTCCATTCCTTCTATCATTTATGTTCTTGTTCCTTCTATAGTTAGGATTCCTATTGAATTTTCTTTTGGCCATTTTACAATATATCATTATGTGTTTGAAGTTATTACATAACTGCCATATAAGTGCATTTCTTCTCTAATTGGTTCCATTGTGACTTTTACATGCTCTTCAATTTCTTGCAATGTGTCTAGATTTGTTACACTTGTAACACACAAACTGGTTCTTTTCTCTATTAGGTCTCTCTCCATCATTGGATCTTGTTTGTGATCTCCCTCTTTCATTACCTAAAGGGTTAGTGTTCCTAAACATTCTACTATTTGTATTATAACCATCAAACTTAGGTTTCTTAAAATCTATTGTTTTATGTCCATAACCATGATAATTATAGCAATAGAAATTAGTAACAGGTTTAAAATACTTACTTGTGAAATCTCTTTTCATATGACCAACTTCATTTCATATGAAACATTTACCTCTAAAATCATTTATTACTTCCTTGGGCGGTTCATGTTTCTTAAGTTTATCAACTTGCTTTATTTTCTTAGGTTCATCATGTTTCACTGATAAATCAATTAATTCAATTTCTTTTGATACTTTAGGAGTTGTGCTTGATTCTACCTTACTCAGATCAAATTCTTTATGGGATTCACTAGCTAGATTTGGTTCTCTTATGATTTCAACTTTCTTGGTTTACTTATCTCCAATAAGATATCCAAGTCCTATCTTATCATAAGAAGGTCTCTAGTGAAATATCTATTCATCAAATCTTCTCACTACTAGAATAAAGTTTCTCGAACTATTTCTTAGCTTGTGTCAATTCTCCTTTCACAATAGTATTGTACTTTTCTAATTCTTTATGTTCAATCTTGATAGTATTTAATTCATATTTTATTTGACTCAATTGGGATCTAAGGTCTGTATTCTCAGTTTTTAGATCAGGTTCACTCTTACTATCATCTTTCTTAAGGCTCAACTTAAGTTCAAATATTTCCAATTCATGTTTCAATATTTCATTTTTTTTCTTGAGATTTACTACTTTGGCATTGTCACTAGTCTACACAATTGATTCCTTGCCATATTTTGGATCATCAATCTTGTCTTTTAGTTTTCCAATGTAGACTTTTGCATCTTCATACCTATCTTTTAGGTTATCTATTTCTTTTGTAAGAAGGTCAATTTGTTCAAGAGATTTTTCAAGGTTTTTCTTTAACTCTTCCATATTAATAGGGATCTTACTCAAGATGTTAGACTTCTTTAGAGTAATTGGGCTCTGATACCAATTGTTAGAAATAGATAATACTTGGGTGGGGGGGTGTGAATCAGTATTTGACAAACTTTTTCCCACAATTGAATATTGTTAATTGCTTTATAACTTGCATGTGAAATTAGACCAACAATATAAATAGTAAATATAATCATGCATATAGAGAACTCATAACATCATTATTTGTTAACTAGGGAAACCTTGGCCAAGGGAAAACCTCAGTGGGGATGATACACCCACTAGATGATCCATTAAACAAAAGAATCATGTGAAGGATATTGACCCTGTTAGGAGTCTATGAAATACATATAATGTCTCAAGTCATGGTAAGAGGACTAGGCCTTGTTAGAAGCCTCAACCCTATTAGGAGTTGCTTCAACCCTATTAGGATTTGGTAGATCAAATGCAATGTATGCAAGAAGATCCCACTGCCCTAACATGCATTTATACAATAATTGTTTCACAAGATTAGATATACATGCAATACTTTTTGACTATTGTAATTCACACTTTCTTTGATCATACATCAAATTTTTCATCACATAGTTTGCATATCATCTCATTGACTTGACTTCTATCACAAATATCATGTAGATCACACACTTATCTATGCAAGATAAGTTCTCTACTTATACTTCACAAATTAGTAAATTTCTACTTAGTCGGCTTTCATTTTTGCACATGCTTGACATAATATAAAATAACTTATGGATTAACATCCAAAAATTTGGCTCATCATGACTTGGTAATTATTTTCCCACAAAAATAATTCCTTAAGTCATACAACTTAGTTCTCTACTGTGCTCCATTCTTCTCTGTCAAATACCTATACTAGAATTTCAATCATAACTAGTGTCATATTGTCCATACACATCTATGCACTGGCATACATCATCATGACACTATCATAGAGCTTTCTTCAACTATGCATAAGATAAATCTTAATGAGTCATCCGTACACATCACATTTGTCTTTGTATTGGTGCAGACTGTCTAACACTTAGACAATTTTCTAACTCTAAATGCATAAATGAAATGTTGAATACATGTTGCCATAAATGAGAACTATCAAGAAATCTATTTGACCATATTGCCAACATGAAGTGACAGGAAAGAAAGGACACAAGTCTATATGTAGACTTATAGATAGATAGACATTTCTATGTGAATAGGCACCTATATATAGGTATTCATAGTATTTCAAATTTTAAATACATGATTTGAGTGGGATAATTTAGTATCTTACAATTGGATAAACATGCTTATGTGAATAAGAGCCTATATATAGGTAGTCATGGTATTTCAAATTTTGAATACATGGTTTGAGAGGGATAATTTTAGGGTTTTGACACCTAGACTAGATGAGTGGATTTAAGGTCACTCAAACTTCTTTGTGAAGTTGTCACATTAGTTTTGTTTGTTAGTTTGACCTTAGAGATTTGTGAGAGACAAGTGAGAACAGAAAGAAAGAATAGTTAGCCAACAACAGGATCGATGTTGAAGCATGACAATGAGGAAGTGAATAGAGATTGTTCACTAAGTAAAGCTACAATAGAGGAAGTAGATCAGACTAATTTCTTGGGTTATCATAGTGGATCTAAAAGGAAAGGTGTTCCAAATTATTAGATATAAACTTTAGCTATCTTTCTTACCATTGTAAGTATTGTAAACCTCTTACATGATAGAGTTGTAGTAAGTCTTTTAAATCCTCTAACAAGGTGTCTCTCAAAAAGGGATCAAAATCTTCTAACGAGGTAGACTTAATAGGCTATTATAGCCTTAATAGCCTTAATGAGTTTAAAGAACCTCTTAACAAGTCACTACCCTATGGTACCCTACAAATTTAGAAGTTTTCTCATCTTTACCCCTTATAAAACTCATATCATCACATTCTCCAAATATCATTAGTGTCACCTCACATAATTATACATCTTTTAAAATTGAATATCAAATTTTAAACATAATATAAATAATACATCTATGAAAATCCATATGACCATATCTAATCAACTAGTATTAAAAATATTTAAAAATATAAAATTTCTACTAATTTAACCACTCACAATATAAAGATAACATTTTACTAATAAAGAAAGTGTACTCCATATCCAATATTAATAATAATATATTCACCAAAGTCCTTTTTTATTATTATAGTTATGATATGTTATTAATCAATATAAAAAGAAATAATTTAGTAATTAAATTTCAAATCGTTCAACCAATAACAAACTAAAGATAAACTCTTTAAAAAAGAGCCTCAGATACCTTTTAGTTATGAAGATGACAAAAGTATTGTCGATCTAATAATTAGGGAAATTGTTTGGTTTTAAAACTTTTAAATAGTTACGGAATTATTATTTAAAATTGTGCACTCATTGTACCTAACAACTTCATAAACTAATGATTAAAAATATATTTTCTAAGGTTCCAATTGGAGAGCTTCTAATTATATAAATGTTTAGGACCTATTTATATATTTCATGACTTAAAAAATTGCATTTTGATTTTTCCAATATTCCTTATGTTGACTACAACCACCATTCATCTTTCTCCCATGTATTTCTCAAATGGTGGTTTTTAAAATCAATAAACTTACATGCATGAATCAGTTTGAATAAAATATCATATGTATGCACGTAATCTGGAATTAGATTTTGAAGATTAAAAAATCATGAAATCATGTTTCCTAATGTGAATCATATTTAATTGTATAATATATTGAACTGCATGTTATTATGTTTCTAGAATACATTGAGAATTTGAGAGTATTCCAAATATTCTTCATATATGACAAAATGGACATGATATAAATTTGCATGATCTCAATTTTATTCACACGTTTGTAGTGTACTATGAATTTGCCTGCCGACATGACTTCTTTAATTTAATATTGTTTTTCCCGAATTTCTTGGATTGTTGAGAATGCATTGACTACTAACTTCCAATTTATTTAACGTTCAACAAATCGTCAAGTTTGAACTGTTTGGTTTTGACTGTTAGATGAATGCGAAGGTTTTAAAACGAAATAAGTTGTATTATCTCGTCATAGCTGACAGTATTGGGCTACGTCATCCACAACCATTGATTTTGGGTGTTTAGGATTTTTTAAATTAAAATTAAAAATATTATTGTATGAACAAGTGCCACATAGTGACATGTACTTGTCGAATAATGTATTGTTATAAAAAGATAAAAAATAGATGCATAGTCAAAATATATTATAGTAAAATATTATAGAAAATACAATGCACACCATGTTAATTTTAATTTAAATAAAATAAATTAAAAGTTTAAAAAATTAATTTACATGGTAACATTTTTTTATATATGAAAATTTCTTTTGTATTATGTTTTTGAAATTAAAAGCGACCAAAACAAGGGGGTCGGCCCATACAAGCGAAAAGTTGGTAGTCAGTACACTACCAGCAAACAAAATACTAACTAAACATCAACATAATTTCAAATGTCTGCAAAAACCAACAGAGTTTAAGAGCAACTAAGTTAAAACCAAGCTAAGAAAACTAGCAAACTACAAAATTCAACCTAACCAAAATTGGCATAACAGGCCAACCCGAGTCATAATTACAACTATAAACTAGCAAAACCTTATCCAACAATAAAACATAAAAAAGTCTTGGATCCAAGGATCCCAGTAAACTAAGAAACTTAATTTTCTTTTTTCCCCTTCCCCTTCGCGTCTAGCAGGATTCGGGCCTAGTCATCAGCAAGGAACTTGAAGAGCAGCTTGTGGTCCTGCATATCCATACCCATGTCCTCCTTTTCATGTGCTAGCAATTGAAGGGTGGTGGCTGCAGCATGTGTGACTTTGAGGCCAAATTTGGAGAAGGTAAAAAACCCCTCCTCCAAAGTTTTAACCCTCCTCTCCAATTTAGCATATCGTTCCTTAAGCACCTCAGTTCCTTCCTTAGTCTCTGCTTCCACTTTTAAAGCTTCCTCCTTAGCTTTCAGCACCTGGATTTCATCCTACAAAGCCCTTGGGTTAGAGGAAACCTTAGAATTATCCTTAGCCGAGGATGAAATAGCTATGGGGGAAGTGTCCATCTTGTTGCTCTCTTCACAAAAGGTAATGGGTTTGAGGGAAAAGCTGGCAGACACATGGGCGATCTCTGTATTCACAGCATTACCAGCAAATGCTTGGGTCTGGGCATTATTCACCGAGTTATCCCCTGAGTTAAAACTTTTCTCCACCTCCTCCTTTCTATCATCCTTCTTGGAATCCGAATTATCTTCCTCAACCTCCTCAACGGGATATCTGAGGGATTTATGTTTGCACCTAGCCTGAGATTGTGTAAGCCTACCAAATCTACTCCTAACCTTACCCCCGGTCTCCTCCTCCAAATCCTCTCCATCAACCTCAATCGGCTTTTCAATTTTTGTCTTCTTGTTTCCACTTTGTTCTTCTATTGTATCAGGTTTTTTCCTTTTCTTGTTTTCCCTACTAGGGGAGGGTCGAGGGGTGTGAATTTTAGTGTCTGTACTGGAACTCGGGGGTGAATTCTGGCAGTGGCGCTAGTTATCCACCACCACCACCCTCTTTTGTATTATGTTAATTGCACTCATCATATAAATAATTTATTTTGTATTTTGTTATTTGTTATTTTGTTAAATAGTGAATGCTTGGTAATTCCTAAATATTTAGGTTAGTTTGTTTCATTTTTATGGTTATTAAATTTTTGTATAAGAAAATATTGATGAAGAAAGACAAATTGGAAGTTATTGAAAATTTGGGAAATATTAAAAAGATTTGAAATAATAAACACTTGAATATTCTTTCAAAAACATTAATTCTTAAAAGATAAAATTTAGAAGTTAAAGATTAAACAAATCAATTAGTTTATTTATGCTAGTTTCAAATGTGTAAGTTTTTAGATCAAAGCAATAATGTTTAGTTAGAATGCTTATATATCACTAAATTCTAAAAATGTTGTACTTAAAAATGCAATATGGAGGGAGCTCCGAAAAAAAGGCTCCTATAACACCAAATGCTTTCAACCAATTATAGTGTAGAGAAATTATTTTTAATAATATATTTAATTGATGAAAAATATTTAAACTTTAGAAAAAATAAAATGAGGTAAAAATACATAGTACAATTGGTGGACATGTTCAAAACTAATTCACTAATCTTCAATATTGAATGCAATAGTACTAGCCTATGGCAAGTACAATAATGTTGTTAGTAGAAATACCAATCAAATAATAATAAATTGTTTAAATAAAATAGTATCGACAATTAAAACTAGCACTTGTACCTTGGAGGTCTAAGGGTTATGTTGATTGTTGATCTATTATATTGATCACTCTCTATAACATATATAACCAATGATTATCAGATATTTTAAGTATGAATTTCTTTTATTTGTCATTCATCAAATGATCATGTCCAATTTTTTGGTAGAGGCACTTTTATCGTTGTTGACAATTGTGTTTAGAAATGCTTCTAGTGGTTCGATAATACATGTGCATGGTTTTCATTGTAGAATAGTGTGTTTATGGTCAATGAGAGCTTTTTTGGCAAGCCTTTTAAAATATTTGTCACTATTTGGTGAAGGTGGGAAGGAATCACATTTTGGTCCCATATGCTTTCCTTGTCGAACTCACATCTCCAAAACAATTGAAGTTCATTCAAATTATTGTTAGCTATTGGTCCCATCAATGGTAGCATTCAAGTTCATTCAAATTACTATTGGATGTTGGTCCCACCCGTGATTTGACATTTTCCATTTGTTAATCTCTAGATTGGTTTTTGGTCCAACTTGTGGTAGCATTTTCTACTTGTTAATTTCTAGAGTGGAATCATTGTTTCCAATGTTGTCTTCTTTATCTTATACATATTTGTTTGTTGTTTCCTTTGGAGTGAGATGTTCGATGTGTCATATGGTATAGTTCATTGCATTGATTTGTTTATAATTTCTTTCTAGTGCATCCTTTGTGAAGTCCATATCATGTTCAATGTGGTAAACAACTTATATGGGAGCAATTCCATTGAACAAAATATTTTGAATTGTTCCAAATCCCCTTATAAAATGTTGTAAAATTTGGGTGTACATAGACAATGACTTCTATTGGTCTTTTTTCTATTGGTTTTATTTATATTTTGCAAATTAGGTAAATGACCTTGTAGATTTGAGTACTGTCAATGTCTCTAGCTTTAGATATAGTTGTCCTCTTGTTGCGGTAGATGTTATCCCCATTATTTGTCGAAGTACCTCTCTACCTACATTCAAAGAGGTGAAAGGATATATATACTCTATGAGGTTAAATTTCTCTAGCATGTGACATGTTTCTTGAACAACTATGTTATACTCAACAATTATCTTTATCATGAGTCATCTCTAATCCTCTACTTTTTTCTTTTCTTTTTTTTGTTCCCTTTGATGCTTCTCCTCCTCCTCCTTCCCTCCTCTATTGTTTTCACCTTCTTCTTGTTCATTTTTCAACTTCCAACTTGTTCCTTTTTTTTTTCTTCTTCAACCATCCTCCTCATCTAGATTTTGTTGAAGAAGGAGATTGTTGGGAACAGATTGATACAAGTATGATCAATATGTTTCAATCATTGTTTTGTCACTGATGTCAAGCTATTTGCTAGTAAGACATCTGCTTACAAGATTTAAATACTATCACTTATTTGATTGATGAAGAAGACTTGATTAAGAAAATGTAACAAAAGCACCTAGAGGAGAGGTTGAGTTATGTTATTTAAAGGAGTACAAGATTCAACTAGGACAATGATATTATAGTGTATTGATAATCAACTTAAGGTTGCAAAGATTGGCTACACTAAGCAAAGTCAGAAGAACAAGTTAAAAAAAGTTTGTCTACAAAGCTTGACCGAGTGGATAGTAGGTGTCAAGCAAAGTCAATGCAAGTCGAGCATAAAATTAGTTGGAGTTGAAGTAAAAGTCTATTCTAGTGTATGCTAAGAAAAATGGTAAATGTCGAGTAAAGTTTAGTTGATGCCGAGCACCAGTAAACTTTAGTTCATATCGAGTGATTCTACAGAGGATGCTGTGCAATGCAATATGAATCGAGCATCAGAAGCAAGTTAATGTCGAGTGGTTGCATTATTTCAAATATCATGAATTTAATGGATCTGAGCCAACAAGTTTATTTTCTTGGATTGTGTGAACCAAGTGGAAGATAAGATTGATGAGCTAGCACCATAGAATTTAAAGTAAACTATTTTGAGACAAACTCAAAGAGGATTGAAGGAGAAGTTTCTAGAAGTAATATGGAATATGGGGTAGATTCATCGAATCCTACCTGATCTGTCCTAACCCTAAATTGGACAATGGAGAATGTACAACAAAAAATCTTAATTTCATATTTATAGTGATGACTAGTCAAAAGAAATGGTTGTCATATACGAGAACCTAAGGGAGACAAGGAGTCAAGGACATTGCTTCATCAAGTGACCTAAGTGTAAGAAAACTTGGCAACAAAGAATATAACCATTTCCACATAACCCATAATAGATCTGAAATAAACATGAAATTAAAATCCACATGCAAGAGAATAGACAACATACCCACAAAATGTGACACAAGATATACCCTGGGAAACCCTCATTGAGGGAAAAACCCAGCCTCCAAAAGCATCCATCATCATGTATTATTCAGCACAAAATACCATTGCCATACAACCATGGAAGCCTTCATGGCCATAGCCTCAACTGAGCAAACTATGTGAACAAGCATGAATCCACACATCCCATGCCATGCTTCTAACCTTCACAAATGCTCCCTTGGCTAACCTGTCAAGCCTTGTCCCGCTTGACTCTTGCCTTTCTCACTCTTTCTTGTCTATACAACAACTACCCTTGTGGCTGCTTATATAGTAGCAAGTCCCACAAAACCACCAAGTGGTATTACATAAACCATGTGCTTAAACCATGTGCTACCTAACCCACTAACCCCACATTTAATATTGGGCATTTAATTCTTTTCCCCAATATTAAATAATTACATGAAATATTATCACAATGTTACAATACAACTCATCAAAAATATTCCATGGGAATCTTTACATGTTGCACGTCCATCTAGGTACAACATTACATAACAAAATAAAATATAACAATATTATGCAATGTGTGCAACACCCATTATCTCAACACTAAGTGAAGAGTTTGCATTGGTATGTTAAGCAAGAAGGCTTAAGGGTATGAATGCTTGAAGGGTGAACAAGCTATTAGAGCTGAAATGTGTGAAGGCCAAGTGGAAAGGAGGACTAAAATAGAGATCTATAATTTGCAAATAGAGTTGTAAGTTGTTATCAGATCAAGCCTTATTTTTACTCTCTAATAATTGTATCAGTCTAGGGTAAACCCTTTGGATTAAGGTTGACCTAATAGTCATTTTTAAATCCTTTAACTTAGTGACATTCCAAATGAATGCTCTAAAGTCCTCTAACAAGGCTCACTCGTAATAGGGTGATTGAAATCCTTTAACATGGTTGCATTTAACAATGTGTATTGTAACCTTTAATAGGGTTGGCCTTTCAGAGGGCATCACTTCAGAAGAGTGAAAAAGAGTAGTATGTTACTGGTGGTTCCCAATTTGGGTTTCCACGTAAATCATTATGTCAAATGTGTTGTTGAATCTATTAAGTTTTCTATTTACATTTCTACAAATTGATATGACAGTAACCTACAAGTTTTAAGTGATTGCATAATCATATGGATGCATGCATGATAATGAATGTTTTATGGATTCACTAAGCTATGAAAAGTTTTATTTATACATTTGGACCTTGGATAATTGATTTACCCCCCCTCTCAGTTATTCTAAAGTATTCTAACAATTGGTATCAGAGCCATCTGCTTAAGAGGACTAGTTTGAAGGTACTAGAAGCACAAAGATCAAAATTTCAAAAAGAGAAGTACCCAAGCTTAATAGAGATAACTTTTCTACATGGAAAAGTTTGATGAAGCTACACCTTGGAGGACTTGGAGATCATGCACAATCTACCATTACTACTGAGCATGTTGATCTTGCTAGAGCCCTAACAACCAAGGATATGAAAAAGAAGAAAGAACATAACAAGTCAATGCTAGAGATTGCCTCTTCCCTAAGCTATGTCGAATTTGATGATATCAAAGGTCTTGATAGTGTAAATAGAATGTGGGATGCCTTAACCACCATCTATGGAGGAGACAATAATGTTCTAAGAGCCAAAACTGAAAGTCTCAAAGGCACGTTTGATAATATGTGAATGGAAGAATGTGAAAATATTACTCAATATGTCGCAAGGATGAAATAAGTTGTTAATGCAATAAGAGAAGCTACTAGCACAATAGATAATGATATTGTACTCATCAAATTTTTTTAAAAATGTTACTGCCCATATATGCTATTAGAGTCTTTGCAACTCAAGAACTAAGATGTATACAAGGGAATAATCTATCACTTGAAGGTTTGGTAGGTAGGCTCACTACTTTTGAGCTATCTAACTTTGATAATTACAAAACTGAAAATATTGAATCTGCTTTCAAAGCTAAGCTATCAGTGAAGGAACTTGATGAGAAGAAGAAGAAGAAAAAGATAAAGTATGTGTCTAGTGATACTCATACAGATGAGGAGGATGTAGAACAATTTGAAGCACTACTAGCAAGAAAATTCCACAGAAGTAAAGGTAAGTTCAAAGGTAAATTACCTATAATTTGTTTCAATTGCAATGAGGTTGGCCATATTGCTGCTACATGTCTAGAGAAGAAGAACTACAGAGGTGGTGACAAGTACAAAAGTATAAGAGATGAAGACAACAAGGACTACAAAGACAAAGGTAAAAAGTCTTATTACATTGCTGAAGAGGAACAAAAGATGAAGTTGATGAACATGATGATGAAGTGTTGTATGTTGCAATAAAGGACAAATCTGATGAAGATGAGGCAACTGTACTTGTGACTTGTGTGAACAAGAATGATATATGGACCATTGATAGTGGGTGTTCATATCACATGATTGGAGACAAAAGTAAGTTCATTACCTTGAATTGCTATGATGGAAATAGTGTAAGATTTGGTAATGATGCACCATGTTTGATAAAAGGAAAGGGTTCTATCAAACTCACAGAAAAGATTTTATGTGACAATGCTTACTATGTTGAAGGACTTAACTATAATATGTTGAGTGTGTCACAATTGAATAATTCAGAATGTAAGGTTGAGTTTGAAAACAAGATTGCTAAGATATATGAAACTGATGGAAAAATGATTGGAAAGGGTGATTAGACTAGGAGCAATCTATTCTACCTTGACATAAAGGATGCTACTTGTCTAGTTGTAAAATCTAATGATGTGTGGTTATGGCACAAAAGGTTATGTCATGCTAATTTTGATAACTTGGTTAGTATCAGTAATATGAGAAAAGTTGGAGGTTTTCCTAAGTTGAAGAAGCCCAATAACGTAATGTGCAAACAATGTTAGTTAGGCAAAATGAAAAAGTCAAGTTTTAAAGGTAAAACTCATACCTCTAAAGAAATACTAGAGATTTTTCACACTGACTTGTGTGGACCAATTGAAGTGCAAAGCTACAAAGGAGATAAGTACATTATGTTGTTTGTTTATGATTATTCTAGAATGATGATAGTTATGTTTCTAAAATAGAAATCTAATACTTTCCAAATGTTTATGTGGTACTTAGCAAGAGTTGAGAAGAAAATAGTTAAAAGTCTGAAATGCTTGAGATCTAACAAAGGAGGAGAATTTACATCAAATGAGTTTGAGATGTTCTGTAATGACATAGGAATCAAAAGACAAAAATTTTCTCCTAGAACACCTCAACAAAATGGAATTTTTGAAAGGAGGAATATATCTATAATAGATTCTACTAGAACACTCATGATGTAGAAAAATATTTTATTGAAATACTAGAGAGAAGTTGTAAGTACAACTGTCTATACCTTGAACCATGTACAAGTCAAGAAAGGTACTCATGCAACACCTTTTGAACTATGGTATGGATACTCACCTAATGTAAAAATATTTTAAAGTATTTGGAAACAAATGCTATATTCTCAAAGACTTCAAGAATGGTAAACTAGATGCAAAAGGTGAAGAAGGCATATTCCTAGGGTATTCCACAAGAAGAAAAGCTTATAAGTCTTTAAATACTAACACTAACAAAGTTTTGGAAAGTGCAAATGTAAATCTTGATGAATATATAGAAGTATATGAGGTTAGACCTATGAAAGAACTAGAAGAATAGAAATCATTTGTATACTTCTACGAAAGTATGTCTGCTAAAGAAGATGTTACAAATCAAGCTACAAACCAATAGCAAGTTTCAAAGACTATCAAGTCACATACTATGAATACCGAGTTGTATTCAAGAACCAAGCTACATTCTAATGCCAAGTTACAAAATGAAGTTGAAGCACATTCTAATTTTGAGATTAGTGTACATGAAGGAGATGCTAAGCTACTTGAGAGAGATGTACATAGTGACTTTGAAGTTGAAAGACCAAATGAAGAAACTAGATATGAAACAAGATTGACCAAATATGTCAAGAGACATCATCCTGATACACAAATCATTGGAGATAAGGATGCTAGACCAATGAAAAGGAAAAAATTGAGAAATGATACATGTTTAATGAGCATGAAAGAACCTAAATCAGTTAGAGATGCCCTAGAAGATGTGGACTGGAGTAAAGATATGGAAGAGGAGATTGAAAAAATTGAGAAAAATAAAACATGGACTCTAGTTCCTAGACCAAAAGAAAAAAATGTGATTGGCACCAAGTGGGTATTCAAAAACAAGCTAGATGAAAATGGTGAAGTCACAAGGAACAAGGCAAGATTAGTTTGCAAAGGATATGCACAAGAAGAAGGAATTGACTATGGAGAGGCATTTTCTCCTATTGCTAGATTGGAAGGACTAAGAACTCTACTTGCTTATTTTGCATACAAAGGTTTCAACGTTCATCAAATGGATGTTAAATCTACATTTTTTAATGGCATATTAGAGGAAGAAGTTTACATAGAACAACCATAAGGATTCCTTGATGTCAAGAATGAGAACATGGCTCGTAGATTACACAAAGCTCTATATGGTTTGAAACAAGCACCAAGAACATGGTATGAGAGACTTCATAAGTATCTTGTGAAGATTGGATTTGAAAGGACTGATGATAACAACAATCTGTACATAAAGATAGAAAAAGGAAAAGTTATTTTTTTATCTAAGTTTTTTGTTGATGATATCATATTTGGAGGTTAAAATGATTTATATAAGACTTTTGCAAATGAAATGAAGCAAGAATTTGAGATGTCTATGTTTGGAGAGATCAAGTTCTTTGTGGGTTTGCAAGTACATCAAATGAAATATGGTATATACATCACTCAGTCAAAGTATGTCAAAGAAATATTGAAAACTTTTGGATTGGAGGATTCCAAACTAGTAAGTACACCTATGGTGATAGGACACAAATTGTTAAAGAATGATGATTCAACTGAGGTGAATCAAATATTGTATAGGTCTATGATTGGAAAATTATAATATGTAGTACATAGCAGACATGACATTACATTATCTACAAGAATAGTTGCAAGATTCTCTACCAGTCCTAGGGAGAATCATTTGATGGCTCTAAAGAGAATAATGAGATATATGAAAGGAACAAAGGAGTATCGTCTATACTATAAAAAAAAATGAGAAATTTGAATTAAGAGCCTATCTAATGTTGATTCAGCTAGAAACATTGATGACAGTAAGAGCACCAGTGGAGGAGCATTTTTCTTAAACAAGAGGCTAGTTATATGGACTAGCAAGAAAGAAAATTGCACTTCACAATCTACTGCTAAAGCTAAATATGTTGATGCTACTATAAATTATACAAACATTGTATGGATCAAACAACTACTCAAATGTATGAATGAAGAGATCATAGAACTAGTGACACTTTATTGTGATAATACAAGTGCTATAAACATATCAAAGAATCATGTGATGCACACAAAGACTAAGCACATTGCAATCAAGCATCATTACTTGAGAGAATTAGCTCAAGATAAAGAGGCGAAGATGGAATATGTTAACACAAAAGAACAAATTGCTAATATCTTTACAAAAGCATTACCTAAGGATGCTCATGAGTATCTAAGAGGTAAACTAGGGGTGATACCCCTATCAAAGGGTATCTAAGTAACAAAAGGAGTGCCCTACATAAAACAAGCCAACTTTTATACGTTACAAATTGATGCAATGGATCTTACTTTAGGAGCTGCCTAAAGTAATCAATGAGCTAGAAATATAGATCAATCACAAGAAAGGTGAGAGGAAGAAACTAAAGAAGTTTTTATCTACATATTAAGATGTCAAGTCTTTGCCATTGTTTTCAAAGAGGGAGATAGTTACTAATCAAAGGAAATATAAGAAAGAGGGAGATAGCTATTGATTAGGAGAAACACAAGAATTAAAAAGCTAATAGAGAAGAGATATACAAATAAGAGGGAGATAGAAAATACAAGAAAATAAATCTACCAAGCAAGAGGAAGATAATTAAGAGGGAGATATAAGGATGAAACAATAGAGTTTCGTAACCTATTCAAAACATGGAAGTTGCTGATAGAGGGAGAGATTTCAATACAAAGAATTATTTTCTTATTGGTATTTTGTTGGTCTTACTGTTTAACCTCTAAGTCAATTTGGTTGATCAGTTTGATTTTTCATCAATGCCAAAGAGGGAGATTGTTGAAGAATGAGACTATTGAGAACAAATTGATACATGTATGATCAATATGTTTCAATAATTATTTTTTCACTAATATGAAACTTGTTATTTGTTGGTAAGACAATTTCTTACAAGAATTAAGTACTATCACTTATTTAATTGATGAAGAAGATTTTATCAAAAAGATGTAATAAAATCACCTAGAGAAAAGGTTGAGTTATGTTATATAAAGGAGTATAATAATCAGCTAAGATAGTAATATTATAGTGTATTGATAATCAACTTAAGGTTGAAAAATTTGGATACACTAAACAAGTTCAAAAGAACAAGTTAAACAAAGTTTGTTTGAAAAGCTTGACCAAGTAGATAGTAGGTGTCGAGAAAAGTTAGTGCTGAGCTAAGTAAAAGTTTATTCTAGTGCATGTCAATCAAAATAGTGGATGCCAAGTAAAGTTTAGTTGATGTCTAGCACTAGTAAACTTTAGTTCATGCTGAGTAATTCTACAGAAGATGCCATACAACACAGTATGTGTCGAACATCAAAAGAAAGTTAAGAAAGATCATGAATTCAATGGATCTAAGATGACAAGTTTTTTTTCTTGGATTGTGTGAACCATGTAAAAGATAAGATTGATGAGATGGTGGAAAAAAATTCAAGGTAAACTATTTTGAGGAAAATTCAAAGACATTTGAAGGAGAATTTTTTATAAGTAATATGGAATATGGGGTAGATTCATTGAATCCTATCTAATCTATCATAACCCTAAATTGGACAATGAGAATGAACAAAAAAGATCTTAATTTCCTATTTATAGGGATGATTAGTAAGAAGCAAGGGTTATCATGTGTGAGAACCTAAGGGAGACAAGGAGTCAAGGACATTGCTTCATCAAATGGCCTAAGTAAAGAGTTTGCACTGGCATGTTAAGCTAGAAGGCTTAAGGGTATGAGTGCTTGAAGGGTGAACAAGATATCAAAGCTGAAAAGTGTGAAGGCAAAGCAGAAAGGAGGATTGAAATAGAGATCTATAATATATAAATGGAGTTTTAAGTTGTTATCAAATCAAGCCTTATTGTTACTCTCTAACAATTGTATCAATCTAGGGTAAATCCTTTGGATTAAGGTTGACCTAACAATCATTTGTAAATACTTTAATAGGGTGACATTCCAAGAAAATGGTCTAAAGTCCTCTAACAAGGCTCACTCCTAACACAGTGATTGAAATCCTTTAATAGGGTAAACTTTAATAGTGTCTTTTGTAACCTTTAATAGGGTTGGCCTTTCACAAGGCATCACTTTAGAAGAGTGAATAAGAGTAGCATGTTACTGGTGGTTTTTTCCCAAATTGAGTTTCCACATAAATGATTCTATCAAATGTGTTGATGAATTCGTTATGTTTCATGTTTACATTTTTATAAATTGATTTGATAGTAACCTACAAGTTTTAAGTGATTGCATAATCTTATGGATACATCCATGATAATGAATGTTTTATGGGTTCACTAAGATGTGAAAAGTTTTATTTATACATTTGGACCTTGGATAATTGATTCACCACTCTCTCAATTATTCTAAAGTATTCCAAAAGATTTTTCCTCTTCTCCATATGCTTCTTCTTCTTCTTTTTATTCTTCTTCTACTACTTTTATACCCCTTTTCTTTGGTCTCATCTTCATCTTTCTACTTATGCTTCTTCTCCTTCATCTTATTCTACCACTTTTTTTCCCTCCTCCTCATCCTCCTCATCCTCGTCCCTTCTTCTTCCCCTTGTTATCCTTCTCCTCCTTCACCTCCTTGTCCTTCTATTTCTAATTCTCCTACTTCTCTTTATTCTTCTCCTCCTTCTCCCTCTCCTCCTCCTCCTCCTCCTCATCCTTCTCTTTATAATTCTCCCACTTCTCCTTATTCTTCTCCTCCTCTCTCTCCTCCTCCTCCTCCTCCTCCACCTCCTACTTCTCTTCCTCCTTTCTATCTCCACATCATCCTCCTTCTCCTCCTCCCCCTCATCTTTCTTATCCTTCCTCTCATCATCCTGCTTTGCATTCCTCTCATCCTCATGTTATTCTTCCACCCTCCTCCTTCCTTGTCCAAGATAAATTTTTGATATCTCCTATTTCCCTATCCAACATAAAAAGTTGATCATATCATCTACTTAGAAAATTTATAAACTTACAAGCTTTTTAAAAGTATATTATATGAAATATAAAATTTATGTTAGAAATAGAAATGGCAAATGTATACTTCTTGGGGGAGGGGTGGGGGTGAATCAGAAGTACTAGTATTTAATCGATAAAAATTTTAATTTTAAAACAATGTATGCATTAGCATATTGAAATAACATGTAAAATAAATGCATCCACATAAATTCTTGAAACCATATATGATTACCCAGAAACCCTCCAATAAGAAGGCAAAACTGGGGTGGACATGACACCCACAATTCTTCACTACTACAACAATAAAGTTTACCTATTAAGGTTACATAGTTTGACCATTTTCATTATCTACCCTATGAAAGGCCTGCCCTGATAAATGCTTACAAAGGATTGTTAGATCCTACTCTATTCAAGGATTTTAAAACCCTGTTAGAAGTGTGCCTAGCTAAAGGACTTTAGAACACTCACTTGGAATGTCACCTTGTTAAAGGATTTTACAATGACTATTAAATCAACCTTAGTCCAAAGGATTTCACTCTATTGATACAATTGTTAAAAAGTAACAGTAGAATGTTTGATCTGATAACTTACAACTTTTCCTTGCTGATTTCACATCGCAATTCTATCCATCTTGATCCTCTTGATTTTTTATAACAATGTTTTATATCTTCTCCTCTATTCTACAAACTGATTATGCAATTCTTTCACACTTCTATGTCACCTTGAATGTTTACTAATCAATTCACCCCTTTCACTTCCTTCAATTCTTTGCTCACATCACTTTCTCGCATATACATACACACATACTATCTTTGAATTATGCAACTTCATCTCCCTTTTAAAAGACTTTGGTAGCTTAGGATTAGGTATGAATCTATGACTGAGATACATTCATTTTCTCACTTAATTCCTTCCATTTTCCCAATTGGTTGCATGTTTATTTCATAGGGAATCCAAATAGATTTGATCTTATCTTCAAAGCTTCAAGATCTATCCATAAGTCAGCTCAAAAATGGTTTACATAGTTGTTTGTACCATCACAAACAACTAGGTCCATTTTGTATTACTCGATACTTGATAATACTGATGCTTGACACTTACTATAATTTGGTCTTGCTTAGCACTTGAACTTGCTCAGCATCAACTATTCACTCGGCACTTGAAATTCTCAGCACATGAGTGACTCGACATCATTTCAACTTGACATCTATACATACTATACTCGGCATGTGTTACTAGCTCGGCATGAACTTAGTAAATATCTTAAGTGTGTTGACACTCAATTGTCAAAACCAATTTGAGATCAACAATCTCCCCCTTTGACATGAGTGTCAAAAACACTTAACTGTACATAAAAAATCTAATTTCTTGGAGTGTAATACATACATAGTTTGACATATATAAAAACCTTCACAATTTTCAAAAACTCTGTAATAGACTCATATACCTCAATTTTTTGTAACCCCCCCCCCCCCCCCCCCCCCTCTCGTTAATGTGCCCATTCTATGTACAAAATTTCTTATCTTCCTTGAGTAGATTTTCTTCATGCTGATACTCTTTATCTTGAAAATTAATAACACTCTATTTCTATCTGATATACTATGTTTGTTCTTTGATCCGTTGCTCCCCCCTTTTCTTGTTCTCCCCCTTTTTGGGTTATTTCTTTATTATCTCCCCCTTTTCATATTTGTCTCCCCCTTTTTGACACTGATGTCAAAGGGTCTATACACTGATTGTGTATTTGTCTAAAAAGTTCTTGTGGACTTCCATTATAATCTTCAAAGTATCATCCTAGTTGTCTAATGCAACATCTAAGGATTTTATCTGGATGGCTATCTTTGCCACAAGATGAACTAGTTCATCCAATGCTAAAAGATTGAGATCTTTCTTTAATACTATCTCTGCATATGCTAGTTCTTTTTGGAGTATTTTCATATGGGGGGTAAGGGAGGCTTGTATATTAATCAACTTGGCTCTTATGGTAGCCTCTTTTGCTATTAACACAGCTAGTCAATTTTGTGTATGAAGCATTGAATTAAAGTACTTCTCACTTTGAGCTAGATTTTGGGGCAATTGCATTCTTGAGATCTTCAAATTCCTCACCAGACTCAAAATTCTATGGCTTGTTTCTTGTGTGAAGAGTGTGGGATCACACAATTTTGTGTACAATGAGAATATGTTCTCAAGTACTTTCTTCACTTTCTCAATTTTTTTAGGCAATTCAACTTGTGATAGTGCTATTCCACCAGATATCTTCTCATTGACTTTCCCTTGAAATTTCTTTTCAAACCATTCCATGAGTTTAACATTAGTATCCTAGTCTAGTCACCTGTTCAACAACTTCTAATAGTTGTTCTAATATAGACTTTGATTCATCAGGTGTTTGCAAGCTGAAAGAATATAAAAAGATATCTTTGATCTCCTATAGTGCTTGCCATTGTTTATACTCCTTTTTGAGTATTTCTTGGTTCTTCTTTCTTTCCAATGCTTCTTGCATTATATTGATGTGTTCTAAGGTCATTGTTGCATAATCATATTTGGGTATCACTATGTCTTCATCTAAAAGTGCATCACCATAGTGAAATACCTTAGCAACCTTTGTTGAGATGGAGCCTGGTGTTGAAATTTGCAATGATATTGCACTAGTGGTCAACCTCTAAAGGACTTTAGTAGGAGTGCCAGATGTTCATAAGTTTACCAATGTCTATATGGCTTCTTGATCCTTCTCCTTAGGTATGTCCTTTTCTTCATCATATCTACATGATCAATTATAATCAATTGTGGTGCACCTTGTGTTTGTGTAGTAGGTACAGAAACATCTATCTGTCCTTCTTGTTCTTTTGTTGGCTTCTTTACTTCTATATTCTAAACTACATCAACTTTTTTAGTAGCGTCAACCTTTGTAGATTTTATCCTCTATTTGTATTAATGGTTGAGCACTGGTAGCTATAGGGATGGTAGTAGGTGGTTCTTGTGTGTTCACCTTTTCCCTTCTTATGTCAGCTATTGCCTTTTGTAGTTCATCCACACTGACCAAAATAGGATTTTCACATAACCTTGCTTGTAATGTGGATTGGTCAAGTATCTTTCTCAAATCCTCTATAGTTAATGAATTGATGTTCTAATGTGATTTATCAGGAATATCTTTCACTATTATGGTCTCTATAGGTGTTTTTGTGTCATGTGGAGGGCTCATGGCTAGCAATTATGAGTCTTCAACACTCTATTTTGCTTGATGCTCCTTAGTTATTGGCATCTCATCTTTCTTTTGTTGTGTCTCTTCCATAGTAGTGTATTTTTTCTCTTTTTCTCTTTCTTCCTCCTTTTCTTCACCTTCTTTCTCATTATTTCTTCCCTCAAAGGGATTTTCTACTCCTTCTTTGATAGTTGTTAAGCCATATATTAACCTCTGCATTTGTGTGGACTTCTTCACAACATCCTCAATCTTGTTCTATAAAATGCTAAATGCCCTATACTTTCATATAGATCTGCTATCATATTTCTTATTAGCCTTAGTTATTTGTCCTTTTGACAAATCTAGCATTACTTGTGCTAATGATGATTCTCTTATTTCTTTTTCCATGTTTAGGAAATAGTGCCATTTATTCTCAACAATTGTATATAATTCTTTTGGCATTGTGTTATCAAATTCAAGAGGAGTGTTCTTGAATTTTTCCATCATGGCATATACAGACTCTTCAATCATGTTTTGGTCTTCTCTACCAAGTTTACCAAAATCAATGTTTTACAAACCTATCAAATTAGCATTATCTCTAACATTATCAAAAAATGTTTTCAAGATCAGATTTGGGAGCATGACTTGCCATTCTAAATTGGCTTGTGTCCTTTGATTCTTTCTTCTCATCATCTGTCTTTTGTTGTGCTACATATTTTCTTCTTGGTTTTTTCTACACAGGACCAATCTACTCAGTAGCCTTAGTTTTCTCTTTTGCTTGCTCCTTGGCCTTTTGAGTAGTTTCCCTTGTAGTGGCTCTTGTAGCTGGAGCTATAGGCTTTGTTGCACTAGGTTTTGTAATCTTCTTTGCCTTTGGTTGTGCAATTGGCTGTTTCATGGCTTTTCTTTTCTTTAGTTGTGGTTTGGCTAGTGCTTCCTCAACATTTTCTCCCTCAACACCTTCTTCTTCCTAGTCCTCACCCATGCCTTGGGTCAAAGAAAGAGGTTCTTGAGCTTGTACCTCTTCTTCTTCATCATCTTCTCCTTTATTACCTTCTGCACCTTCCCCTAACTTGGCTTTTAGTTTTTCACAATTTTATCTTTCTTCTTCAAAGTTGAGGTTGTTTTCAATTCCATCTCTACCTATGACTTTAAAACATCATAGTTACCAAATTTTTTGGTAGTTTTGTCAACTTTTTCAGAAAGAAATGCAATGATAACAACTGAAGCTTCATCAATATTTATTTCATAACCTAGAGGCCTTAACCATCTAACTCTAGGTACTACAACCTAGATGAAAGTCTAGTCAATGTCTACTAGAAAGAAAATGTCATGCCCAAAACTTGAAGGCAAAAACACACACACAATTTTTTTTTTATTTTTACAAAACTGAAACATTATTAGCTATAATTTTAAAACAATCATTCTGATTATCATTTTATTAAAGTCTATTAATTCACCAATCATTAATTTAAAACTTTAATAAATAGTAAAAAAAAAACAACTAAATTAAATTACATTATAACTCATTACTAAACTAGATACTTAACTTAATACTACTCAAACTAAAACAAAATAAACATCTAACACAAATCTAAATTGATATTAAAGTTTAGACAAACATAATTGTGACTAAACACAACTCCTAACTCCTACATTAACCTCTAACACTAACAACTTCATTAACAAAAATTACTAATACTAACGAAAATAATTAAAACAAAAAAATTAACCAAAATAAACAATCTTAACATAAAACTAACCTATACTACCATAACTTAATACTTAACAAATTAAGATTACATATAAAACTAACTATATAAAAAAAAAACTAATAAGAAAACTAAAATTAAATAAATAAATAACTAACTAAATATAAAACTAATCCTAAAGTTTAAAACTAACTAATATATGCTAACTCTAAAACTATCCTACTCCCATCCCTAAGTTCCCCTCCACCTAACCCTCTCCACTTGGCCACTAGCCAAGTGACCTGACCCCAAGTTGGGCGCTCTCCAAGGTTGGGCGCACTGCACAAGAGATATGCACGTCTTTCCAAATGCAAGAAAGGTGGCAGGGCTAGTTTAAAAGGAAAGGCTTAGGATAAGGCGTCAACAAAGGTCTTATCAACAAGAGCTGTCCCCCCCTAAAACATTAGCCTCCATGCAAAAATATAAGGTGAGCGCTCAATAAAAGAAGAGGGGAAGGTACCGTGGTGATGTCACTCTATGTCAGGGGATAAAGTCCAAGCCATCAACTCGTCCAAGCCCCCTACTAAGAGCTGGCGCCTAGGAGAATAATAGTTAATGCAATTAGGGTTGGGGTTGATGTAAAAGTCAAAGCGAATGGGGGGGGGGGGGGGGGGGGGGTAAAAAGAAATAAAATCAACTTCAAAACAATATAGCAAACTAAAAACTTTTTCCCTCCACTTGCATACTGCGCCCAAGATGATGGGACAAGTGGGTGACGACCCCAACGACAAGATGGCACTTGCAAGGCAACGCCTAGGGAGTATGCAGGGGTAGATTAAGACTTAGGGTTATAGCAATAAGTTATAAAGTTTATTAGGTGAGAAGGAAGATATAGACTTTATTTAAAAAAATGTACACATTTATATATTCAAAATTATACACTCAAGAGAATAACATAATATTTATTTGTTTCTTTATTCATTTAGGAAGGAATCTGAGCAAGAATATGCTCTGTGGTTTTGGAAGCAATGAATTTTCTCTCCATGTATTTTCCAGAGAGTTTTTACTCCTGGGAGTGCATATTTTTTTTTTTTTTTTGAAGGCCAAAATTTTGACAAGGCATGATCATGCAATTTTATGCATTTCATTCATGTTACTAAGGATTTGAATAAATCTATTATTAAAATTTTTCCTTAATACAAGTATTCCAATGCAAAGGAGTACATTAGGTATAGTCTCTCAATCTCTAGTTAAACATGCATGTTTAATATTAATTCTTCAAGGACATGGTATGAGTTCTATGTTCTGATTATTATTATTATTGATTTCAAGAATACAACCTCTCAGTCCAATTGATCATATTTGAAGAACTTAGAAGGTGAATGATACTATACACATAATAAAAGAAAAGGTGGTGGATTATTCTCATTCAAATTTGATTGTAACCACCATGAAATTTATCAAGAAATGAATTATCTTTGATTTCGTAAGATATGGTTTGCTCTTGATTGATCTCATCATAATACTTACACATCATAATTTAAACTCACTATATCAATTCAACTCTTCATTATTGTAATTAAAACTTGAACATTCATAAATCAAGACATTATCTATGATTCTATTCTCCCATCTATATATATATATATATATATATATATATATATATATATATATATATATATACAAGTTTATTTATTCTATTTTGATGAGCACTCATACAACTGAACATTATGAACAAATATTATGAGAACCAAATACACTCATCCATTACTTTATTGGCTAACCTGATTCAAAGGCTCAGCCGGGAAAGAATCAGGAAGAAAACCCGGCTTCGTTGCCATATACAATAAGGATTAAAAATACAATTTACAATAGGATCTCAATCCCAATTTTCAATAATTTTATCAAATTTTCTTCATGATCATAATCAAGGAGTTTGTAATGTCTTCTGAATCTCATTTCAAGAACCATGGAGGAAACCAATAACTGATCGGGTGACAACCAAGCAGAACCAAAAGAACATCAAGCATGCATAATCATACATGGTTTACACAATAAGATTCACAGTGAATCAGGACTAGGGAGAGGTGGATTCTTCCAACTAGAGAAGTCAAGCACAACACCAATTCAAATGCCCAATCGGGGCCAATACCCAAGAACTTCTGTTCTTCCATTTAAACTTGCCATACTCATACCAGGTTTGTGCTGATGGGTAGGGGCCCATAACACCCTACCCTTTATCCCTCTTCTCATCCTGAGAAGAGACTCTACACAGGTTGGAGTCCAACTAAATAGACCTCTCCCAAAATTGGTCACTTTTGCCCTCTCCTAGGGTGAGTAATACCAAAACACCCATGCAAGGAAACTCAAAATTGCAAACATAAACAAGAAAGGAAAACAACCAAAAAAAAACAAGGTTTACAAATCTTCCCAACATACCCACAACCATACAACAGTAAAACAACAACAAGGTAACAAGAACATGAAACAAAACATAAAAACTGAATAAGGGAGATGGGAGTTTCCTACCTTCACAAAGAGGTAATGGCAATGAACCAATTTGAGTAGAGTATCCCTCCTTCCTTCAAGCTTCAAGAAATCTCCTCTAAATAGAGAGATTGGGTAACCAAAACCACTAGACCAAGGGAGGCCTCTAAATAAGCCTCCAACTCAACCACCCAAAAAGGAGCAATAACTATGTCCACCCACTAGCCACACTAGAAACTCCTAACTCAACCTACACCAGGGTTAAACCCTAAGAGGAGGTGGGGTAAGACAACTCATGACAACCACTTGAAATTTTCGCACAAAGGCAAAAAGGGGACTTTTGTGTGACCTCAAAAGTCAAAAAAAGGGGCTTGGGGGTTGGAAAAGACCCCTAACCCATACCCATACCCTTTAGTTAGAATAAAGACATGTTTTAAAGCCTTAGGGAAGAGGTTAGAGTCAAATAAAATCTAGAGATAAAATAGGTCTATCTAACAACTCTAACTTGCAAATCAAGCACAAAATCTGAAATAGGGATGACTAACCCTAATTAAGAACCTGATAGAAAAATTGACACTAACTTGAACCAACTTGAATCCAAAGGTTAAACAATTAACCCTAACTAGCATACCGAAGCACATAACATTTTATGAGTGTCAAGCGACACTGAAAGAACATAATTACGAACAACAGGGTTTCCAAATTTTAGCACATGGAGATCCGTTTTGTTCCTCCATAGGGTTTCTCGGCTAAATATCTGCACACTCATTGCACACATCAGTAGTCCCGTAAAATCACATGTATATAAACGTAGATGTATCAGAAATTTTCATAATTTAAAACATACATTAATAAAGTTTCTTCTCCCTTCATAATTCTTAACCATTTGAAATATCGTAAATCAAATCTCAATCCTACATCTACTGATTTCGTCAACATACATATACATGAACATTAAATGACAATCATCAAATATATCTAGAAATAACATCACACAACATGAAATAATAAAATATATTTTAAGCATCAGATAATGTCTCAACATCTCGAGTCACGGATAACAAAATGAGAGTAATGTATCACTATGCTACGATGAGTCGGGGGCGAGGCCTCACAAAAAATATCATTATAATATTTCTCTACTAGGGAAATAGGAATTCTCAACCTTTGTTTCATGGACTACTTGAAGTCTTCAAAATAGCTAGCCATTAATGACTCAAAATTCTCTCCCATTTGCTCAATATACTCATTGATTTGCATAGCAACTTACCTATTGGTCTTCCATCCTACTCTACCAAAAGATGGGAACTCATTTTGCACATAGAAAAAGATACATATCAATATTGAACCAAACTTACATTGAGCAATCTTTGACTTCCTTATTGCTCTGAGGTTTTCCATTATCTATTGCAACTATAGTTCTGCAAGATCATAGGTATGATCTTTCTTGACTATCTTGTAGACTACATCAACTACTATATAGGGAACACTATTTAGTCTACTTGACTGATAGAATTTATGTGATATGACCCTAACAAAAAAGTCAAGAAGTGGATCTGTAATAGTATCAATTTTCATTCCTTGCTTGTTCCACTTAGCTCCTATATTTTACTCAATTACCTCTTTAGAATCATTTCTCAATGTCTTAGGCTAATCTAGGGTTGGGTATCTAGTAACCATATGTACAATCCTCTTTGAAATTTTGATAGGTCCTCCTTCTAGCCATAGACATCTGTCATGTATTCTACTCAAAACAATTTTGATCCATTCAAATTTGAAGACCATTTGGAAATCTAGGGCATGGGTTAAGCCCTTGCTTTCTACAATTTTGAATTCTTCCTTCAAATCTCTATTTTTGCATAGTTTTTTGTATGCTTGTTTGATTTCCATAACTCTAATTCTTACTACCTTGCAATTATAACACTTCCTCACATCTTGGACCATTACGACTTCAGGTAGAATGATAGATGATGCACTTTTTGGGTCATTCTTATATGCAACTTCTACTATGGCCATGAAATCCAGTTGTTTGACCTCATTGCTAACAAATTAAACTCTGAATGGTTCCTTCCCCTTTACATTATTTGAATTGGAGGCCATTTTGCAAGATAGGGTTTTAAAAAATATGAAACTACATAGCTTGGTAGGTGAAGAATACCTTTGAAATTGATGAACTCATGCTCAATCTTCACTATAATTCATGCAAATGCTTTGCTCTGGTTGCTCTTGCTTTATGTTCATAATGATGAAAAATATGTGAAAATTTCCCTTATACCCTTTCAAAATATATCATTTATTGCATGGTACATGTACAACTATAAACTTGACTTCAATGCAATTTTTGTTTCACTCGACATTCATTAGTTTTACCACCACTCGATAGCTATAAGAATTACCCTTGCTCAATAGCTATAAGAATTATCCTTACTTAGCAGCTACTATTGACTTGGCTTCAACTAACTTTGGCTAACAACTTGGCACATACTAGTGCTTTACTTGGAAATTGAAGAGGACTTTTCACACTCGGTAGTAATGTGAAAACTTAAAGATTTGACTTTAGATTTTCCTTATTATCTTGCATCTTTCTTCATGGTAATATTTTTCAATACTAGCTTCTTTTGGAACTGATGTATGATAAAGCATTTTAAATATCAATCCCACATACCTTGTTTTGCTTAATTTGATGTGATGTGACACTTGACCTATTAGGTCAAGTGATCCCTTCATTTGATTTGTTGCATCCATCTTTCTTCCTCCATGTTTTTTTCATCTCTCCTCTAATGTGTTCAACATCTAACTTTCCTTTTCCTTTGTTGAACTTTGAGTTAGGTGCCTTTTCCCTTGTTGGGTAGTGCTTGCTGATATGACTAGTCTTGAAATAGCTAAAGCATGTAGTTTGACCCAACCATCTATTGCAGTTACCACTGAAGTGTGTTCTTATGCAATTCTCGGGGATGTGTCCATACTCTTGACAATAATGACAGCTATGTCTTGTATTGTAATCCCAATTATAGGAGTTTTCATAGCTTCTCCCCTTTGTTGACTTATTTAATGACCATGTGGACTTGGATCTGTATTCAAAGGCTTCATGTCCAAACTTCTAACAATTGTAGCAGTGTCCTTCAAATTTTGGTGCATGCATGGTTCTAGTTCTATATTCATGTGCCTAATGACCTTGTTTGTTGCACTTGTGACAATGATTTATGTTCTTTGGCTTAGCATTCTGACTAGCATTCCTACTTCTATAAACATTAGATATATGCCCTTTCTTACCACAATGATGAAAAGTAGGTTTAGAATTCTTACCTGTATTGTTTCTTTCCTCAGCAACTTTGGATGATTCTACTTCTTTAGTACTTATGCAGCCCAATCCTGATGTGTCTTTACTAGATCTAGGGGATTTTAGTAATTTCTCAAAGTACTTGATGGCTTCATTTGGCTTGTTAAAACTTTTAGCAAATTCCTTTTCTCTTTTTAGGTCACTCTATAGCTATTCATTTTGCAAATTCTATGTAGTTATTTCAATTTCCTTGACATTCAACTCATGATGAGCATTCATCATTTGGCTTAGGGTGTCCAATTTCATGTTTGAGATCCTAGATAGCTCTACTGACTTTTCTTCCAATTTTTTTGCCAAAACTCTTTTGTCTTCTTCAATCATGACCTTGTCTTCTATAGCTTTCATCTTTTGTTCAGTCACCTCACATAGCAGTATAGCTTGTGATTCTTGTTCCAACTTGAGATTTCTAATTTCTTTAGCTTGTGCTCTATTCTTTTCCATGAGATAGGAAATTGTTGCATTGAATTCATAGGAGTTACCATCTACAAATAAATTTTTGGTGTCAATATCTTTGTATTGTGTGTCATTTTTTTCCATAGTAATCTCTTCCCTTCTCTTTAGCAAAATTCTCAAGGCATCGCTAGCTTCATTTAGTTATTCCTGATTTTCAATGGTATTTCCCAACTTATAAACTTCCATTTTAAGATCTTTTCTCCAAGTTTTAAGGCTTCTCCTGATGAGAACTCAGCTCTGATACCAATTTTTTTTGAAATAAAAAGTGACCAAAAACAAGGGGGTTGGCCCTTACAACCAAAATACTAGTGACCAACACATTACCAGTAGAGACCCACAAAGAACATTACTAGAGTAAAAGCATATAGAAGTTCCACATAACCAGAAAACTATGCATGTAACTTAACCAATATACTACTATTAATCAAACCAACTAAACTATAATAAAAGTCTAAAAGGTCTACTATACTACTAAAGTTCATCATAAAAAAAACTATTGGCACAACTAGGCCAACCTGAGCCTAAGCAATAGTTGGATACCAACAAAACCAGTTATAGAAAATTAACATAAAAAAACTTGGATCCAAGGATCCCTTAAAACTAAGAAATAGTATTCAAAATTTTTTCCTTTCCCTTTGCAACTAGAAGAACCTAAGCCCAATCATCCACAAGGAATTTAAAGAGGAGCTTATGATCCTCCATATCCATTCCAACTTCTTCTTTCTCCTGTGCCAGTAGTTGAAGGGTGGCGGCAGTGGTGTAGGTGACCTTTAGGAAAAATTTAGAGAAGGTGAAGAACCCTTCTTCTAAAGTTTTAACTCTCTTTTCCAATTTGGCATTCACCTCCAATTTCTCCTCGGTCTCCTCCTTATTTTGCGTTCCCATCTTTTTGGCTTCCTCTTTAACTTTTTCAACCTGGCTATCACCCTGCAAAATCCTTAGGTTAGTAAAAACCTTAGATTTATCCTTGACCAGGGAAGAAATAGTAATGGGGGAGGTGTCCACTTTGCTATTGTCTTCATAGAAGGTGATGGGTTGAAGGGTGATCCTGGCCAAAACATGGGTAGTCTCTGTGGTAGTAGCATTACTAGCCAAAACCTAGGTATTATTAGCCAACAACTAGGCATTATCAATAGAATTGTTGGCTCAGTTAATAATTTTTTCAACCTCCTCCTTCCCTTTTTCTCTCTTGGAATCAAATTTATCCTCCTCCCCCCTCTCCTCTTCCACTTCCTCCACCCTAACTCTGTTAGATTTTTACTTGTACCTTTCCTGGGAATAGGCAATTCTTCCAGATCTTTTCCTAGCCTTTTCCCACGCTTCCTCCTTTGAGTTCTCCTCTTCCACCTCCACAATTTTTTCCATCTTAATCTTTTTACTACCCTTATGTTCCACAATCATATTAGGTTTCTTCTTTTTCTTATTTCCATGGCTAGGGAAAGGTCAAGGGTATGAATTCTGGTACCAGTACTAGTACTTGAGGCAGAATTCTATTGATGGTGCTAGTTATCAACCATCACCACCCTAGTGGGGCATAGGGAAAGGTGGAATTGGTATAGGAAAAATATTAAGCCTTGATGGATGATGGTGAAATTATGCCCTTTATTCCTCTTCTCCCTAACATCACTGACCATATCCTCTAGAGAATGTAGTAGAAAAAATGGAATCAAAATAAAATCCTTATTTCTAAAATGATTAAATAAGGGAAAATGGTAGTAGTAGCAAACACCGAACCTTCCCTCTAGTGTAAGATATTTCATGAGTACTAGGCAAACATTGTCCCATGGAGCTAACAACTTATCCCTCTTAAAACCTCCTCTATAGTGCACTGGTTCCTCATTCTTTGTAAAAAAATTGCTCAAACTAGCCTCGTCAATGGTTTTGGTGACCTTTCTCCATTTTTTCCAATTCATTGAAAGACTAGTAGCCAAGGAAATTACTTCCTCATTAACTTTAAAAGTAATTCCATTAATTGTGACTTTGCGGTCATTCCACCCATTGACAAACTGGAGGGCACAATTCTCGTCATATCTCGCCATTGACTGCATGTAAGGCAAAAAAACCCCCCTCTTTTAAGAGGAACCAAGTGGCCATTCTATCTTTGAAGTTCTCCATTTTTGTGGGCTCTAGCCTATTCAA
Source organism: Cupressus sempervirens (assembly GCA_028749045.1). Taxonomy (NCBI): domain Eukaryota; kingdom Viridiplantae; phylum Streptophyta; class Pinopsida; order Cupressales; family Cupressaceae; genus Cupressus; species Cupressus sempervirens. Next base: position 763,189,493 of record CM053792.1, on the reverse strand, counting down.
ATCTCCACCCATGTATATCTCACCAATTTGCCTTTCCCCCACCCCAGTGATGCACATCTGAACCTCTCTATTTGTGAAAATAATACAAATACTATCAATTCTAAGTCTCACAACAATGAGCAAAAGAAATTTACAATCCCATGCTTGATAACCCTCAAAATTCCATGTGAATTCATTATGGAATTGTGCTTGTATAGTATCATGATTTTAACACCTCAAAAATCTTTGACAATCTAAAAAATGATATAATTCATACTTTCAAATGGGAAGTAATTTGAATTTTGCAATAGGTTACTATAATGGTGAAATGAAACTCTTCTTAGTTTGCATTCATTCATCTTTTCATTTGTGCAGCCACGACTTCTCCTCATTTCCCTAAAACCTTTATTAAATTTAGCACATTTCAACTCTCCAAGGACAAAATTGCCAAAATTGGCCCTAGCTTTAAATTTAAATAGTCATAATTAAATGATACTCCCCCTTCTTTCCTTGTATGTCAAGGACTTAATATCTTCATTTAGATTTTCCATATTCCTCTAGCACGTGAATACCATTAATTTAAACCCATGGTAGCTGTCGCATCAACCATCTTATTTCCTTTCTTCTAGATGTGTTGCAGGTGGACCTTTTCCACCCTTTCTAAAATATGCTAGATGTCCATAATGATAGTCTTAATATTCCATCCTAGCTAGGATGCATCATTAACCAAATCAATAATTAATTTGGAGTCCCCCTCTATGGTTATTTCATTAAGTTGCATTTCACTAATCAGCTGAAGACCCTATAACAAAGCCATTGCCTTAGCTAGATTATTACTTCCACTCCTCACATTACTTGCATAAACTAACAGTGCATCACCATTCCCATCCTGCAACACTCCTTCAGCTGCTCCTATATCTCCTCTAGTGGCACCATCGAAATTTATTTTAAATTGTGTAAGGGTAGGTCGTTTCCATCTCATTTTTTGTCTCCTCAACATTTTTGAGTTATCAAAATGGTAAAAATCCTCATGAACACCCCATTTTGCAATAATTTGACCTACTTGTCTGCCTGGTTCTTCCTTTGGCATCTTACATTTGGCCACCCTGATATCTTCCTTCAAAAATTTCTCCATTATTCCAAAAACCACCTCCACCAGTTTTTCCTCCTCCTAAAATACTCTATTATTCCTTTCTTTCCATATATGCCAGCAAAGATATGGTGGAACAATTTTCCAAAGAAAGACCAATTTTGGATGATAGAAGGGGCGATACTAGTTCTCCACAAATTGCCATAGGTTGTCTTTCATAACCCAATCCAAACCAAATATCTCCCACACCATAGCCTATATCATTAAGGTATACTAGCATTCAAGGAATAGGTGGGAAATACTCTCTTCCTTTTCCCTACAAAGATAGCAATGGTTTGTTATATAAAAACCCCTTCTTTTCAAATTGTCTATGGGTAAAATTTTGCCATGCTGAATTGTCCACCAGAAAAAATTGATTTTAGGGAGGAGGTTACCAATCCAAACATTACTCCACAATGGTGGACAGAGGTCCTTCCTAAAGAGGTGTTTGTAAGCTGATCTGATAGTGAAGTTACCACTGAAAGTTAAGTCCTAGACTGTAGTATCCTCCTGGATTAGAATAGGGGGTCTATGTGTTCTTATCAACTCTTCCAACTCCTTGAGAAGGTGAATATCCTCTTGGGAGTAAGTATCTTTATACAGTTTCTTCCACTTCCTTCCCTGATCAATATAGTCCTCCACCTTCCTTCCTATTTCTACATTAAGTAGTTGTATACACTAAAAATTGTCCTGAATGACTTTATTAATTTAATTAATAATAGTCACATTCCTCTACTTATTTAATTAAATTATTTTGACTAAATAAGTTAATTTTTGCCTAAGTATTTAAATTTAATTTAAATACTTTCTAGCTCTAATGTGTTAATTTTAATTAACACATGTTTCTCCACGTATTCCTTTTTTTCTAAATAAATTTTATTTATTTAAAATCCTCCATATTCCCATTAATTCTTATAGACCTTGATTAAATTAAATTGTATTTAATTTAATCTTTATTCAAAACACCTAGAAGTACGTGCATTCATATGAGTTGTCATCACATCTTTTAAGCACATGTTGTCTACACCATAGGAATCTTCTACACACATGCCATCTCATCAATCTTATCCATCTATCTAGAATGTGAGATAAGGTGCTTAGTTGTCAATTCTTATCCTTATCTCCTGTGCTTAGTCGTCAAATCCTTATCCTTATCTCTTAGTGGTTTCTAAGCACATTCTAGATGCTTCCTCCATCCACTTTAAATAGACATCTTGTCTGAAGCATTTGACACTATGATAAGGAGACAGACATGATAGAGATACTACCATGAGATACACACACACGAGAAGAATGGCCTGATACTGGTTGGGTTAGGAATCATTAGAGGTCCATTAGAATTGCTTATCATTGCATCATCATTCTGTTATTTTGATTTCTCACATCATCTAGTCTAGGTACATTTTCCATTTGCATTCATACATCCAAGAGGATCATCCATTATTGTGTTCCTAAGAGCATACTAAACATTCACTCCATTGCTATGTTCATAGTTTGAGGTGTGCATAATCTTGGTTACAATTTTATGCAACACATTTTGGCACGCCCGGTGGGACCCACTTCGCGGGTTCAAATTTGTTCAAGCTGAAGGCTCGCGGTTGGAGAATAACTTGCGATAAGGAGCGTCAAATCAAGCCATGAGGTTCGTCACCATCTTTGGAGCGCATGAGGTGAGTACCCTATATCTTGTTCTTCGTTGTTAAAAAAAAAAAAAAAAAAGGGGCTTGGGGTAGGTTTTCTTCAATTTGCTTTATGCTATTTAGGTTATTATTAAAAAAAAAAAAAAAATAGGATAGTGGAGTTATTTTCATTCTTGCATATGGGGAGGGGAGACAACAATAAATAAATAAATAAATAAATCAGGAGGGTTTTTGTTTATTAAAAATATAAATTAAAAAAATTATATATATAAAATAAAACCAAAAAAATAAAAAATAAAATAAAATAAAATTTTTAAAAGCCAGAGCCACCGCCGCCGCCGGCTCCCCTTACTTTCGACGCCGCCGTCGCCCCAGCCACTCTCTCTTCTGCCGCGCCGCCATCCCTCCTTCCTCTTCCTTCCTCTTGGCGCCGCTGCCGCCACCCTAGCGGCTCTCCCTTCTGTTCGGCACCGCTGTCTCTGCACAGCTCGCCACCGGCAGCGCCGCCGTAGAGCCGCTGCGGCTCCTCGCCGCCCATGAGCCACCTCGGCGCCGCTCTCTCGAGTTCCTCCACTCCCACTAACATCTACGCTCCGCCCATTCTGCAACCTACTCCACCCACTTCCCCTCCGCCCGTTCCCCCTACTTCCGGCACCATCGCTGCCTGCGGCTTCCCCTTTCTCCCGCCGCCGCCGGCCATCTATTGACTAATACATAAACAACAACCCCTTCTTTCTATTGCTAAAATTCATAAAATATTTCTTCATTAGTTCTGAGATCACTTAGGTTTATATATACATGGCATTTAGTTAAATTGCATAGGTGGGTGGACATATGGTAAGCCGCAAATCCGAGGGATTTTACCCACTGAAAAATGTTTTGCGCTCCTTTGATAAAACTGATTGTTTTATTACCTTCTTCAACTGCCCCGTTAATATACAGCGACATTATTGTATTCCGTCCTCTCTCTGTTGGATGGTATTCATCCCAGGAAAACCTCTTGTCTACGTTTGAACACACCTAATATAAAGCCCTGCCTGCTTGGTCCACCACTCCACACATTTCTACCCCGCCTTTCATACCACAACATGGAATGAACAGATCCACAAAACCTGTCACACCATTTCAAACGGATGCTTCTATATTATTCATAAAGTAGACTCTTTTGAAGATTTATTGGACACACAAAAGAAGACATAAATTTCTAAGGCCGCTTGCAAGCCCCCGCCTATTTCCTCTGCCCGCGGCCGTTCCTTTTTTTTTCTGCGGCGTTGTTCTTCCTCCCACGGCTGCTCTTTTCTTCCGCGGCACTGTTCTCCCATCCCGTGGTGCTGCTTTTGCCCGCTGCCGGCGGCACCTAAACCACCCACGGCCACCGCTGTGCAAACCCTCCAGCTTCTTCCCGCGGCTAACGCATTAACACCCCACGTCCTCCACTGAGCTCTTCTCCATGTCGATCACTGACACATTCAGCTTGTAATTGTTCACCTCTTCCTCCAATAAAAATTTAAAATTTTTTCTTTTTTTTAAAAATAAAGATTAAAAATTAAAAAAATTAAAAAAAATAAAAAAATAAAAAAATTTTAAAAATAAATTTTAAAAATAAAAATAAAAATAAAAAAATAATTTTTTTTTTTTGCTTCCTTCAAAATTTGTTTATTTCCTTTACTTTTATTTAGAATTAAATTTATTTTGTACATTTAGATCTTCATTTTTATTTTTAGCCAAAACATTCAAAAAATTAAAAACTAAAAAAAAATTTTGCTTTTCGTTTGCCTGATTTTTGCAACATTGAATGAACATTGTACATTTTAATCATGTGTGTCTTCAATTAGATTAGAAAACTTAAAATTTCTTTGGTAACAAATGCGTGTCTTTTAAACCCAAGTCCATTTACATATTCTCTCCCCTCGCGCCTTTGGGTGACCTTGGGTGCACAAGAAATAAGTGGACTTGTTTTTATTTTTCTAGGAGGCCTGCTTGGGGATTTCATCACCCCTTGGGACGACCTCAACTCCAGCGTTCTCGCGGAGTATAAAAAATTGGGAGGTGAATCGAAAGACACCTCTCTTGGAAGTGTAATATTGTTACTCTTGGCTAAGCCCCAAAGAACTTTATACCTTTGGGAAGTGAAGGAGGAGATTGGGTTACCGTCTCCCCCCGACTGTGTGGCAGTATTTCCTTTCATCTACAGATTCGGGCATCACGTACCTTGCGTATATCGAGGACGCCCCCTAGTTGAGCCTTGTATAGCCTAGTTTAACCTTATAGGACTGTTGGTGTGTTTGGCATGTTTGAAACACATTGGTATTGTACATATTTCATTATTTGCTTTTGCATCTTAAACCTAAAAATCCAAAAAAAAAAAATTAAATTTTTTTAAAAAGAAACATTTCAAAAACACCTCTTCTTAATCATCATTCCAAATCATTTCACGTCACATATTCTTCTATCCAAGACATCGTTCTCTCTTACATATCTCCTTCATCATTCAAAACGTTACTTGACATCTTCATCTCCTTTATTTATCTAAATCATTTCCTTGTCATTCAATCACATTCCTAACCTTCATCCTAGTCATGATTCATCATTATTCAATTTCCCTAGTTAGGCTCATCATGCATTCTTAATTCGATCCTTGAAATCAGTATTCTTCTAATCCAATTCCTTGTCAAATTCAGTCATCCAAGTCATAGTCAATCTTTCAAAAATTTCATTCACGTCTTCTTCTATTTCAATTTGACATCACATATTCTACTTCGGACATAGGAGTATTGTCTTATCATTAGACTTTCATTCAAATCAAACATTCACTTTGTTTGCACTATCATAGGGTTCTTATCAAATTAAACCGAACCCTCATCCAATCCAAATCCAAACCAAATCAATATCAAATCAATTCAAATTCAATCAAATCAAATCATATCAAGTGCAATAAATTCCAATTCCAAATCAAATCAAAGTCCAATCAGCACAAAGCTCCTAATTCCAAGTTCATATTCCCTCTTCAAATATTTTCATTTTACATCCATGGATTCAAATCCGCTCCTTTCAATGATTGACAACATTGCATGACAACATGTCTCGTATTTCCTCCATATCAAATTCCTTTTCTACACTTCAATTCTAATCTATCTCATGTTCACCATTCTCCTACCTTTGACAAGGGAAATCTATCTCCTTATCCTTCATCTATAGAAAATTCCATCCATAGCCAATATAATTCCTCCGTCATAAATAACCTCGCCATAGAAATTGAGGAACTAAAGAACACACTCTTGAACAAACTAAGTCCGCAGGAAAAGGTCATTTTCTTTGCTATGTGTCCTTCATTTTCTAGCTCTCATATCCCTCCATACAATTCCATTCATGGCCCACACAATGCTTCAGACGTAAAAACCCTTATCAAGAAAATGGAGGAAATGAAGAATTGTCTCTCATATCTTAAAGGCATTATTTCTCATGTCCCATCCAATCCTAATCCTCCATGTAATCCCCCTTGCTGTGAACCTAATCCAAATCCTTTATGCATAATTCCACCTCCACAAAATCCTAATCCTATAATTACATCATCCCCTAGTACTCCAACAAAATTATCTCCTAAGACTACAACAATGTCATCCCCACCTCGTCAGGGATATTTCACATCACTTTTGGCTAGATTGAAAATTCAGCATAATGTGAGCCAATCACCCAAAGCCACACCTCCAATTCCATCTCAAGATCTTCCTTCAAAGCATGATGTTTCTCCTCTAGATCTGAGCACTTCTCCATCCCATCATTCCATTATCCCTCAAGATTCATCCATCCCTCCTAGTCCATCTTCTGATTTCCCTCCTAATCAAGACCAAGACATTACACCTATCACGCACATTACTAATTCCATTCCATCTTCAGCATTACCATCCATAGATATTCCCCTTCATGAAAAAGTTTCTTCCACTCCATTCACTAATACTCCTCCATGTCAAGATCAAATTTCCTCCACGCCCACATATGATGATCCACTTACCATGCTATATGATCTTCTTTCACCACATGATTCCATTCCCTCCACGTCCTCATATGATTCTAGTCCATTTCATGATCCACTCCTTGAGCTATATGATATTCTTTCATGTCAAGATCAAAGTACTCCATCTCATAGTTCCACTCCCTCCATTCCATCTCACAATCCACTCGTTTCACTCAATGATCCTCTTCCAAGTCAAGATCAATGCACCCCTTCATCCATATTTCATGATCCCTCTCCATCTAATGACCCTATTATTCCTCATGATCCCCCTCATAACCCTACTCCTTCACATGATCCTATCACACCTATCCAATCTCCTCATGAACCCTATACACCTAGACTCGCATCTTGCATTGAGAATAGTAAGTATCCCCTTCAAAAAATAATTCCTCAAGATGTTGGTACACCTTCCACTTTTTCCAATTCCAAAACTTCTCCTCCTTCATCTTCTAAGTGCATTTTAGGGCCTTATAGTCCATCCATTCTAGGTTCTTATAGTCCATCCATTCTAGGTCCTTATGTTCCATCGTCAAACTCTTCTTCCCTTCCTTCCATATTAGGTCCTTATATACATCCTTCTACCTTATCCACCTTTTCCAATTTATCCCCTCATAAAGATCAACAAAGGCACACATCCTTGAATTCACCTTCCATAAACTCTCCATCTTCTTTACCCTCATGCACTCGTACCATGGCCAATGGAAGCAAGTTGGATGCTAAAGAAAAAGAAAATAAAGTCACGAATCCACAAGAGCGCAAGGATCAACATGTCCCATTTAAGTGACATGTCCAAGAAAAGAAAAATTAGATCCAAAATGCAATCAAAAAGCCACAAAGGCTAAAAATCAAAAGTGCAAATATTATGTGGATACCAAAGTTACTTAATGTAGCAATGAATCTCAAAGAAAGATTCCAAATGACATCCAATTCTACTAATCCAAAGGTCTCCCTCCTTCATAAATTCTCTCAACCTCCATCTTCCAAATCCATTTTGGGTCCTTATACACCTAAATCCGCCATCCCAACTCTTTCATCTCCTTCATCCATTTTGGGTCCCTATATCCCAAAACTCCAACTTTCTCCTACACATCCCTCACAATCTACTTCTTTCCACCACCCTTCAAGGTGTGTGCCAATGAAGATCTTTCCACTTCCTTCACAAATCTTCCAATCTAGTATCCATCAACCATGTTTTCCTTCTACCTGCTCAATCCAAACTTTTTCATAGGTCATTGTCTTCTATTCCCCAATTCACTCTAGCATTCTTTTCCTTACCCTATCAACATCTATGAGAAAATACCAACAATTCCTTGAAAATAAAAATATATATAATAAACAAATTAAAGAAGCATAAATATCAAGGGATACATCCATATACCTAGATGCTTGAGTCCTCCCTTCATTTTCCTACTATGTCTTCCACTTTCACTTACCTATCCATTAACTTCCCTTTTTCCACTTGCACTCTACACTAGGGGAAAGTTCCATCCATATCGTTCTTCCTTACCTATCTTTCATATTCCATCTATTGTCCATTGTCCTTCCCATTTTTGATCTTGACTTCCACTTTCCATATCCCTTCTGCATTATCCATATGTCTTTATACCTTTCCCACACTTGATCGTGACTTTCCCTTTCCTCTCATCCATCCATAAGTACCTTCCATATCCTTTCCTACATATTCCCATAATTCCTCCATATGTTTGATCTTGACATGATATCCCTATCTTACATTCCATAGTCCTTGTCATGTTCATGTTCATGCATCCATTTTCCATCCATATGCATACATATTCCCATCCTCTTTTCATGTTCATTCATATCTGTTCCATCCATAATCCTACGCACGTCTATCCTTCTTCCATATACCCTTGATCTTGGTTATCCCTTTCATTTCATTCATTTATTATCATGCATTTCCTTCATATCCTTCGTATCATTATCCTTTTTTTTCATGCCTTCCTTCGTTCCACTTTCATACACATGCTCATAATCAATACTAGAGGCACAACAACAAAAATGCTCATACATGCTTAAGAAGAACACATGCCTTCTCTTCTTCCATATGCGAGCTTTCATACCATCTGTCCATTTTCATGCAATCCTTCCCCACCATTATTTCCATCCATTTTCATATCCTTGGAATGGGACATTGTTGGTCACTCCTTTGAAATATGGTTCTTGGTTCCCCATTATCTGACAATACATCCGTTGGTCCTCCATATTATTCCTCCATTCATAAATCTACCCAACCTTCCTATCCATTTACAAATACCATGGCTCTCCCTTGTCATTGGTCTCAATCCATTCTATTCATTTCTCTCCATTCTATCTATTCATTCATATCAAATTCAATTCAAATCTCCCAATCATTCAATCAATTCATTTATCCTCTAATCTCATCATATTCTCTTCTTCCAATCACTTCATTCACATCATTTCCATAATCAATTCCTTCATTCTATTTGCATCTACCTTGATCACATTTCTAGTCCTCCATTCAACACATTTTCTTCTAATAGAATATTTATTTTCATTCCTTCCATTCCATTCCAATTCATTCATTATCATTATCTTATCTTATCCGTATTCTCACCACACCGAGCTTCCATCCATAAAACCAACCTCATCAAATAGTGATTGCAAACGAGCCTACACAAATTCACATTTAGACTCAATGATTTGAGAACATCATTCCTTTTACTGTCATTGCCAGCAACCAATCACAAATATTTCATTTCAATTCAATCAATCAATCAGTTTTTGCCTTACAGGATGAGTCCTTCCTACACAGGCTTAACAAATTTAACAAATTTTATCAGGTTTATGGCAAGCATGGTGAATTGAATGACTTCTTGGTCATAATGTCTTTTTGTTAATTTTATCTTTGTGAGTCAGTGATAGCCTTCCCCAGTGTGCCTCGATCTTCCATATCTTGGTATCATTTGAAAAGCTTATCCTGATTACATGTGTTATTTTGCAATATGATCTATTTTCATGATTCTTTAGCACATTTATGTAAGTTTCAAGTTATGTTAATGCATTGCTCATTGGGGGCAATAGGTTAGCACACTTTGGGTGTGCCCAGACCTCTCCAATGCGTATATTTCATTTGTTCCCCCATGACTCTGAAACCTGCATCTATTGTGTTAAGAATCTAATACACGCAAAGGAATCTTTTCATCTATGCTTCTATAGCATTTGGTGCATAACTCCTCTTGCAATATTAAAATAAGGTTTGCTCTCCATATGAACACAATTGAATCTCTTGCATTCATGTAGTTAAGTTGCATTTAGATTATCATTTTCCATCATCCTATTTTTCTTCTTTCCTTCCCTTCTTTCCGTTCCAAGACCTTTTCACGAAAATTGCCCAAATTTTTATTTCTTGCACAATTTCTGTGAGGGGACATCTACAATTCTCCTTCCTTCTCTGGGGCAACCTGTATGTTCTTTGATATGATGTCGTGCCGACATCACATCAAAGAGGGGCAAAATGTATACACTAAAAATTGTCCTGAATGACTTTATTAATTTAATTAATAATAGTCACATTCCTCTACTTATTTAATTAAATTATTTTGATTAAATAAGTTCATTTTTGCCTAAGTATTTAAATTTAATTTAAATACTTTCTAGCTCTAATGTGTTAATTTTAATTAACACATGTTTCTCCACATATTCCTTTTTTTTTAAATAAATTTTATTTATTTAAAATCCTCCATATTCCCATTAATTCTTCTAGACCTTGATTAAATTAAATTGTATTTAATTTAATCTTTATTCAAACCACCTAGAAGTACGTGCATTCATATGAGTTGTCATCACATCTTTTAAGCACATGTTGTCTACACCATAGGAATCTTCTACACACATGCCATCTCATCAATCTTATCCATCTATCTAGAATGTGAGATAAGGTGCTTAGTTGTCAATTCTTATCCTTATCTCCTGTGCTTAGTCATCAAATCCTTATCCTTATCTCTTAGTGGTTTCTAAGCACATTCTAGATGCTTCCTCCATCCACTTTAAATAGACATCTTTTCTCAAGCATTTGACACTATGATAAGGAGACAGACACGATAGAGATACTACCATGAGATACACACACACGAGAAGAATGGCCTGATACTGGTTGGGTTAGGAATCATTAGAGGTCCATTAGAATTTCTTATCATTGCATCATCATTCTGTTATTTTGATTTCTCACATCATCTAGTCTAGGTACATTTTCCATTTGCATTCATACATCCAAGAGGATCATCCATTATTGTGTTCCTAAGAGCATAATGAACATTCACTCCATTGCTATGTTCATAGTTTGAGGTGTGCATAATCTTGGTTACAATTTTATGCAACACAGTAGCTCCATTAGTTTTTTGAATTTCTTGATAACCAGCGGTTTCCCTCCCAATCAATTGTCTTCCCAGAATCTAATGCTATGCCCATTCCCCACTATCCACCTTGTCCCTTCCCTCTATAAGCCTCTACTCTTAACTATATTCATCTAGATTTTGGAGCCGCCTAGGAGGTCATTATTGAATAGATTCCAATTGAAGAGGGAATTTGACAGATGTTTAGCTTTCATAATATTACCCCAATCAGTATTATCTTCTTCCAATCTCTAGCCAATCTTCATAAGGAGAGAATTATTAAGGTCACATAGTCTTCTAACTCTAAATCCCCCTTTCTCCTTTGGCTTACACACCTCTTCCCAATTGACCAAGATCAATTTATTTTTCTCCTCTGTTCCTGACAAAAGGAAATTCCTTTGTATTCTCTCAATCCTATCTGCCATATTTTGGTTGATTTTGAAAAGGGATAGGAAGTAAATAGGAATACCTTGGAGAGGTGCTGAGAGCAATTGTAATTTTCCAGCATTTCTTAGGATCTTCCCTTTCTAGCAAGCAAGTTTATTCTCAATTCTTTCCACTATAGTATTCCAAAATTAATTAGTCACCTCTTTAGTGGTTAGTAGTAGGCCAATATAAGTATCCATGAGGTTGGCAGACTGACAACCCAAAATTTTCCTTATCCTCCTTTGTAATGGGGCATTAGTATTAAAGAAATAAATCTTACTCTTGTGGTAATTAACTTGCTGACCTGAACTTTCTTCATAATTGTAAAGAATAGTTTTCCAAGCTTCAGCCTCCATAACCAAAGATTCTCTAAAAAGGAACGTGTCATCTACAAATTGTTGTAGAACTTCAGGATCAGTAGTAGTGGCAGGCTTAACCCCTTTGACACAACTAGTATCAACTAGTTTAGAGAAAGACCTCCCTAGAACTTCTACCACCATGATGAAAAGGTAGGGAGAAAGTGGGTCACGCTATCTTAGACCTTTCTCTAATCTAAAATTTCCCCAAGGGGAACCATTTAGAAGAATAGAATACTAAACTGAACCAAACATCATCTTGATCAAATTTATATCCTTGTTATTAGAACCCACTCTTGCAAGCACATCATAGAGGAAATCCCACTTAACCTTGTCATAAGTCTTGGAGATATCCAATTTGGAGGCCATACTATGTCTTTTTTTTCTTTCCACTAAATGAATAACCTCATGTGTGGTTATCGCCACATCTAGAATTTGTCTCCCTAGAACAAATCCTTTCTATCGAATGACAATAATTCTTTCCAAAAAAGGCTTTATTCTATTAGCCAGGACTAGCAAATATCCTATAAACAGTATTACATAGGCCTATAGGTCTAAAGTCTAGTAGGCACAAAGGTATCAGAATCTTAGGGACTAGAGTAATAAAAGTCTTGTTGATCCTCTTTAGCATCTTCCCAATTTTGAAAAAATCCTTAGTAGCCCATACCAATTCATATTTAACAACCTCCCAGTAATGCTAGAAGAAATTTGGAGGAAAACCATCTAGACCTAGAGCATTATAAGCTTTCATTGAAAACACCACACATTTCACCTCCTCCTCCATGATGTTTCCTAGAATGTGATTGTTTTCCACCATACTCAACACTTGAGGTATCGTATTAATCAAAATTCTTCTAATCATTGGATTTCCTACTTTATTTTCCTTGGTGTAAGTCTTGCTAAAGTATTCCACCACATGTCTTCCCATTTTTGCCTGATCCTTATAAATCCTTCCCCCTTCCCCTTCCCCTTCCAACCTTCTAATTGTGTTTCTTCTTTTATGGTTAGAGGGTGACCTATGGAAGAAAGTAGTGCTTTTATCACCCTCCATTAGCCATTGAATTCTTGATCTTTGTTTTTAAAAAATTTCCTCCCTCAAAATAATATCCTTCCACTTTTTCCTATATTCCTCTTCTTCATGAGTAGCACTTTCTAGGTTAATTCCTTCAACAATCTCCCCTTGGAGTTTTTTGAGTTTTTCCTCCACTTCACCTTTGACTTTAAATAGATCTCCAAAAAAGATCTTTATCCTTATATTCCACCATTCATGAACTTTATCTTTGAATTCTGGATGAGACTACCACATTATCTCATATCTAAAAGGTTTTAGACCACTTTTAATACCATCCTCCCACTAAAAGATTAAGGGGGATTGATTTGAAGTAGTTTTGGTGAGGTTCTCTAGCAGGGAATTACCAAGTCAATTCTAGTTCCCAGTCACCATTAGCTTGTCTAGTCTAACCTGGATAAGGTCCCTCCCCTTTCTATTATTGGTCCAAGTATATGGATTCCCTCTTAGTTCCACATCAATAAAGTCCATTCTGCTCATAAAATCATTAAGATCTTGCAAACTTTTAGGATGGTCCCTGTTACCACCTAATTTCTCCAAATGGTATAGGGGGTATTAAAGTTACCCATACACATCAATTGCTTATCCTTCATTGTTTCTAAAATCCTTACTAGCTAATCATACATTTCCTTCCTCCCTACTTTGCTATTAGAATCATAGACATTAATAAGCCCCCAACATTGAGTACTAGTTTGAAAATTAGTTATTATGAAATTTCTATTCTTCCAAACCTCAACTCTTGTCATAGAGTTCGGGTTCCATAGAGTAGAAATACCCCTCGAGGCTCCATCAACATCCATATGCATGTAAGTAGCACCCAACAAAACATGACTAACAACTTTATCAAAATGAGCACTAGACATTTTAGTTTCTTGTATTAAAACATAGTCAACTTTTTCTTCAAATATGCACTATTTTAGAGCATATTACTTTTGGGGATTATTTAACCTCGTTAAATTCCAAGAGAGGAATTTCATTTCTTACATCTAGTTATGGTCTCCAATGTAAGTTTCTTAACACTGGTCACATCCCTTATTGCTTGTTTTGTCTTGGTTGCTTTGCTAGACTATCTTCCAGCTATCCCATAGGCCCCCACATCTAGTTTTTTTTCCCCCTGTCTCTTCTTTTTCTAAACCTCCCATTCCCTAGTATCCCCCTCCTATGGTGAGGTAGGGCTAACCTCCTTTTCAGCCTTATCAATGCTTGCCATTAATTTAGCTACAATCTCCTTTGGGGAGGCTTTAACCATCTTTAAAGGAGTACAAACTCTCTCTTGAGTATCACATTCTATATTCATAAGCTTCTGCTAGCTAGCCCCTCCTAGTTTTGCTAGGGAGCAAGGAAGAGGGTGGAAAACCTCTATTTTTCCATCCTCCAACAAATCTCATTCCTTAAATCCCCCCATGGGTGAACTCAATAATTCCTCCAAATATTGTCTAAAGGGGTATTCTTCCAATTTCTTCCTATCCTCCAAAGCATTCCCCTCCCTAGGTTCAATATGCACTTCTTTGCTTGGGGTGGAAAGCACTGGGAGAACCTCCATAATTTTTGTATCAGTAGTCTCCTCCTCCAATCTTGGGGATTTCAGTGGTTCCCCCACAGTATCCATAACAATACCTAGGGAACCCGACTTTTGTTTATCCTTCTACATCTGGGCCTTACAGTCCACTATAAGATGCCCAAATTGACCACATTTTTGGTAGAAAAAGCTTGTATTCTAATAGTCAATAGGCTAGACTCTCTCCCCCCATTTGGTCTTAAGAGTAACCATAGTTGGGAGTGCACAATTTAAAGCTACATTCACACAAAATCTAGCATAAACTAGTCCTAATTTTTGCATAGTCACTTTTTCCATAGTGACAAAGTGACCAAAATAATTTCCCACCCACCTTAGGATCTTCTCATCCCAAAATTCAAGGGACAATCTAGGTAATCTAACCTAGACTAGAGCTAGTCTACTTAACTTTGCACTAGCGTCAAAGCCTAAATACCACTTTGTCAAGGCAAGATAATGTTTCCCATAATACTAGGTACTTGAAAGAATGAGGTTGATATCCTCCTTTGACATAAATTTGAAACAGAATAGGCCACTTGGCATTGCAAAAACACCCACACTACCCCTAACCTTCCATTTCTAACTCACCCATTTACGAACCATCTCAATAGTGGCTCTAAAGGCAAAAAATCTGCCAACAACACAAAGTTTGAGGCCAAAGGTCACGTTATCCACCAAACTATCTGGGAGGGAGATCATAGGACCATCTATGCCATGGGAAATCATGGGATCCTCTGTAGGGGTATTAGCCACTGAAGAACCCACCAACGCATTCTTCCATCTAGTCAGGGTCCCATCTGCCAGCTTCTAACTACCCTTCAGAGGACAACCAACATGACCACTACTCCCCAAGGCAAAAATGTTGGTAAAATTCCTCCCTTCATCCCTAAAGGACCCACAACCATCGATCATGTCCTTGAAATCCCTGCATAATGCAAGCACCATTTGTAGGTCCGGGCAGGGTAGAAGAACTAGAGGCTTAGGCCCTGCCATGGATTCAAAATTCAAATTCAAAGTTGGGCAGCAACCGATCAGTGAGTTGCAGAGTGCTAAGAATATCTATGATACCAATTTTTGGAAATACAAATGGTAAATGTATACTTCTGGGGGGGGGTTGGCGAATCAGAAGTACTAGTCTTTAACCAATAAACTTTTAACTTTAAAAAAATGCATGCATTAACATATTGAAATAACATGTAAAATAAATGCATCCACATAAACACTTGACACTAGATATGATTTCCCAGAAACCTTCCAATGAGAAGGTAAAACTGGGGTGAGGATGAAACCCACAATTCTTCACTACTACAGCAATAAAGTTCACCGATTAAGGTTACATAGTTTGACCATTTTCATGATATGCCCCTTGAAAGGCCTACCCTATTAAAGGCTTACAAAGGATTGTTAGATCCTACTCTGTTAAAGGATTTTAACACCCTATTAGAAGTGTGCCTGGCTAAAGGACTTTAGAACACTCACTTGGAATGTCACCCTATTAAAGGATTTTACAATGACTATTAAATAAACCTTAGTCCAAAGGATTTCACCCTACTAATATAGTTGTTAGAAAGTAATAGTAGAATGTTTGATCTGATAACTTACAACTTTGCCTTGCTAATTTCAGATCACAATTCTATCCATCTTAATCCTCTTGATCTATTATAACAATGTTGTGTATCTTCTCCTGTATTTTGCAAACTATTTATGCAATTCTTTCACACTTCTAAATCACCTTGAATGTTTATTGATCAACTCATCCCTTTCACTACCTTCAATTCTTCGCTCACATCACTTTCTTGCATACACATACACACACACTCTCTCTGAATTATGGGGCTTCATCTTGCTTTAAAAAGACTTTGGTGGCTTAGGCTTAAGTATGAATCTATGACTGAGATTCATTTATTTTCCCACTTAATTCCTTCCATTTTTCTGATTGGTTGCATGTTGATCATATGGGGAATCCAAATAGATTCAATCTTATCTTCAAAGCTTCGAGATCTATCCATAGGTCAACTCATAAATGGTTTACATAGTTGTATGTGCCATCACAAAAAATTAGGTCCATAATGTATTACTCGACACTTGATAATACTGATGCTTGACACTTACTATAATTCTATCTTGCTTGACACTTGAACTTGCTCAGCATCAACTATTCACTTGACACTTGAACTACTCGGCACATGAGTGACTTGGCACTCATTGCAACTCAACATCTATACATATTATACTTGGCATGTGTTACTAGCTTGGCATGATCTTAGTAAATATCTTAAGCATGTTGACACTCAATTGTCAAAACCAATCTTAGATCAACAATTTACAAACAATATATTTAATATTTGTTGAAAGGCTATCATTTGTGAATGGTTTAGAAAAATAATTCATTATAAAATTAAAAGATATCATTGTTTGAGTTATTATTTAAAAAAATAATATTTTATCAATCTGATGTAAATTATAATTTTTTTAGAGAAATGATATTTTAAACTTTTATTTTAATTATAAATATATAATAAGGATGTGTTGAGGATTATACTTTCCTTCCAAATTATATTAATTTTCCTAGGAGATCTTATTCCTTTTTTATTATTTTATCCATTCTTAGATATTTGTCTATTATAACTAATATCATTTGAACACCTAGAATCATTTACTAAACTTGTATGCATGATAAAATAGAAGCAAATTTTAATTAAAAACCTTAGAAAAATATACACAGTTTACTCAACGCAAACCTTCCTTATTGTCCTTCCCTTTTCTTTCATTTCACCTTTCCCATTTATTATTCATTTGTTGCATTCATTTCTTTTCAATTCCTTACAAATTGAATATAATTTGGGAGGCAAAAATACATTCCCATGAGATTTGTATATTTCTTTGGTGGAAGTTCTTTGTAAAGAGTGAAAACTTTAGCTTCTTAGTAAATAGGATTGTGAACTTATGACCTAATATGCTATTATATATTGATAATCTATATTTATAATATCCATTTAGAAGATAGATATAGAATATTAACAAAACTTTAAAATGGACATACATTTATTAAAAATCTGTAAAATAATAAAAATATAGAATCAAGAGTTTCTTTTAATGTTATGTGTCCTTATTATGGTCTGATTCACACTACATAGTTTATGTGTTTCTTCATAACCATATAAATAATGTTCTTAGTTCCTCTATTAGAGAAGAAAATTTGGATTTTTTTGTTTTTAAAGTGATTTGAGCTCAACTTTAAATTCTCCAAATGATTCTTGACTAGACCTTTCATTAGGCTTAATATCTATACACTTCACAAAAAAATTATACATGGTAGGTAGTTTGATTTAGAAGCATTTAACAAAGAAATGAACAACTTATTTTTTATATTTCTTGTAATGATATAGTGTATGCTATAATGATATTACATAGAGGTTCTTACTCACCTAAGTAAACACAAGGAGAGCTCCAAACTTTGGTGCATTCTCAAAAAAAAAATTAGTATTATTTGTCAACCATTCGATGATACTATTGTTAAAAGTATAAACAAATTTGGGTGCCTTTTGTTTTCCCCACCCAAATATTTTTCATTGATACTAGTCTAAAATCTAAGAAAAATAGCAAATCTCATTATTCAACAAAGCATGTTTCTCATCTGAAATTGCTTTGTCATCTCTTATAAACTATTAAAATTTATTCTTCCATGGAAACCCAAAGTAGAGTAAAACATAATGCTTCTTGTGCTTGAATCTACCAAATACAATAGAAACACTAGAGGACATGCTTGATGAGTAGTGGTTACCATTTTCTCTATGAGAATGAGGGTCATTATTAAGGTGTGATTTGATAAAAGACTTAAGAACATGGGAATCCAATAAATAAACAATACCTCCTTATATAAGGTAAGTAAAAAAAGAAGAAGAATCCATTGAAGTATTCTTTTTCCTCCCTATTTTAGGTTTCTAGAGAGGACTCACCATAGTTTTAGTCGATGAAGTATACTTCCTGTTGATGCCCAAATGATCAACACCACCATTATCAATTAGCACACACTAAAAAACCTTATGATCTTTCTCCTTCAAATTATTGTGTGCCTGCTTCCTAAAGAGACTTGTGATCCTTTCATGCTTGGATGTAATAGAGGAATTAAAGTAATAATCCTCTGCCTATTTTTCTTTCCCACTTTCCACCACTTCACTACACTAACTGTAGACCTAAACTTCCCATCTGCTAGCTTTGCATGATTGTTGTCTTCTCACAAACTCTTTCTCAAAAGCCTCCACTTTTTCATTGAGAGATTTTTCCAAAGAAGGCCTATCAAAAAATTTCTTCTTTCCCTATATTTGGACTTTCTCAGTAGAGTAGAAACCCAAGAAGTAAGTTTGATCTCTCTTTGTAAAAATCTAGAGAAATCAACTTATCTTTCTCTTCAATGACTCAAAGAAGTTCTTCATGGTCTCCCTCTTGGTCTCCCATGCCAATCCCCCAACCATGATCTTTGTAAAAGTTGTATCCCCTCACTAATAATTTATAAGAAAGAATTCTATTAGCACTACTATGGCCCCCATATTGTTTCCTCTAGTCCCAGTCAAGCTAATTGACTAAGCCATTATTGCTAATGATGTTTTTGCTAAGACATTCCCATAATTATACTACAAACCTCACTAAGCTTACCCAATAAAGGCCTACACAAGGCCCTCTCTTTTGTTCGTAGGTCAAATAGACACAAATGCTCAAACTGAATATTGAAGACATATAAATATATAAACTATATCTATACTATATCTTTTCTATGAGAAGATTCTAATGAATGGCATATACTCATAATAGTAGAATCATATACACACACTCACACCAAAAAACCTTCTTCAAAAGAGAAAATTTCTACAAATACCATAGTGAAAGAGTACCTTCACGTAAGAATGCAACTAGGCATAAAACCAAAATTTGGCATATGAAGAAGAAATGAAGGTAGGATTCTATGGAATTTGATCTATAGAACCAATTTTCCATGGGAAGAGGTAGTAGTAGCTTTGTGCCTATAGACAACTTTCCTAACATGCTCTATATCCATCATTGCTCAAAGTAAAATTCACGCTACCCATTTCTGCTAGATGATCAATGTGGGATGGCTTTTAATCATTTTATGGTTTGATAAAAGTTTCCAACTTCAATGAGACATTTTCCTGTCAAGAATCCTATCATAAATAGCCTAATCAACTAATAAAAACCTATAAAATTATGTTTTAAAATATAATGTATATGTGAGTTCTAAATGGTGTATCAAAAAGTAAAAATTAGAATTTATGTATCAACAATCAATCAAATAGGTTATTCTTTCATGTAATATGATTAAGTTTGATTTTGATGGTGTTTTGAGAGGGGCATATTGACACAAAATTCTATAACCTTGATTTATGTATGACTCTCAAGTGAACTCATGTAACATGGAAACGATCTCCAAGTGTGGGACTTATGCTTTGAGATCGAATCTCCAGAGAAGGCCGAATTTCTTACAATCAAGATGCACCAAACTACTCTTTGAAGGAAAAGGGAGAAGGAGATGCATGAAATAAAATTACCTAATCTAATATAAAGGGGGCTGATGCACCTAATTGAGATGGTTGCAAATCTGCTTTGGGATGCACAACACATCAATGAAAAGTCTAGATTCACTAGTCTTGACTCTATTCTACTCTCCAAGAAGTCACATGTGGGTTTGAACTGATCAAATGCTGAGGGGGAAAAAATCTTCACAATACAACAATCATTAATATTTTGGACACAACATACAAACTTTAGAAAATTGAAAGAAACATTCAAAACAAGGAAAATACATGCATGGATAATGAATGGAAATAAGAGGTAAAGAAGGGAGTTATTTCATTAATGGAAGCCAAAAAAAAGATTTATATAGCCTAAGACTACTGCAAGTAAACATGATAGAATAGAGGAGAATACTTTACAAATATTTACAACTCTTTTTATAGAGTTCAGGCATAACTCTGATATTTCATTCAGTTCAAAACTCCAATGGAGTTGAGATTGTAGAGATGCAATAATTGTTGATCGGATGCACATCCTAATGCTAGAAGATTTGATCTTTACATTTAGATCTAGTTTTGAATAGATAGAAGCAATGGTCATTATCACTTGATTGAATAGAAGGAAAATCATAGTAGTGATAAGAAGAAATATGCATTAAATAGGCATGGAGAACACTTAGAAGTGGTTTTAGATGATCAAATGGATCTGATTATAATCAATCAAGATATTGGTTTCATGTTCTCTATGCCAAATCAAATATATCATTAAGTCAATTGGAGTCAATCCTCAAACTTTTCCACATAACCCAATATCCTTGAAGCATTTCGCCACCCTCCCAAATCTTCTACCTTTATTTTGACTTGTGCCTTTGTGTCATTCTTGATTGCTACATCATAACTTATTTCCACTTCACCCTTTTAATTGTAATGACCCAACAACTACCATGATCATCACTTCATAATCAATTTATGCCTTAGCATCTAAAACCAGTGACTAGGCAAACAAGCATTGCCTTAGGTGTTCTTGATCACTTTTGCCCAGTCATGGCTATCTCAAACCCTTCAATATTTAAGGCCTCGACCATGTAAACACAACACTTTAAAGC
Organism: Cupressus sempervirens; assembly: GCA_028749045.1. Taxonomy (NCBI): domain Eukaryota; kingdom Viridiplantae; phylum Streptophyta; class Pinopsida; order Cupressales; family Cupressaceae; genus Cupressus; species Cupressus sempervirens. The sequence goes on along the minus strand of CM053792.1, from coordinate 763,168,317 downwards.
ATCCTTTCCACTTAGATGACTATGTGACTAAGGCCATGCTAATAGCTTTTATAAGTCATTATACAAAAAGCATCTGGGCACTTAACTACTGCAACTCGATGAATAAAAGAAAAAATAGCCTCTTTATTGGGTCACAACATAAGAGTTTAGTTAAGAGGAATGACTTGATTATGTAGTCATCATGAAATTAACCCTCACAATATCACCATAGTTAGGGCCTTAACATTTATTTTACTTGGGAAACTATGAAGCCATTAGACTTGACCACCATCTCCCAATTGCAACCTTAACTCAAGTTTACATTCAACTCCCTATGATGCTGTGAATAAGAGGATCACCACTTCTCTGCCCTAATTTTGAGTTAAGCCTAACCTCCCACGAGTGTGGGAAAAAGGGAAGATCACAATGTCACCACTTAAGTTGTTAAACCAAAAGTTAAACCTGTGAATGAGTGATCAAGGAAATTACACTATCACCAACTTATCTCTAGATTAGTCTTGATCCTCTATGACCAAGTGATCAAGAAGATCTCATAGCATCACCACTTTTACAATGGTTTAGCATTAACCCTTTGTGATGATGCAAAAACTAAATTTTACTATGGCCTGTTGACCTTTTGCACTATCATGAATTAAATTTTGAAGCTCTATCGATGGAATGCATCGATCCAATCTTATCTTCTTTCATTTGATGGACAACTCCTTTTAAACTAACCCTTGTGACACTATGACTGAAGGAAATAAAAAGGATCTAGCTCATGTGGACACATATCCACTTGTTGTGAGCTCACAACTTAAACTTTGAGTTCAAAATTTAACCTTATTAACACATGACCTCAACATTTTGCTACTTCATAGCTTGAACCATGGTCACTCTATTATTCCTATAATGATACAACCACCATGCATTTATAAACCTCGCAACCTGCATCTAAATGTTAATATTTTATCCTATGAAGTTGTGCTAATTATTGGGATAACCATGTTGCACATTCATAGCTTCCCATATGGCTAAGTCACAAACTAGGGCGACTGGGGAATACAAAGAAAGTCACATGATTGTAACTTGAAATATCTTGGTCATAACATGCAAACATAAAAGGTTGAAGACCTAGGGATAAAAATTTTTTCCAAATAAACTATATACAATATATGATCATTCCATTTTCTAAATGGATGTTAGATGATATCAACAACATGACAAAAATGAGTGTTCATCTCCTAGATCTAAAACTACAAAATAAAGGCAATATATTCAATTTGTAAAATGAAAGGAGTTCTATGGTGATAACTCTTTCTCAAAAATTTCCCTCAAACTAGAGTGTGGAAAATGTGTTAACTAAGCTTAAGAAAACTCTTTAAAATCTAAAGTATTTTGAAACCTTTCTTTGTTATAGAGAAGCCAATTGATTGACTGACACAATAGGAAATGAATCTATTGATATCAATGTAACTTATCTAGAATTTGATAATGTTATTTTGTATGTTGACAAAGGAGTTCACCTTAAATAATAACATTCTTTGAATATTGATGTTTGTGTTCTAAGATTATATGGATGTGCAACTTGTATATTATTTTTACAAGACTCAATTTCCTCATGTTCCACTCTATTAAAATATTATGGAGGACACAATACTACACTGACCCCTATGACCAAATTAGACATTTAGGGGATGTACAATTTTTTCTAACCACCTCACTTAGCCAACTAGGAGTGTCAAGATGATTTTCTTAGAGTTACAAGTTTAAGAATGCTATTATGTTTAATATGAATAACAACTTTGAGTGGAAAAGAAACAAATTAAAAACATGATAAATTAAACCAAATAATATTATCTATACCTTAATAATGTTATAAATCAAGGTATAATTAGTTGCACATAATTTGACCTTAGAAGTGGTATGAAAATATAATAAAGAGTAATACCTAAGAGGCTCAAAGCATTGACCTTAGATGATATTGCACTACATGGATATATGTGTGTTGTGATAGAGTCCTATATAAAAGAGTCCCAAAAATTGTAGGAAATGAAGTCTAATCAAATTGAGTCTAAGCATACCTCCAAGGACTTGTTCACCACCTATACAAACAAAAATGAAAATTTATTGTGGTTTCTTTTAAAGAATATTTTTATAGTCAACCAATGACTTTCATGTTTCTATTGATCCTAATCATAGGTTAGTATACCAAGAAGAGGGGGGGGAGGTGTGGGGTAAATCAATATAGTCAAAATGTTCAACTTTCTACCTCACATCACACTCCTCACTTATCTAAGGGTTAGTGAAGTCTATAACTAAACTAGTTAGGGTTAAGAAAAAACACATCACATGAAAATAGAAAAATATAACACAATATTTATCTCATGGAAACCTGACTAGGGTAAAAACTATGACATGTGAGTCAATCCTCACAATTTTGTACTCTTCTGAAGTACTCCTAGTCAAGAGCTTATCCATGTTAAAAGATGACAACAAAAATCTGAGGTGCCACCTATTAGGGGATTTAGATGAAATGTATTAAGGTCTTTCTCTATTAGGAGCCACCTGGTTAAATGATTTTTGAACATAGGTTAATGTGTTACCCTGTTAAGGGATTTATATAAAGAACCTATTAGGGTCCACCCTTGACTAGATTTGTTGTTGCAAAGGTAAGTTGACAACACAAAAATGATCCAATAGTTTAGCTATTGAACTTATCTTGGTATAGATCCTTTCTCAGCTCCATTAAGTAGTCTGGAACTATGCTCTACCTTCTCTCAACTCTATAAATTTTTTCACTAATCACTTGTGTACTTCTCTCTCTTGTGCATGCGATACTCTTTGTGTTGTTTAGGAACACTCTCCTCTTCTTAGTAGAATCACTCCTTGAAGATGATATCTCTAATCACTTTTCTTCACTTTTTGAGATTCTACCTAAGCTAAACTCTCTTGTCTCTTTGGCTAATCTCTTGGTAATATAACAATTACCCTTTGAGATTAGTTTTCTTTTACACTCTTCTCTTGCCTCTCTAACAATATTTGATTTAAGAATTGAAAATTTAAATTCCCACCCTACTCACTAGCTCAGCCTCCCTTTGCATTAGTGTGCCACTCTTCTCAAGTTGTGGTGTGTTTGTAAACAAGTCACATGCATTCTTAGTGATTTTATTTAGTTGGAAAGAATTAAAATTTTCATTCTATTGACTATTCCTCAAGCCTTTTTCCCATCACCAATAAATGTCAGGATGTTGAATGCACTCTTACCTATTGGAATCAATTATTAAATTGTATATTTTCATTGATGCTTAAAAAAATGTAAGTATTAACCAAGAAATATAGAGTTTATAGTATTAATCTTTTATATCTTAGTATTAACTGAGAAGTCAGGTAATGAAGACTTTCTAGTATTAATCAAGTAGTTTCTTAATGAAAGGATTCTCACTTTTTATATTGACTAAGTGGTTAAGCATTGAAAGAGATTGATATTGACTAAGTGGTCGAGCAATGAAGAAGTGATAGTTTCAATTGAGTGTTCAGTTCTAGTGTTGACCAAGTGACAACAGATTGAAATTGTAAAATGCCTTATTATTTTAGGTCAACTATTTGGAATTTTTTTGATATTTTGAAAAGGTTTTCAAGATGAATTTTCCTATCTTGTGATATATAAGAAAGGTCAACTTATGAGGACAAGAGATGTGTCAAGATGAATATGAAATAGATGGATATGTGAGTGAAGGTAAGATAGAGAAGGAAAGTGTGAAAGTTAAGCTATAAAGAAACATCTGATCATGAAGGATCCAGAGGTCAAACTAAAATATAGATCTAAATAAAAAAAGAAAGTTTCTTCTTAAATTAGGTCAAATTGTTGTTGCAATCTAACCATTGTAGCAATAAAGAAATCTCTAAACAGAGTTGACTTAATAGTCACTTCTAAATCTTCTAACAAGGTGATATTTCAAGATTGAAGTGTTTGAAGACTTCTAACCAAGCCACTCCTAATAGGGTGAACTAATTCCTCTAACAAGGTAATACTTAATAGTATGTTGTGTAACCTTTAATAAGGTTTTCTCATAATGGGACTCACTTTAGAAGAGTGAAAATTATGGTGACTAGTTGCAAGGTGGTTTTTCCAAAATTAGGTTTCCGTGTTAAATTTTGGTGTCATTTGTGTTCATGCTATTTTCTTATGCTTTGTATTTATGCAACTAAGTTACTAAAGGATAAAATAGATTAATACTGTTAGGATAAAATAGATTAATTACTATACTTTATAAGAGTTTTCCAAGATCAACACAAAGGAGGAGACAACAATTTTGAAAGGGGAAAGCAAAGAAAACCCCTTTTGAATTATATGAATGAGGCAAATGCCTAAGAATGAAGAAAGAGAGAGAAAGGGATATTGTGGAGCCATAGAGCTCATTACATGAACTACATTATGATTGTGTTTTGTAGAGAATGAGAGAGAAGCATCTCTTATAAATAGATGAGAAGAGGAGTTATTTGTAACTCCCATGTGAATGATCGCCACATTCATAAGTGTGTGCATAACAAGTGTCATAATCCTCTTAAGGAGGAATAAACTATTTTCCTTAATAAAGGAATTACGAAAGAAAGAATTGTCCTCACATGTGGACTAGAGGACAAACAACATAAGGGATACATTGGTTTATCCCATTTAAAAAATACAACCAAGGAAAGATTACCAATTCTAACACCCCCCTTTAATCTTTACTTGGGGAAATTACATCAAAGGGTATTAAACCTAATTTTTAATAATAAAATTCTAAATAGCACCAACTTGATCTTTGAGAATGTCTTCAATTATGCAAAAGGTCTCTTGTGAGTGTGGGTAGATCTTCATAAAGCCAAGAGAAGTGGATAGGTCATTTGAATGTACACCAAATAATATTGTCTTGTATGGATTACCTGAAAAACATAGACACAAGAAACAAGACAACTATCCACGAAAAGCATTTCATTTTATATTCAAATTAGAAATCCTTTTGAATAAGGATAAGAAAAATTTCATAGAGAAATAGAGAGGAAAATACAACATGTTACTACAAAGCAATGAAGTTAACCTGATATTATATTATCAACAAGGAAAAAATAGCTTGATCAATGTTCTCAAGAAAAGTATATTATACTAATGGACTAATGACCATAGATAAGGCCAACTGATGATACTTGTATGAACATTGCATCAATCACGTGGATAAAGATAGTCCACTTAATGAATCATCCCACTACAAGTTAATGGGGGTGTCCCTTCATAACATGCATGACTCATGATCTAAGAAATCAAGTGTGCAAATGATTATCACATTAATATATGAAAATAAAGTGAAAAGAGAGACATGTTGATCAAATTAGTATTATCATGATTTTTGTTAGGATACTCAAAGGAATGGATTATGAGGATTTAACAACATATTGCCTTCAAATTGGATCAAATCATGTAAATATGGAGGGAAAGCTCCAATAATAATATCCTCTTCATTGAGGAACAAAATGGAACAACATGGAGGGAAACTCCATAAATATCAACCTTTCAAAGTAGAGCATATAGAATCAAATGGAGGGAAACTCCATATAAATATCAATCTTTCAAAGTGGAACCAATAGAACCAAATGGAGAGAAACTCCATAAACATATTATCCTTTCAAATTGGAACAGATAGAACCAAATGGAGGGAAACTCCATATAAATATAAATCCTTTCAAAGTAGAACAAATAGGACCAAATGGAGGAAAACTCCATATAAAATGAGTGCACACCAATATAGGATGGAGGGACACTCCATGGGCTAGATAAAGAAACTATGTATTAGTTATACTGAGGGGACCTACATAGTTAACCTTGAAAAATTGGCTCCCTATTCAACTCAAAAAGGAATATCATATAAATCATGTAAATCAATGGTATAAAACCATAAAGTGCCAACATGGGCATAGAACGATGCTATAAAAGCATAAAAGTGCAACTATGTGCACATCAAAATATCATAATAAAGTTGAAGGCAAATGTGTAAGATAACTCATAATCCAAACAAAATTGAGGTAAATGTAGAGATCCAAGGACGATCAATGAGAAATAAACAGTATATGGATATCAAGTAGAAAAACTCCATTGAGGGTGAACATGGGTGCTATATTGAAGGTGTCAAATTGTAAAATATATTTACATTCATGAAACATATAGAAACATAGTTGGGTATACAAGAATATACTCACAATTTACTAGTCACAATAGACAAAATAGTTTGTATATTTATCTGGGTATATGTGTGTGCACCCATATATATAATGAATAAATAAATATATCTAAAGGACAAGGTAAAAATAAATAAATAAATTACCCTCATTTTCTACATACCTTTTATTGGAATTGTTCCAAAAAAAAACACATATATCCTTTCTTGGTTAAAAGATGTACTTCAAATCATGGATATTATTATTTTGGCTTTAATTCCTAAAGATGAGATAAATATAAAAGATAGAATTTAACAAAAATATGTAGATTTTGACCTTAATTTAGATAGTAAAATATTAGGAAAAACACTTATTAAAAATTTTGCAAAAATAAAAAAGAGAATTAAGGGGAAAAAATTTATAATTTTTTTTTTTTTTTTGAGAAACACAATTTCTACTTTGAGTTGCCATAATAGGAATTTTATTTTAAAAGAAAATAGCAGAATAATTAGAATTTGAACTATAAGTAAAATTAACTTTAATATTATTATATCAATCAAATGAAAAACATATAAATTACGGGCCTTATAAACTAGGTTTTTATTTGGAAGGAGGAAATACAACTTTATACTTAAAAGGCTATGATATGAATTCATTTTTTATTTTTGATAAAATAAATGAGAAGGTAAATTGTTTGAAAGGAAATATTTAAAAATATTTAGAAATTAAAATATGAATAACTTAGAGTGAAACAAAATAGATTATATCTAATAATAAGATTAATAATTTAAAAAGACAAATTATATTATGAAAGAAATAAAACCTTATTTATCTAAGTACTCTTTTAAACCAATACATTAAAATAAAAATTTATGATAAGAAGAAAAAGTATTTGAATTTTATAATTGAAAGAAAATAATTCATAACCAAGAATCTAACAAAAGAATAAATATGATCTTTGATTCTACTATTAAGAAAAAATAATATTTAGAAGAAGAAAAGATGAATATAAACCTTTTTTATAAATTAATATTACTATACACTTTTTAAAAATATAAGGAAAAAGTCAAAAAAAAAATTCAAAATATTTGAAGAAAAATTTAAATTTTTAAATAAACTACACTCTCTAGAAACTATGTGCCTATGTTAAAAAAAGGAAAGTTTGAATCTAAAGGCCTCTTAAATTTAGAAGAAATCATTGAAGGTATTAAAAAATAAAAGATAGACAATAAAATAAAAGTTAAAATTAATATTAAATAAGTACTTTATCCTTCAAAAAAAATTCAACATCTAAATTAAGATCTAATAAAAATAGCAAACCGTCATTGACCAAAATTTATGAATCTATACAAAATGATTTTGTAAGATCAATGAATAGAAATCATACTATAACTCATAAGAGAGAATACTAAGTGGTAGCAAGAATGATGAAAATAAGATAAAGAAGAGAGACTGGGCATAAATTGGAAAAATGCCTCTTCTTAATTGTAGGAAGACTACTCTATGAAATAAGTAGCTCATCAATGTTAGTCAAGGTATCCTCATCTTCAGACTTTCAACTAATGGGACTTGCCAAACAAGAATATGAGAAGTAGGAAAAAAAACTTTGTGATTCTTATAGCATTTCAGCTGACAAATAAAATAATCCAAAAACAAAGTATCACTGGAAACTTGCATGAATAATAGGATAGAAACGATAACAACAGAGAATATAGGAAACTAGTCATGTGTCTAAGATTAATTTGTAATGATTTCTCATTTTTGGTCATTTGTGTCACCATAGATATTATAATTTCTTGATGGTTTAAATCACTTGAAAGCATCTATACTCTGTCAAAAGACAATAGAGTGTGGCTATTTGGTGGAAGCTTACGTTCAAAAAATAGAAGTAAATGGAAGAAGAATCCTAAATTGGCATAGGACAAAAAAGATACTGAGAAACATGCATTAGATTGATTATGAAAGGAAGATAAAATTGCTATCATTATTATTTATCTATAACTTTGCAATGTTTCTGTTTGATTAACTCCACCATTAAAATGGGCAAAATTAACAAACCTTTTTTGATAATTTTGGCATGTTACTATGCATAAAAGCTTATTAGTATGCTACTAGAACTAATTTCAATGATTCTTTTTAATGATGCTTATGACAGAGATGCCACATGTTATGACAAAAAAGTTATACTTATCAAGCTAGGATTTCTCGAGTATGATCCAAAGGAAAGAATGCAATGCCAAGGGCACAAACTATCGAGGAATGAAAAAAAATAGTGACAATGACGGTGCTGAGATACCTCAGTTGGTTAAAGAACTTGTAGCTGTTAAGAAACATGGTACAACAACAAGATGGAGCAATAGAAAGATGCTCACACTCAACCAAAAAATATCAAACAACAAGGCTAAAGAAAATGATATGTAGGTATGTTTGTAAAAGAAAAATAAAATAATGAAATCCAAGAATGTTTGAAGAAGAAGCTCTTTGCCCAAATAGGAATGGAGATTTTTTCCAACCAATTAAACTTGAATCTTCTACTCTTTAACAGCACATTGTTGGAACTATGTTCTCTTTGTATTTTTGTAGATTTTGCAAGAGGGGGACCAAGAGGAGAAATGGAGGCTCTGGTCGCAGGGTGGGAGAGTAGCCAGGTGAGGGCACGATGTAAGAGATGCAGGGAGGCACAATGACCAAGCAAGGTCATGAAATAGTAGAAGGAGAGGGAGTCAACAAGAGAGGGAGATTCGAGGGTTTCAAACTTTCCACCAAGCCGCAGGTTTAAAAAAACAATGAGCAGTAGCATCGCTGAGGCTTGGCAAGGGGAGGTCATAGGGAGAAAAGCAGCTACACATAGGTAGGGGGTTTAAAGGTAGCTAAGGCGAGAGGCACACGTCCAACAAGGTACAGGGCAGGGTAATGAGGGTAACATGAGGCTCACATCAGCAAGGTGAGAGAGCAGCTGGCTCACACAATGAGTGGCAGAAAATAAAATAGTAGCTAGAAAGGGGTGTGGCTTGGAAGATAGAAGCAATGAAATATAGGTTGAAGTATGCAAGAGGAGCAATAAGAAGGGATTAACAACAATGGAATAGAAACAACAAAGCAGTGACAAAGATTAAATAGAAGAGGAGAGGCCTTAAAAAAAATAGGAAATTAAAAAGAAAGATCTAAAAAAAAATGAGAAGAAAGCTATAAGTTAAGACAAGTTTAGGTTTGAAAAGATTAGAAATACACAGAGATAATAAATATTATTAAAATTAAATATTAATTTTTTTTTAAGGAGTAATAGATTAGAATATATTTAAATTTTCAAAAGAGATATATGCATTGGTTTTAATCAACAAATATGAATAGAGTAGGGAAAATAATTAACCAAGTGTTTCTTGTAGGAAAATATTAGAGAATATCAATGATTTGTTTTAAATATTAAAAACAATTGCACACTTTATAATAAATAAATTCTATGATAATATGACTAATAAATGCTTCTTTTTTTGGCAGTATGCTTTCCAAAACAAGAGAAAAATGGGTTAGATGATTAAAAGAACTCTTTGGCGGTAAACCTTCCAAAGAGGGTTAAAAAAAAACTAAACTTGTAGATTGAATAAAAAACCTAACAAAATAGGAATGAATTTTTTTCTTCACTTCTCCTCTCAACAAAGTTCTCCAATATGGTAACCTTCACAAAATCTCAAAACAAGGATTAGAAAGCTCTAATACCATGTTAGAAATGATCAAATTGAAATGAACCAAAAATAAAGAATTATAATTTAATCCAAGAGAGTTTGTGACGAACATAATTACTGTACTTTACAATAGTTTTCCAAGATCAACCCAAAGGAGGAGACAATGATTTTGAAAGGGGAAAGCAAAGAAAACCCCTTGTGAATTATATGAATGAGGCATATTCTTAGGAATGAAGAAAGAGAGAGAAGGGGATACTGTGGAGCCATAGAGCTCATTACATGAACTACATTGTGATTGTATGTTTTAGAGAATGAGAGAGAAGCATCTCTTATAAAGAGATGAGAAGAGGAGTTATTTCATAAGTGTGTGCATAACAAGTGTCATAATCCTCTTAAGGAGGAATAAACTATTTTTCTTAATAAAGGAATTACAAAAAAAAGACTTGTCCTCACATGTGGACTAGAGTACAAACAACATAAGGGATACCTTGGTTTATCCCATTTAAAAAATACAACCAAGGAAAGATTACCATTCTAACAAATACATCTTAAGATTACTTTTTTAACCGAGCATCAGTTACATTCTAGTGTTAACTAGGCAATTCAATATTATATGATAAATGGAATTCAATATTTACATCTAAGGGTCAATGATTTATTTTTTAGATAACTGATTTACCCCTATCCTCTTAGTTACTCCTACATTTCCAAAAATTGGTATCATAGTTGTTTGTTCATGGAGGAAAAAAATTGAAGGACCTAAGATAAAGATCAAGATGTCTTACAGAAGGGAGATTCTTAAACTTAATAGAGAAAACTTTTCAGCATGGCAGGAGTTAATGAAGTTTCATATATCAAGCATAAGTGAGGTTGTTGTATTCTACCTGGAGAAAAAATATGTTGTACCACCCAAACCTATGAGTGTGGAGCAAATAAAAGAAGATAATAATCACAATATTATGATGATTGATCTATTGCATCATCTTAGAACTATTCTAAATTTGTTGAAGTCAAGGATTGTCCTACTTCATTTGAAATGTGGGAAAATATGAAGAAAGTCTTTGGAGGTGAAAAAATGTTCAAAGAGCCAAGGTACAAAGTTTAAGAGGAAAGTTTGATTGATTGAAAATGAAAGAAGGTGAGAACATCACCCAATATAGTGAAAGGGTCAAAAATTTATTTGTGAAATCAGAGCTGCATGAGGTAAAATTATAATGAAATAGTAATAACCAAGGTACTAAGAAATCTTCTTTCTATTTATGAAATAAAAGTTTTATCTATTCAAAATATGACATGCAATCCAACACATTATGTAACCCTAGATACTTTTGTTGGAAGATTGAATTCTTTTGAGTTGGATAACTTTGATAATTATGCTCCTTTTTCTAAAAATCTTTAATCTGCATTCAAAGCTAAACTAACCCTTGGTAGAAAAGGAGGAAACTAAAAAGGAAAAAAAGTTGACCCTAAAGATGAAGATGATTCAAATGAGGATCTTGAATTAATTAAAGCCCTCCTAGACAAAAGGGCAACAAAAGAAAAAGGAAAATTTAGAGGAAAGATCTCATTGATTTGTTTCTCATGTGAAGAAGTTGGTCACATTACAACAAGGTGTCCAAACAAAGAAGACAAAGATGAAAAGTAGTTGAAAAAATTTGAAGGAAAGAAAGACTTCAAAAACTACAAGGACTTGAAAGGAAATGATAAGAAATCATATTACATTGCAAAAGATTCTAATAGTGATGATGATGAGGATGAAGTAGTCTTCATTATTGTTAAAGATGAATATGATGATGAGGAAAATGAAAATATGGCACGTATCTCTCATGTTAGAAAAAATGATTCTTGGATCATAGCTAGTGGTTGTTCTCATCACATGACTAGTGATAAAAAAATTGAACATTTAGAACACTATGATTGTGGAAGTGTTAGATTTTGAAACACTAAACCATGTTATGTAAAAGGGAAAGGAATCATAGCATTAACTAATAGAATCAAATGTGATAATTCCAATTAGGCTGAAGGATTAAGACATAATCTAATTAGTGTAGCTCAGCTAAAAAATATAGGATACAAATTTGAATTTATGAATGGAAAAGCCAAATTACTGGATGGAAAAGGAAAACTAGTTGGAACTGGTAACCCGAAAAAAGGTAATTTTTTAACCTTTAACTCACTAAAATCTCTTTTTTATTAGCTCAATTTGAATAAAGTTGGATATGGAATAAAAATATGTGTCATGTTAATTTTGATAACCCAGTCAACATAATAAAGAGAAATAGAGTAAGAGTTATACCTTATCTAAAGAAACCTGAGGTGGGAATGTGTAAACAATGTGAAATTGGAAAGATGAGTAAAGAAATTTCAAAAGTAAGTCCTATGACTCTGAAGAAGTTTTGGAACTAGTTCACATAGATATTTGTGGGCCAATCGGTGTAGAAAGCTACTATAAAGATATATGTTTCATTCTATTTATTGATGATTATTCTAGAATGATGACCATAATATTTTTTAAAGATAACTCTAATGCTTTTGAAAAGTTAAAATAGTATTTGGATAGAGGAGAGAAAGAAACATGGAAGATTCTACCATACTCGAGATCAAATAGACGAGGAGAATTCATCTCTAATAAATTCAATGAGTTCTACAATGAAAGTGGAGGGTAAAAGCACAAACCTGTGTCACCTTTTATAAAGAAATGTGATATTAGAATGTGACAGTTCAACATTAATGACAAAAAAAATGGTATATGTGTTTAAAATATGAAGATGATGTAAACTGATGAAATGTGTAGAATTGTATGAATTTTATGCCTATAATTTTTATTATTTTTTTGACTAAGAATTTATTCATTTTATTTTATTTTGAAGTCCCTTTTTTAACTGTAAAAAATATAGGATGTAGTTCCCGTCAAACAAGTATGTGAAAATCATCTTTTTTTGTTATGATTTGAAAATATTTTATAGATGACATGTATAGCTAGTGCACAAAAAAAGAAATAATTATTTTTGATGTATATTTTCTTTGTTATAAGTACTCAAGTTTGACCTTGTCAGAATCCAACAATTTTTTCCTCCCGTCAAAACTTCCCTAGAAAATCTATACCTTCTTGAAAAAAAATTACATATTCATGAAGAGGATTCTCTCCTCTAGTGATAAATATTTTATTTTTATTTTTTTGATATGATTTACTATTTTTTCATTTTTTGAGAGAGCATCTTCTGAAATGTTGAAATATTGACTTATAATATTTTTAGATTATAACATATTATAACTAATCAAAACACTCAAAAATTTATATAATGATGATATTGAATCTAAAATCTATAAAAGGGTATTTTTATGTTTTTTTTTAAAAAATTGAGTTTTAATAGAGAAATGAGATTTGACCAAAATAGGTTTTTGTATCACAAACGGTGACACAGATCTATGCTTTTACCCTGGAATAAAATGATAGGTATCCACACCTAGAACTCAAAAATAGAATGGAATAGAAGACAAAAAGAACACATCCATCATGGAATGTGAAAGAAATTTATTATTAAAAAAGAATGTTGCATTGAAGTACTGGAGAGAAGAAATCCACATAGTATTTTACACACTAAACCAAGTTCAATTCAAGAAAGGTACAAACAAAGCACCTTAAGAATTATGGTATGGATATAAGCCTAATGTTTGTTATCTTATAGTGTTTTGAAGAAAATGTTATATCTTAAAAGATGTAAGAAAGGGAAATCTCGATGTAAAAAGTGATGAAAGAATACTCCTAGGGTACTCAAATAAAAGTAAGGCATACAAATGTTTGAATCTTTCTACTCACAAAGTCATAGAAAGTGCACATGTGAAAATTGATGATTCTTTTAGAAAGAAGTGAAGAATAGAGAAATAAAGAGCCCAAAGATTACAAAAGGCTTGTATACTATGAAGAACCTAAAACCTTACCTCAGAAGGTTGAATACAACCAATAACTTAGTACACCTAGAAATTAATTGGTAGTTCAACTTGAGTGATAGAAAAAGGCACCCAAATCATAGTTAGTTCAACCTAAGTTGCAACACTAGGTAGTACAACCCAAGTCATAGGTAGTACTACCTAAGTTACATCTTGTTCAACTAGAGTAACCTAAGCACCACGATGGAGATCTTGAAGAACCAAGTGAACCATGTTCTAAGAAAAGAAATAAATATCCAAGGCTTGCCAAATATATTAGAAGGCATCGTGCACCTGCAAAAATAATTGGAGGAGAGTCATAAGGCATATTGAAAAGGAATAAACTAATAGGTACATTTTTTTTGGAATTTACAAGTGGGAAGATTTACTTCTGAGAGGGGGGGTGAATCAGAAGTAACTAACTTTAACCTCTTCAAAACCTTTTAACTAAAAACATTTGCATGCATCTAATTCATCTAATAAATATGAAAGTAAAGACATGCATGAAAACAAATAACACAAGATTTTGGTAACCCAAAAACCCTTCAAAAGGAGAAGGTAAAACTAGGGTGGGGATGACACCCACAAAGTACCACTGCAGCAATATGTAACTATTTAAGGTTACAAAGTTTGACCACTTCTAATGGTCTGCCCTATAAAAGGCCTACCCTATTAAAGACTTTACACCCTATTAAAAGCAACCTAGTTAAAGGATTTACAAACATTCACTTGGAATGTTACCCTGTTAAAGGATTTAGCACCTTGTTTAAAGGCTTACAACATGGCTATCAAACCAACCTATCATCATAGGATTTTCATTTCTAATACAATTGCTAGAGAGTATTAGAAAGTATTGACTTGATGACTTTGCAATCCTTAATTTTTTATTCTAGATCCTCATTTTTCTCTATCTAATCTAATCCTTGCTTGATCTGATATGTCTCTTCTTGAAATTTTGATACTCTATTCTCAATCAACTAAATTTTGCAATGATCTTCTATTCTTTCTAAGTCTTTACACCCCTATGCACTTCACTATAATTCACCCATACACTTCTCACATTAATGCATACAATGGGGTTTCATCATCCTTTTAAAGGATTCAAAGACTTAGGGTCAGGTATGAATCTACGATCAATATTCATTCTCCTTTTCCCACTCAATTCTTTCACTTTTCTTATTGGTTTCATGCTTTCTCCATTTTTCTTATTGGTTGCATACTTATTACATAGGTAATGCAAAATATTCAATCTTATCTTTAAGATCCTTCAATATTCATTCTAAGTCGACTCAAAAATGGTTTGCATCTGAGTTTGTAAAGACACAAACTCATACATTGATTCTATGTTACTCTACACTTACTAGTTGTTGATGCTCAACACATATAGGAATTATGTCTCACTCGGCTCCTATAGGAATTCTATTTCACTCAGCGTCTATACTCTACTTGGCACCTATAGTGACTTAGCATCACTTATCACTTGGCACTTGAACTTCACTCAGCACCTAAAATTTACTCAACACATATTGGATCTCTGGCTTGGCACACACTATAGCTTAGCATCTATATTATACTTGACATCATCTTTGAGAATTGGTTAAGTGTGTTGACACTCAATTGTCAAAACTAATCTGAGACCAACAATCTCCCCCTTTGACATGAGTGGCAAAAACACTTAACCAAGAATTATGAATCTAATATCTATGAGTAGACTTCACATTCTATTTGGCATATGTACAAAACTTCAAAAACTTGTTCAAAAATTTTGTATACCTCAACATTTTTGTAACTCCCCCTGAGCTAATGTGCCAATTCTATAACCAAAATTCCATTCCTATAACCAAAGAATCTTGTGCTGAATTTTTCTCATGCTAATGTGTCTGATACTCTCTTCCTTTTCATTCTTTTTCCTTTGTTTCTATGTACCCTATTTCTACTTTTTTTGTACTATGTATCTATTCCCCCTTCTACATCTTCTTGCAGTTTTTGCATCCTTTTGGCTTTATTCCCTTAGCTCTTCTTCAAAATTGTGTTATATGATTATCTCCTCCTTTGGATTTCTTTATTACCTCCATCAAAGAATTTAGTATCTCCCCATTCTTATTATATTTCCAAAAATGTAATTTCTTGTAACTTTATTTACATAATGCTTATCTCCCCCTTTTTGAGACTTAAGTCAAAGGGTCCTAAGAATGAATAGAATATTTAGCCAAAAATGTTTTTTTTACCTCCATTATCATCTTCAAAGAAGTACCCCAATTGTCTAAGGCAATTTCCAGTGATTTGTGTTGGATGGCTATCTCTTCTGCAAGATGTACTAGGCCTTCTAAGGTAGAAAGATTAGGGTCTTTCTTTAGAATATTTTCTACATAGGCCATTTCCTTATGTAGAACTTCTAGATGTGGAGTAATGGTAGATTGAATCTTTATTAATTTGGCCTTGACATTGGCCTCTTCTACTATCAATGCAACTAATTCCTTCTGAGTGTGAAGCATTGTTGCAAAATGCTTCTCACTTTGAGTTGGATCTTTGGGTAGCCATGTGCTAGAAATCTTAAGATTCCATTCCAAGCTCAGTATCCTTTGGCTAGTTTCTTGTGTGAAAAATGATGAGTCACACAATTTGGAGTACAATGAGAATATATTCTCAAGTATTGCTTTCACCTTTTCAACTTTCTTAGCCAATTCCACTTGTGAAAGTGCTATTTCACTAGATATCTTCTCATTAACTTTCATTTGAAATTTATTTTCAAACCATTCTAATAACTTAACATATGTATCAAGATCTTTTTTTTGTACCTGGTCTACTATGTTGGAGAATTTCTCCATGATAGGATTTGTTATTGTTGGTGTAAATAACGAACTGCTAACTTAGCCTGCCACGTCAGCCCTTGCGCTGATGTTTTTGTTGACATCATATTTTCACTATTTTAAATTTGGTGCCCATTTGGACATCATTCCAGGGCATTTTATAACTTCAGAGATGGCCATTTGACCATCAAATTTAGACTCCTAGTTTCTCCTCTAGACCCCTCTCCAGATTTCTTTTCAGTTTGGCAGCCTGACTTTGCGAGCTCATAACTTAGACATCCGGACTCTGATTCAGGTGCAATTTTTTTTGAAATCAGGTAAAATTTCTTGAATATTCTAGTGGTGATGTGGTTTTCTAGTTTTGGTGCACAAATTTTGCAAATTTTGCATTTTTTGGTGACTGTACCTACATAATCTTGCCTTTTGCAACTTCAGAAGCTCCGTATGGGTACATCTGGTCACTTTTTCAGGTTCTATTTTTTTTTGAAATTGCATTTTTTTTTGTCTACTTTCCAGATTTGAAGTTAGATTCTAGAGTTGTGTGGACCAATTTCTCACTTTTTGAATTAGGCCTTCTTGGACATTGTAAAACTTTGATTCTTTTCAAAATTATTGTAAATCTAATCTATAGTGCTTAAGTGACAGATTTTAGCCTCATAAGGCAGTTGTAAAAGAAAAATTAGAAAGTTCACTTTGTTCATTTTGACAAGTGGCCCATTGTAAATGCACTACTTATAAAGTGCCAATAGTATCTTTTTTGGGGGGGTATTTTGATTGAGTGAAAAGGGGGGGGGGGGGGGGGGGGGGTTGTACTGAGTTTTTGTGTCTCTATTGTGCTCTTTTCATTTCTGCATCATGGGTTTTAAATGTCCTCCTCTCACTTCACGCAACTATTCTACATGGAAAGATATTGCATGGAGTAGATTAATGGAAAAAGGATACAGTTTATATGTTGATGGTATAATTACCAAACCTACTGATGCTAAAGAACTCATTGATTAGACAAATCAAGACCAACAAGCTTTAGGTGTAATTAGGAGTTATGTACATGGGGATATTCTCTTTCACATTAAAAATTGTTCAGAATTTGAGGAAGCTAGGGATAAACTTGAATAGTTGTATGGTAAAGTGGATGACAAAAAGGGATTTCAGATTGAGGATGATCTACTTCTGTTGGATCCTAAGAATTATGACACAATTTAGGATTATATCATTAAATTCAATGAGTATAGGGCACTTCTAAAAGATTGTGGAAATCCCATTAAGGATGATAGGTTGATTCATCACATCCTGAAAAGGCTACCTTCTAAGTACGCCAACTTTGTTTCAATTTTTAATACTCACAGGTTAACCATGGGATCTACTTACCAAAAGCCTTCCTTTAATGGATTTGTAGACATGTTGATTGTTGAACAATCTCACTTGGTGGATTTTGGACTTCTCAAGTTATCTAAGACCAAAGCCTTGGTGGCTAGTGATGCTCAGAAATCTAGTCAAGGGGGAAAAAGCAACAACAAGAAGAAGTAGTGGAAGCAGAAAACATAATCTGAGACACAACATGACTCCTCTCAATAAGAGAGTTCTTCAAACAAGAAAGGAAGTGTTCAAAGGTCAAAATGAATGGTCAAAGGTCTACCTAATATCAGCTTTTCTAATGGAGAGTGTTCATCTTGTTCAGTGGATATGAATCTCAAGGAGAAGTATGATAAAAGGAAGTCTTCTCAAGCTCCAGTTGTTCTTCAACTAGTTCACATGGTATTAGAAGGACCCTTTGTAGTGACTTCAGTCAGCCAAGGTCGCTACATACTCATATTTGTTGATGACTTTTTGAGATTCACTTGGGTCTTCTTCCTTTATCATAAGAATGAATTGGTTCATAAGCTTCAAGACTTCAAGACTCATGCTGAACACAAGTCAAGGAAAGCCATCAAAGTACTTAGAGTGGACAATGAAAACATATATGTAGACAGAAGATTTAAGAACTTTTACAGAATTGAGGGAATTGATCTTCAGAACTCACCAATATTCAGTCCGCACAAGATAGATGTTGCAACAATGAGGATTAGGACTCTTAAGACCATGTCAAGTTGCATGATAAAGGCCAAGTCTCTCGATCCTACATTTGAAGTTGAAGCCATTAGCAGTGCTACTCACATACTTAACAGGTCTCCTCATCCAGCCTTAGATGGCAAGACTCCTTTTGAGGCATGGTGCGGCAAAAAACTAGTTGTGAGTCACCTTAGAGTCTTCAGTTGTCCAGTATGGGAAAACCTATCTTTCAGGAGTTACAAGGCACCAACACCTAGGCCTTGTACCTTTATCGACTATGAAGACAATGCAAAGGCTTACAGACTTATGGATCTAGAGACTTATGAGATTTTTGTGGAGAAGGATGTTCACTTTGAGGAAAGTTCTCCTATCTTATCCTCTATTCCTCTCCACACATCATACATAGTGGAAACTGATAGTGACACCAGTGATAGTGCTTTAACAAGTTTAGACACACGGGGTTCTATCGGCATTTGTAGTGAGAGGTCACATCAGTCCAGTCCACATGCTTACATTGCCACAGTGAAAGGTCCATCACATCATGGTACATCTCATTTTCCACCTACAGCTTCACTTGACTTGGGAGACAGACTTGAGTACTTACATCTTCTCATTGATGATGATTCTTCCACAGTTGTTGTGAGGGCTCACTCTGACCCTCATATCCATTCTCTACATGATCAATCTACATAGGGTGGCATGATTTTGGATCCTTATGAACAACAATTAGTGGAGGTCTCTTTTTTAGTAGAGGAGATAGATGGTTCAGTGGAATAGGTTCAACAGACATCCTTGCTCGATCTACATTCATTCTTTTTAGTATAGTTGGATGAGGTGATCTTTAGCATCAATACAAGGATACTTGAGTAGGTTTTAGGGACAACACACATCTTCAGGACTATACCTTTACCACTATTTCTTCCTAAAGGGAGGAACACCTTTCTGCATTCATGGACCAGCTTCTTCATCGGAGCAACTTTCACTTGTCAACATTCTTCCTTTGGGGGGGGAGCCTGTTCTATCTCTCTTCCTTCTCTCTTTCTCTTTTGTATATAGTAGATGTATGTCATAATGGGGGGGTCTTGATTACCCCATCCATCAATGCATCCTTACTTATCTCTCTTTTTGGGGGATGGTTTTTACCATGAGGTTTTCCCTCTTTCCCCACTTTATGGGAGATTTGCATTATGTACATGGGTACCTAACATGGCCTAGTAGCTGAGACCCATTATGCATCTTCATCCTAGTTTCGTAAGCTTAAGGGCATCCCCTAAGTTGTATTTAAGGGGGGGTGTTGGTGTAAATACATACTTTACTATTTACACTTACTTAAGTTTACTTAGGTTAATGCATTATTTAATTATTTTGCATTATTTTATTATTTTTATTTGTGAGATAGTTAGGAGTTTGCACACCTTGTGAGTTTTCATGTAGACAACACAAGAGTACACAACTCTATTTAAGCACATGGTGTCTATAACACTGTTTTGTGTGTCACACCCTTGTAGGCTTATCCTCTCATCACCGCACTTACTTCTGTGCTTAATGGAGGATAACCCATATCTAGTGGACATGTGCTTGGTTGTATGACACATCATGATACTAACTTCAATGCATTCTAGAAGCTCTCTTGAGGCATTTATATTCAGGCACTCCTAGTGTACTCTAATGAACCAATTATTGAATACATTGTTATTTTGATCATACTCTCTCTCTCTGTGGTCTACTATGTGCTTGTGTTTGAGTTCTTAGTTCTTGGGTGAATTTTTCCCTTAGGAAAATTCTTATAGTTTCATTAGGTATAGGCAATTCGAATGCATCAAGGATTATGTCTTTGATTTCTACAAGTGCTTGTTTCTGTCGATACTTAGTTTTGAGTATCTCTTGTTTCTTCTTTCTCTCCAGTGCCTCTTGCACTTCATTTATCTATGCTAGGTTTATTGTCTTGGAGTCATAACTTGGTATGACTATTTCCTCATCAAGTGCAGGGTCTCCATAGTGAAGTACCCTTGCTACCTTGGTGGAGCTCAAGCTTGGTGCTGAGATTTGTGGTGATACTGCATCAGTGCTTGAATGCTTAGTAGGAGTCCTTGAAGTAGGCAAGTTCACCAATGTCTGCATTGCCTCTTGCTCTCTTTCCTTAGGGGTTTTCTCCTCTCCCTTCTCCTCTTCTCTACTTCCTTGACCAGTGATAATTATTTAAGGAGGTGCACATTGGTTTTATGTTGTAGGAACATCTTGTTCTATTTGTTCCTTTGTTGGCTCCTTGGCGATTGCTATAGCTATGACTGTATGATCAACCTTATCAATTATATCCTATGCTTCTTGCTATTTTGGTTGATCTACTGTAGCTATGGGAGGTTGTGAAGGTGGTTCTTGTGTTTTCACCTTCTCCCTACTGATTTTTGCTACAACCTTTTGCAACTCTTCCACACTCACCAAAATAGGGTTTGTACATAATTGTGATTGCAATATGGATTGGTGAAGGGTATTTTTGAGATCCTCTATAGTTAGTGGATTGATGTTCTAACCTAAGGTGTCAAGAACATCCTTGAAAATTACTATTTCTACAAGTGTTGTATGTGGAGGACTTGGTGGTGGCAATTGGGTGTCTTGGACACTCTGTTCTGGTTGTTGCTCGTTAGCTATTATCTCTTCACCTTGCTATGTCTTCTCCACTATTTGTTCTTCTTTTTCTTTCTCTCCTTCCTCATCCTTTTCATTCTCTTCTTCTTCCTCATGATTTCTTCCCTCAAAGGGATCTTCCTACCCTTCCTTGATAGTAGTTAATCCATAAATTAATTTTCACATTTGTGTAAACTTTTGCACAACATCTTCAATTTGATTTTGCAAAATTCTAAAGGCTCTATATTTAAGTGAAAATTTTCTCCCATGTTTCTTGTTAGCTTTTCTTATTTGACCTTTAGTTAGGTCAAGCATTACATGATCCAATGTTGACTCCCTTATTTCCTTTTCCATTTTAAGACAGTAATGCCATTAATTTTCTACAATGGAGATTGGCTCCTTAGTCATTGAATTGTCTAGTTCAAGTGGGGTGGTCTTGAACTTAGCCATCATAGTGTAGATGGACTCTTCCACTATGTTTTTTTCTTCCCTTGACAATTTATTGAAATCAATGGTCCTTAAACCAATTAGATCTACATTATCTCTAACATTCTTACAAACATTTACAAATTTAGACTTGGTAGAATGCCTTACCAATTTGAATTGATCATTATCAAACTCTATCTTTTCTTCATTTGACTCTAGGGGTGCAACATATTTTCTTCTTTTCTTTTGTTCTGTAGGCCCACCTTGCTCTATGGCCTTTTTCTTTCCCTAGTCCTTTGCCACTTGGGTTGTTGCCCTGGTATCTACCCTTCTAATTGGCTTGGTTGGGCTTGGCTCTGTTGCTTTCTTCTTCCCCTTTGGCTATACAACTAGCTATTTTTGTGCCTTTCTCTTCTTTGGCTCTAGCTTTGGTGCTTCCTACTTAGTACCTTCTTCTTCTTTTGCATCCTCCCCCATACCTTGGGTTAATGCAAGTATTTCCTATCTGTGTTCCTCTTCATCATCTTTTGCTTCTTCACCTTCTTCTTCTTCTTTTGTCGTGCCTTCACCAAATTTGGCCTTTAATTTCTTCACAAGTTTGTCCTTTTTCTTCATTGTAGAGGCAAACTTTAACTCCATATCCACCTTTGACTTGACCACATCATAGGTTCCAAAATGTGGTGCACTTTTGGCCACTTCCTCAGCTAGTAGTGCAGTTATAGCTTTTGATGTCTCATCTATATTAATTTCATAGCCAAGAGGTCTTAACCATCTAACTCTTGGTATGGTAGCTTGTATATAAGTGTATTCAATATCTACAATAAAACATACATCATTTACATGCTTCTCTACCAATGAAACTAGTATTCTTAGCCTTTTCTTCATGGTTTTCATGAAGTCTTCAAAATAGCTAGTCATTAGGGTCTCAAAATTAACTCCCATTTGTTCAATGTATTCATTAACTTGAGCTATGATAGACCTATTTGTTTCTAGACTACTTTACCAAAAGAAGGAAACTCATTTTGTACATAGAAGAATATGCAAATCAAAATGGCACCAAACTTGCATTGGGCTCTCTTGGTTCTCCTTGTTGTTGCTAAATTTTCATTGATTTGTTGTAGTTGCAATTCTACAAGATCATAAGTATGATCCTTTTTCACCAATTTGTAACCCAAATCCATTGCAATGTAAGGCACACTGTTAAGTCTACTTGATTGGTAGAATTTCTATGCAATAGCCCTAATAGAAAAATCAACAAGAGGGTCTTGAATGGTGTCAATTGTCATTCCTATCTTGTTCCACTTGGCACCAATGTTCTTCACATTAGCTTCCTTAGAATCACTTCTAAGGGTCTTTGGCTAATCTATGGGTTGGGTACCTTGCCACTCTATGTACAACCCTTTTTGTAATCTTTACTAGACCATCCTCCAACCATAAACTTCTATCATGTATTCCGCTAAGCACTAGCCTGATCCATTCAATCTTGAAAACTGTAGGAAATTCTAGGGCATGTGTCAAACCCTTCTTTTCAACAATTTGATAGTCTTCCTTCAACACTCCATTTTCACACAACCTCTCATAGGCTTCCCTCATTTTGATATCTCCTATGGCTCCAAACTTGCAATTGTAACATCTCCTAACATCTTGAACCATAACTACCTTAGGGGGTATGAAAGATAAGGCTTTGGCTAGGTCATTTTTATATGCTACCTCTAGAATTGGTCACAAATTTGGTTGTTTTATTTCATTAGACACTAGCTACACCTCAAATGACTCTTTCTTCTATGTTTTCCTAGAGCTAGAAGCCATTTTTGTGATCTAGGGTTTGAAACACAAAGAAAATGTAAAACTATGTAACTCAGCACAAATGTAAATACCTCAAATTTGATGAAATTGGGCTGAATTGCTAATGAAATCTGCTTAAACACTAGATTATCTACTTTGAATTCACTCTACACTCTTCTTCATCTTTTCTCTTCATTCATGATAAATAAAAATGATTTAAAATGCTATAATATACCCTATTTTCATTGCATTTAATGCTTAGTGCATTTACAACTATCCACTTGGCTTCTTAAGAATTTCTACATTACTCAACTTCCATTGCATTTTCATTGCTCAACATCTATAGGAGTATTCCTTACTCATCTTCAACTAAAATTTCTCTTTACTTGGCTTCCTCTACCAACTCAGCTCCAACTAATCTTTTGGCTTCTACTATTTTTGACAATAAACTTAGCATGCACTAGGATTTTACTTGGCATTTGAGGAGAACTTGGCAACACCTATGAAATCTTGAAATTTTGACTTTTGCATCTTTATTCATGCTAATCTTTCCTTTTTAGTACTTTCTTTTTTAGGAACTAATGTATGGTAAAGCTTCATAAATTAGTCCCACATGCCTTCTCTTTGTTTAGTTAGATGAAGTATAACCACTTCACCTATTAGGTGAAGTGATCCCTTCATTTGATGAGCTACTCCCATCTTTCTTCTTCCATGTCTTATTCATTTATCCTCTAGTGTGTTCAACATCTACCTTCTCTTTACCTTTATTATTCTTTGAATTGGGTGCCTTTCACCTTGTTGGGAAATTCCTACTAATATGACCAGTCTTCAAGAAACCAAAACATGTGGTTTGACTCAACCATCTGCTGTAGTTTCTACTAAAATGTGTTCTTATGCAATTTTTGGGAATGTGTCCATATTCTTGATAGTAATGACAACTATACTTGGTGTTGTAGTCCCAATTGTAGTGATGTCCATGGTTATTTCCCCTTGTTGGTTGATTAGGTGTCCACATAGGCTTTGATCTACACTCAAAAGCTCTATGTCCATACTTCTTGTAATTGTAGTAGTGACCTTTGAATCTTGGTGTTCTAATAGTCCTAGTCATGTAGTCATGTGCTTGATGTCCTTTCTTTTTGCACTTATGATAGTGACTCACATTCTTAGATTTGACATGCTAATGAGAATTCTTGCTCCTACATACATTAGAGGTATGTCCTTTTTTACCATAGAAATGACAAGTAGGTTTAGTGTTCTTACCTTTATTACTCCTTTCTTCCATAGTCTTGGATGACTCTCCTTGTTCAATGCTAGTGTATCCTAGTCCTAAAGTATCATTCCTAGCCCTTGGTGATTTCAGTAGATGCTCAAAGTACTTGATGACCTCATTGGTTTGTTGAAGCTCTCTGCAATCTCCTTCTCTCTTTTCAAGTCATTTTACATCTTCAGTGTAGAGATCTCAATGTCCTTGACATTCAGTTCATGGTGTGTATTCATCATCTAGCTTAGGGTGTCTAGATGCATGTTTGAAATTCTTGCAAGCTTAATTGATTTTTCTTTTAGTCTATTGGAAAGGTTTCTCTTGTCTTCTTCTAGAATATCCTTATCTTCAATGGCTCTTTTCTTCTATTCAATTACCTCACAAAGCATCATGGCTTGTGACTCTTGTTCAAGCTTGAGTGTTCTAATTTCTTCTACTTGGGCTCTATTCTTCTCCATTAGGTCTTCTATTGTCACATCAAACTCTTTGGAATCTCTATTTGCAAAAAATTTTGAGGTTTCAATCTCCTTGTATTGTGTATAATTCTCAACTATGGCAATCTCTCTTCTTCTCTTTAAGGATTTTCTTAGTTCTTCCCTAGCTTCTTCCAAAGCATGTAGAGCAAGTTGTATATCAATTGCCTAATTTTCTATGATCTTCCCAAGTTTGTAGACTTCCATTTCAAATATTTTATCCAAGTTGTAAGGCTCCTCCTTGTGAGAACTTAGCTCTGATACCAATTGTTGGAATTTACAAGTGGGAACATTTACTTCTGAGGGGGGGGTGATGAATCAGAAGCAACTAGCTTTATCCTCTTCAAAAAAATTTAACTGAAAACATTCACATGCATCTAATTCATCTAATAAACATGAAATTAAAGACATGCATGAAAATAGATAGCATAAGAATTTGGTAACCTAGAAACCCTCCAAAATGAGAAGGTAAAACTAGGGTGGTGATGACACCCACAAAGTATCACTGTAGCAATATGTAACTTTTTAAGGTT
Organism: Cupressus sempervirens; assembly: GCA_028749045.1. Lineage (NCBI taxonomy): Eukaryota > Viridiplantae > Streptophyta > Pinopsida > Cupressales > Cupressaceae > Cupressus > Cupressus sempervirens. The sequence continues at coordinate 763,142,571 of CM053792.1, read as the reverse complement.
ACAAAGTTTGACCACTTCTAATGGTCTACCCTATGAAAGGCCTATCCTGTTAAAGACTTTACACCCTATTAAAAGTGACTTGGTTAAAGAATTTACAAACATTCACTTGGAATGCTACCTTGTTAAAGGATTTAGCACCTTGTTTAAAGGCTTACAACACGGCTATCAAACCAACCTATCATCATAGGATTTTCATTCCTAATATAATTGCTAGAGAGTATTAGAAAGTATTTACTTGATGACTTTGCAATCCTTAATTTTTGATTCCAGATCCTCATTCTACTCTATCTAATCTGATCCTTGCTTGATCTAATATGTCTCTTCTTCAAATTTTAATACTTTGTTCTCAATCAACTAAATTCTGCAATGTTCTTGTGTTCTTTCTAAGTCTTTAGACCCCTCTACACTTTGTTATAAATCACCCATACACTTCTCACATTGATGCATACAATAGGGTTTCATCCTCCTTTTAAAGGCTTTGAAGACTTAGGGTTAGGTATGAATCTATGATCAATATTCATTCTCCTTTTCCCACTCAATTATTTCACTTTTCCTATTGGTTGCATGCCTTCTCCATTTTTCTTATTGGCTACATGTTAATTACATAGGTAATGCAAAAGATTTGATCTTATATTTAAGATCCTTTGAGATTCATCCTAAGTTGGCTCAAAAACGGTTTACATCTAAGTTTGTAAAGACATAAACTCATATGTTGATTCTATGTTACTTGACACTTACTAGTTACTGATGCTCGACACATATAGGAATTCTATCTCACTCAGCTCCTATAGCAATTCTATTTCACTCAGCATCTATACTCTTCTCAGCACCTATAGTGACTCAGCATCACTTATCACTCGACACTTGAACTTCACTTAGCACCTAAATCTTACTCAGAACCTATTGGATCTCTAGCTTAACACACACTATAGCTTGACATCTCTATTATAATCGACATCATCTCTGAGAATTGGTTAAGTGTGTTGACACTCAATTGTCAAATCCAATATGAGACCAACATGTTTTTACTTATTGAATTTGAGCCTAAATCTGTAAAAGATTCTTTAGAAAATAAAATTTGGATAGAAGAAATGCATGAAGAAATTGAGAAAATAAAAAAGAATAGAATCTAGTCTCTTGTTCCTAGATCCAAGGATAAAAATGTGATTGGTACAAAATGGATATTCAGAAATAAAATGAATGACAAAGATGAAGTGACAAGAAGCAAGGAAAGACTTGTGTGCAAAGGTCATGCTTAAAAATAATGTATTGACTATGGAGAAACATTTTCCCCTTTCGCAAGACTTGAAGGATTCGGAACACTTCTAGCATATGCATCACAAAAGGGATTCAAAATATATCAGATGGATGTCAAATTAGGTTTGTTGAATAGAGCCTTAAAGGAAGAAGTCTACATAATTCAGCATGAAGGTTTCATAGATCCAAGCCAAAGTGACATGGTATGTAAACTTCATAAAGCTCCATATGGATTAAAGAAAGCTACAAGAGCATGGTATGAAAGACTTCATGGATATCTAGTAAAAAAAAAATTTGAGAAGAAAAATAATAATAGCAATTTGTATATCAAGGAAGGACCATAGGAAAAAATATTACTTGCAAAGATATTTGTAGATGATATCTTATTTATAAGACATGATAACTTAGGTAAATAATTATTTGAAGAAATGAGGAAATAATTTGAAATGTCTATGTATTGAGAAATCAAAATATTTGTGTGTCTACAAGTCAATCAGATGAAGGATGTGATATTTATTGCTCAATCAAAACACATCAGGGAAACATTGAAACTATTTAGAATGGAAGATTCCAAATCATTTGGAACACCTATGTCTACATGAGATAAGATCTTAAAGAATGATGATTCAAAGGAGGTAAACTAGACTACTTATAGATCAATTATTAAGAAAATTTAGTATGTGGTTCACACAAGTCTTGATAGTGCATTTGTAGTTGCCATAGTTGCAATATTTTCCACTAATCCTAAAGAAAATCACATGATGACAGTCAAAAGAATTTTGAGATATCTAAAAGGAACTAAAGATTATGGGTTATGGTACAAGAAATGAGGAAATATTTAGTTAAGATCCTTTACTAATGTAGATTGGGAAGGAAGCATTGATGATAGAAAAAGTACTAGTGGTGGAGCATTCTTTCTTGGAAAGAGGCTAATCTCCTGGACAAGTAAAAAGAAAAATTGTATTTCTCAATCCACAACAAAAGTTGAGAATGTTTATGCAGTAGTAAATTGTTCTAACATAATGTGGATCAAGTAGTGGATGTCAAGAATGAAGGAAGAAATCAAGGATTCAGTGGTTATTTATTGTGATAACACAAGTGCAATCAAATATCATTTCCTAAGGGAAATGGTCCAAGACAAAGAGGTGATATTTGTATATGTCAACACCAAGGAGAAGATGGAAGATATATTCACCAAAGAGTTACCTAAGGATGAATTCATGTATCTAAGAGGTAAAATAGGGGTTATTCCCCTCTCTAATGCTCACTAAAGAAAAAGATCATGAGGCATCAATTAAGTTGATGTAGTAAAATAAAAATCATATTGTATATGAATTGATACATAAGGTACATTGTAATTTTAGATGTCTGTATCCTTTGGCCATTAATTTCAAAGAGGGGGATTTTAGTGTCAATATGGAAAAGTAAAATGGAAATTTGTGAAAATATCAGTATTAATGAGATTGAGGGAAAGTCTTGATGATGAAGTCTATAGCTAAGAGGGAGAAAACGATATCAGAGCAATAAGAGCAATGCAGTAGAGATGAATCTTAGAGGGAGATACTATGGATGATAATCATATTGAAACTTAGGATATTATATAATTTCTCATACTTTTATCAGTTTATGTTGACATGTTTTATTTCAATCAATACCAAAGAGGGAGTTTGTTGGAATAAATTATTCAATTTTATGTTTTCATTGATGCTTACACAAATGTTAGTATTAACATAGAAATATAGATTTTGTTGTATTAATCTTGTATATCTTAGTATTAACCAAACATTCTATTAATAAAGACTTTCTACTATTAACTGAGTAGTTGGTTAATAAAAGGATTCATGGTTGCAGTATTAACTGACTAGTCGGGCATCAAAAGAGATGAGTATTGAAAGAGTGGTCAGGAAATGAAGAAGCCATAGTGTCAACTAAGCATTTAGTTCTAGTATTGAACAAGTGATAATAGATTCAAATTACAAAATATATATTATTTGATGCCAACTATTTGGGTGTTTATTGATATTTTGAAAGGGTTTTCAAGGAAAATTTTCCTAGCTAATGATATATAAGAAAGGTCAAGTTGTGAGGATAAGAGGTGTGCTAAGAAAAATATGAAATAGATGGATATGTGAGTGAAGGAAAGGAAAAGTAGGAAAGTGTGAAAGTTAAGATACAAAAAGACATCTGATCAAGAAGAATCTAGAGGCAAAACTAGAATAGAGATCTAAATCAACAAAGAAACTTTCTTCTTAAATCAAGACATATTGTTGTTTCTTTCTAACCATTATCAAGATGAATATGAAATAGATGAATATATAAGTGAAGGAAAGGAAGAGAAGAAAGTGTAAAAGTTAAGCTAAAAGGAAATTTTTTATTAGGAATGATCTAGAGGTCAAGCCAGAATAGAGATCTAAATCAGCAAATAAAGTTGCTTCTTAAATTAGGTCAAATTGTTGTTTCTTTCTAACCATTTTAGTAGTAAATAATTCTCTTTAAAAAGTTGACTTAACAGTTATTTTATATATCCTATAACAAGATGGCATTTCAAGATTGAAGTGCTTTAAGACCTCTAACCAAGACACTCCTAATAGGGTGAGCTAAATCCTCTAAAAGGTAATACTTAATAGTATGTTTTGTAAGAATTATTAGGGTTGGTTCCTAACAAGGCTCACTTAAGAAGAGTTAAAATTATTGTGACTAGTTGCAAGGTTATTTTTTCAAAATTGGGTTTCCATATTAAATATTGGTGTCATTTGTGTTCATGTTATTTACTTATGCTTTGTATTTCTATAACTAAGTTGCTAAAGAATAAAATAGATTAATACATCTCAAAATTTATTTTTTAACTAAGCATCAATTACATTATAGTGTTAACTAAGCTATTTAGTATTGTATGATAAATGGAAGATTGTATTGACATCTAACAATCAAGGATTTATTTTTGGGGTAACTGATTCACCCCTACCCTTTTAGTTACTCCTCCTATATTTCCAACATTACCCTCTTCATGACTAAACAATCATCATTTTATTTTTTCATAATCATCATGTTGACCTTACTGAATTAACTTATTGTTGTGTCTTTTATTTCTTCTATTTTTCTCCCTTCTTCTTTATTGTAAATTTGATGAGCTATTTTTCATTAATGTCAAAATTACTTAGTTAAGGTCACTTTAGAATAAAGGATAAGTCATTATTGGACATGCTACAACAACATTTTTAGAGAATTCCTATCGAAGAAGGTCTAAGAGGATATTTATCAGAAAAAATAATTTAGAGTTGATCTAACCCTAAGATCTATAATCAAAATTAAGGTTAGGGTTATTAATCATGATGATGTAAGGAAAATCAAGAGAGACAAAAGTTAAGGAGAGGGAGACATAATGAGAGAATGAGAACAAGAAAGTGTATTGATAAACTGAGAAGGGAATGCACAAGATAATATGACAAACTTAAGGAGAAACACATTACATGTCAAGTTATCTTGTATAATTACCTTTAATATATTTTTACAAGATTTATAGAGTCTCTTATAGGACCATCAAGTTTGATTGTAAACTCATTCTAAAGCCTCTAACTGGGCAAATGCAAAGACATGAAGGATGAAATCTCTTAATAGAGTAGTCTTAATAGGCTAATGATACAATTAGTTTTGTATCAATCAATTTTAACAAAGTTATTTTCTTAGAAGAAAATACTATTCTATGCCTAATCAACAAACCTCTTTTACCACATTGAAAAAGATGTGGGTTTTGCACTTCAATTGATTATATTGATTATGCATATAATGGTGCAACATTCACAATATTAGAACTAGTGAAGGATATTTCTACACTTCAACTAACTACACCAACACATAAGGGAAAATGAAAAGAAATACATATTGTCAGTGTAACTGATGAAGAGTGCTCTACTTAATACCATAAATGGATAATAGAAAGAAAGAAACAACAACAATTGCAATAACAAAATAGGAGCTTCTTATTATCACCAAAAATGTAGACTTAAAAAAATCATAATTAAAATATGCTAAACCACATGGGTGCCTTCATTATAATAAATTGCAAGACAAGCTACAAACTATCACCCAAAGTTGTCCTAGACAATGTTTGGACCTTTCTTAAATAAGCAATTTCATGCTGCCCGAGAAGGTTCTAGACACTCAAACTTAATACCTAGGGCCGACAGACCCTAAAAATACATATGGAATTAGAAAAATACACCATTGATATTTATTTTCAAAAATTTTGGTAGCCCAACTTTAGAAGGCCATAACACATGAACCATTGCTCTGATTGGCCATTATAATCATTTTTCAGAAACCTTAGTGCATAAGTACATAAGATTCCACAAATAGTGCTAAAATATCTTATGAAATTTATATAAAAAATAGCTAGCCCAAAGATCTTAACTCTTTAGCACTCTTTGGAGTAGGCCATTCAAGGACGGCCTTCACTTTCTATATGTCAATTTTTAGACCTTCTACTGATACTACAAATCCTAGGTACACCAACTCATTCTTCACAAAATTGTACTTCTTCAAGTTTATCAACAACGTTTCTTCCCTCAACTTATCAAACACCTTTGGATATGAATCAAATTCTCCTCCAATGTCTTACTAAAGATCAAAATATCATCTAGGTAAACAATGAAAAACTTACCCAGAAATGCCTTTAGTAGCTTAATCATGAGTTGTATGAAAGTGCTTTGTGCATTTGTTATCACAAAAGGCATGTATATCCACTCATACAATTTTTCCCTTGTCTTGAAGGAAATATTTCACTCATCACCTTCTTTAATGTAAATCTAATGGTATCCACTATTTAGATCTATCTTTGTGAAATACATAGCTCCACTCAAACAATCCATAATATCATCCATCCTTGGCAATGGAAATCTATACTTGATTATAATATTATTGTAAGTGCAGTTTTTTATTTTTCCTATATTGCTAAGTTTTTCCTACACTTTTAATAATATTGCTTAGGTTAATAAAGCATGTCTTATTAGGTGAATGGTTGTGAGGTGTCACCTTCCTACATGTGAGCATCCATTAGCTATCTTGGGAAGATGCTTTTCTATCTTTAGTCTGATAAATGGTTGCTCCTCATTGGTTGGTGTTGCCACCTCCTCCCTCTTCCTAGCCTATATAAGCATGCTACCTGGCTTGTATTTGGATCTCTTGTTTTTGCATCCTCTTAATGCTATTTTATTTCTAGCATTTGCATTATTCTCTTGGAGACTAACTTTGTGTTGCTATTTTGATTTTGTATCATTTTCATTCATAGTTTAGAAATTTATTCTTTGCACTAGTTTTTTGGGTTATTAATCTTTTCAGGTTCTAACATGGTATCAGGGCTTTTCTATGTGCAAGAGTAGATTTTAGATTTTAGATAAATGTTTGAAGAAACAAATTGATCACTTGACATACATTCTTGAGAAGAATAATATTAGTGTTCCTGAGTCTATCAAACAAAGTTCTAATGAAGGGTCTCACAAGGCAAAAGAAAACAACAAGGAGAAAGGAAAGGGCAAGGCTCTTGTTGTAGTTGCTTCCTCACCATCCACTTGGGTTCTTGATTTAGGTGCTTTGCACCACATGGCTTCATCTAAGGAAGAACTTTCATCCTTGGAGCCATGTACTATGCCTTATATTTTGATGGTTGATGACACTCCTATTGAGGTGTGTGGGAGAGGGTCTGTTGATGTGGGGGATGGCACATTCCATGATGTTCTTTGTGTACTCTCGTTATCAACTAATCTCCTATCAATATACCAGATCACTCACATAGGTTCAGGCAAGCGGGTTGAGTTCACTCCTGATTCAGTGGAGATATGTGAGTTGCATAGTGATTCTATAGTTTTAGTTGGGAGAGAAAATCATCAGTCATGACTCTATCTATTTTTTCAGTTTGTTCCTGATCCTCCTTCATATTGTTTTCTCACTCACTCTAATGATGTGAGTAAATAATGGTATGAGTGCTTTAGCCATCTTAACTTTCACTATTTGCATCAGCTCACCCAGAAGAGCATGGTCATAGGGTTTCCTTCGGTTCATTTCTCAAGAGGTGTTTTCCAAGGTTGCATTCTTGGTAAGCATCTTAAGGAAAAGTTTGACAAAAGTAAGGCATGGAGAGCTTCACAACTACTAGAGTTAGTTCATAGTGATTTGGTCGGGACCCATTTCTACATCCACCTAAGCTTCGCTTATGTGAGGGTGTTAGTATAGTTTTTTATTTTTCCTATATTGCTAGGTTTTTCCTACACTTTTAATAATCTTGCTTAGGTTAATAAAGCATGTCTTATTAGGTGAATGGTTGTGAGGTGTCACCTTCCTACATGTGAGCATCCATTAGCTATCTTGGGAAGATACTTTGCTATCTTTAGTCTAATAGATGGTTGCTCCTCATTGGTTGGTGTTGCCACCTCCTCCCTCTTCCTAGCCTATATAAGCATGCTACCTGGCTTGTATTTGGATCTCTTATTTTTGGATCCTCTTAATGCTATTTTTCTTCTAGCATTTGCATTACTCCCTTGGAGACTAACTCTAAGTTGCTATTTTGATTTTGTGTCATTTGCATTCATAGTTTAAAAATTTATTCTTTGCACTAGTTTCCTAGGTTATTAATCTTTTTAGATTCTAACAATTATTAATAGCATTAGAATCTATGCACATCCTCCATTCTTCCATTCTTCTTTGGTGATAATACTACTGGTACAAGGCATGGACTTAGACCCACTCAAATCAACCCCTTCTACAAAACCTCATGAACTTGTCTATTCAACTCTTCACTTTCTATTGGTGTCATTATGTGTGCTTCCTTGTTTGGAAAACTGGCTCTTGGAATCAAATTCATCTAGTGATTAATCTTCCTGACTATGGGTAATCCATTAGGGGCATTATCTAACACAATATCAAAAAACTCTCTCAACATATTTGTAACATTTGTAGGTACTTCCTCTACTTCCTCTACTTCTTCATACTTTGAGAAATTCCTTTCCATCAATGAAATATATTTTAGTAGGACTGCATACCTTTTCTTCCTTCTCCTTCAATGACTTCAAGTTATGTTTCACTCCATCCTTGGTCAAAGTGTAGGTGTTTTCTTGCCCATCATGTACAACATGCCTGTCAAAATGCCATGACCTACCTAGAAACATATGACATATGTCTATATGTATGATATCACATAGTACCTCATCCTCATAGCTTGTGATCTTGAACTTCACTCAACATTGTTCATCGACCATGACTTTGTGGTCATCTTTCACTAAAGCAATATGGTATGGATGTGGATGTTTCATTCTCTTCAGCTTCAACTTTGTGACCATCATTTCTAACACTAGATTTTCAGTACTTCTACCATCAATGATGAAATCACAACACTTATCTTCCCATTTTCACCTTGTACAAAACAAGCTCCTTCTTTGACCTGGTTCATTCTCCCCACTCACCAAGACTCTTCTCTTAACTAGGACTTCTCTTCTTGTAGTATCTCTAGGATGTGATGATCTGGCATCTTTTCCAAAATGTGCAAATCTAGCCTGACATTATTTTCTTCAATCTATCCTTCCTTGGTGTTGGGAACATTCAAATTCTCTATATGCCCTTCTTTTATATGGTGAAAAAAAATTCCACAAAAACCCCCTCTTCCAAATCCTTGCCCTCTTCCTCTTCATCTCTAATCTCTATTATTTTGATCATGGAAATGATTGGAATTATTTCCCCTTTGGTTCTAATATCTACTACCAGCCTCATCCTTGTTCTTCTAATCATTATTTTAGCCTTCAGATGATCCTCCACTCAAATATTCCACAATGACCTCTACCACTACTCCTTCTATCAAACATTTTTCTTATCTTCTCTTCAATTCTTAGGGAAAACTAGTATGCCTCCTTAATACTGGTTATTCAAACTAGACTCAACTCATCTTGAATACTTAGCCTAAACCCATTCAAATAACATATCACTTTCTCTTTATCAGCTTCTACATAGTTGACTCTAATGAGAACTTGGTAGAACTCTTCAGTATACTCTTGAATAGATTTTCATGCTTGTTTCAACCCTTTCATTTTCTTCAAAAGATCAAGCTCATAATCCATGGGGATGAATATTTTCTTCATTTTAGATATCATTTGATCCTATCTAGTTATTCCTTCCTCTCCCTATCTATTTTGCTCCAATTGAATCTCCTACCACTAGATCTTTGCATTTCCCTTCAGTTTCTCCTTTATAAACTTAACTGTATCAAGATCCTCAATAGCTTCATACTCAAAGTACTCCTCCAATTCATTGATCCAATTGATTAGCTCCTCTAGTTTAAGATTTCCAAAAATATGGGAGCCTCAAACTTAGGTCATTTTCTAATCTAATCTTGGAGATGGCCTTAAAAAGCCTCTCTTCCTCTAGGTTTAGAACTACCTCAACTTTGACATTTTCTTCTTCTTCATCCTCAACCTTGCTTTCATCTGTTACAGTAACATTTATTCCTCCATGTATTTTTTATTTCAATGCTTCCATTCGTCTTTTGAGGGCTTTGAAATGATTAAGTGTAACACCTACAACTCTTCCACCATGCTCTCTTTGTGGAGGAATTTTTCCACTTCTATTGAAACCCTAGTACTAATTTCCTCACAATCAATGATCTATCTACACACATAACCCAAACCATGGTCCTATTTCAAAATGCCTCGCAGTCAACAATCTATCCACAAACTCAAGAAATCTAGCTCTAATAGCACTTGATGAAGGGTGCTCCTCTTAATACCATAAACACATAACATAAATTAAGAAACAACAACAATTGCGAGAACAAAATAAGGACTTCTTGTTATTGCCACAGATGAAAATTTACATAATTAAGAATTACAATATGCTAACCCACATGGGCACCTTCACTATAATAAACAACAAGAAAAGCTATGAACTATCACCCAAAGCTTACTTAGACAATATCCATACCTTTCTTAAATAGGAAATTTTATGCCGCCTTGAAAGGTTCTAGACAATCAAAGTTAATACCTAGGGCCACAGACCCTAACAATGCATATAGAGTCAACAAAATACACCTTTTCTATTTATTTGAGAAATTTAGGTAACCCAACTTTAGAAGTTCATAACTCATGAACCATTGTTTCAACCTCATCCATTGAGTTTTTGAACCTCACTTGGGACCTCTAAGGTCTTCAAATTTGAGTTCAAGGATTTTTCTCCAAATTTTTCCACCAAAAATATTGAATCACTTCTCTGATATTGAAGCTGGAGCAATGAGGTTTTTATTGTAGGCTTATAATTATTAAATGAACTTTGATGTAGAAAATTAGAACATTCTAATCTCGTATGAAAAAATTACTAAAAATAGTATGCTCCCAGAAATAGTAAGCCCCCTATCTACTAGTCTTTATTAAAATAGAAAAGGCTAAAAAAAAAAATTGGTGATGCAAGATTGTCATTACACCTAGGATGCTCCTACATCAGTAATAGTCACAATATCAGAATTGGAGGAAGAAGATAATGAAGAATATATTGAAGGAGATACTCGAGAGGAAGATGTTGAAGAAAGAGTCATTAAAACTACTAAAAGTAAGGTATTAAGATAAGAAAAACCCCAACATGTGACTTTAGAAAGAAGAATTATGAATAGAAGTCAAGTTGAAACTCCACCACCTAAGAAGAAATCTCAAGATAAACTTGAAAAGGAAGTTAGTTCTTGGGGAAGAAAATTAAGACACATAATGCATAAGTTTACCATTAATCCAAGGGAACTTGTCACATTCATCAAGAAAAAAGGAATCAATGGTAAGATTGATACTGATTGGTTTAAAAATTTGATAGAAGAAGATAAGAGGATGATTGAGTAATCAATCCTTAAAAAAATTGAACAAGCATGTAAATATCCTAAAGATCTAAATGATATGGTGCCACATAATTTATACACAACTATATTGGAAATATGATACGTAGCAAGTGTAAGGGGGGAAGAATTGAGAAAATAAGTATTACAAGAGTTTAGACTAGATTTATCAATCAATGATATAGAAGTCTAGATGAATAAATATCAAAATGATTTTATAACTAAGGTAATAACAACTATCATTTTGGTAGATGGAGATCCCATTCTATTGCAAAATATCAAGGAGATTTGGATAGAAGAACTGCATAGAAAGAAGAATGAAGCACTTGAGAAAGGAGGAACTTCTATTAATTATAAATTTTCATTAAGTGAACACTCAAAGAAACTAGTACTAAAACTAATAAAAAATAAACATAGGAACATGTTACAATTGAAGATTTTAGTGACAATAAAAATGAATCAAAAGAAGAAAATAGTTAAGTAAAGATAATATAATCCCATGAAATATCAACAATCGTTATTGGAACTAAATACAAGGAAGAAGATACGTTTGACAAGGAAACATTAAGCCATTATGAAATTGATATAAGTTCAAATATTTCTCAAACCATACCTTCACATGGGATCTTCTCTAGGCCACTTCTCTATCCTATCAAGGTTCTTCCACTAACCCTAGTTCCAAAGGATCCTATTCTCAATTCTTCACCTACTCAATTTGTCCACACCAACAATGAAACCAGCTCAAATATCCATTCTTTACTTAACATCTTTTTTCATCATCCATGCCAAATGATCAAACATGACCAAAACTTGTCACCAGTGGAGAGGAGGGTCTACTTCTAAGGCATTGAGTATATTTGAATATCAATAACATAAAATGCAATAATACCCTTATCAATCTCAAGAATTTGATTCAAACTAGGACTTTTAGAGCTACAAGCAATTAGGCCTCAAAACACATATTTTGACTTATAACTCAAAAAATCCATTAATATTATGGAAAAAAATCATTTCCTTCTAGAAAACCCTTTAGATTTATCTAGTCTCACTTTACCAACCTATCTGTACAGTGGATTGCTAGAATTAAGCCTAAAAATAAATGTTTCTTTAACATGTTGACAAAATCCTCAAGGGTTTTTTCAAACACTTAGTAAAACTTCTCAAAAAAAACTTTTCCTTGGGCTTGGGTTTTCTGCACACATGTGACCATCTCTCACATTCTCAAATTAAAGCAATGGATGCATTTAATCCATCTAAAAACTCTTGCAACCTTTATGATCCCTAACCATTTTGCTCTAGGTTGCCTAGGGAATCACTCCAAAAATAGAAATCTTATATTCCAAGGCCCAAAACTTGTGCACACTTAATTTACAAGGAGTCATCTCACAATTCCCAAGGAAATATAGAGATGTCATAATGGGAAAGTGAGTTATGATCCCATGAGTAAGAACTACCTGGATCACACCAACGGTAGTGCCAAAACCAAAATAATTTACAAAATGAAATGAAATAGAACTAAAAAAATATTGAACCACACACATAATAGTTTATCTACATCTACCAACTCATGCACAAGCTATGGTGTAGAGGTCAATCTATGAAATGATAGAAATAGAAGAAAAGGTCCTAACTATGAAAAAATTATTCAAAGACTATGTTGTCTAATAAACAAACTTACTTCAAACTTTCTCCAACCCCTCACATAGGTCAAGGGAGGTGTTATATAGATTTTAATTACATTTTCTAACTACCTAAGATATGTATCCATCACCATTCTCAAATATGCAATCAAGTTGTATTAAAAGTTGTCATGACAACTTTTGCAACTTTGCAAAGTTATCATGCAACTTGATAACTTTTTACATGTTAAGGTCAAAATTGTTCAAACCTTCATGAAACTCTATGACATGACCAAATAAACTCCCTAGGCCAATAAAAAATGATTCCACTCTTTCTTTGTCTGATCTAGCTCTATGAATGAAAAAACTATCTTATTTGTCAATATTTGCAACATTGTCACAATACAAAACAACTTAAAGAACTATGAAACTATGAAGGTTTTTCATGACCTAAATAGGAAAAATAGTGATCAAGACATATCCTCAGACTAACCCACCCTATTATTTCATTAATGGTTTGGTTAACACCACTACAAGCCAAAACTTGACTAGGAACCCTAGGTGACAAAATAGCCCTACCTAGGTGCTCCTGCACAATGTTCTCCCACAAAAGCAAACAATGTCACCCCTAGTAACAAGATATCACCCCTATCAACAAGATATCATTGTTAATTCATAAATTCTTTAAATTTGAATCTACAACCCATGCTACTTCATATTCAAGCCCATGTTTCCACTTTATGAGGTATTCCATGTACACCTTATGTCTAGTGGTCTTCTCAAAACTCTTGAGTCCAATACCTTGTTTGGCTCTAGCTGCATCTTGTGGAGTAAAACATCTAGTTCTATATCATTGCTAACCCCTTTACTACTCATGTCCAACTTAGTTAAGGGTCCCTTAAACTTGACCAAGTCTACCACATTGAAGATAGGTGAGATGCTCAAATCCTTAGGTAGATCCACTGTATAGGCATTAGCCCCATATTTGGCTAATATTTTGCAAGGTCCCACTCTCTTCATATATAGCCTAGAAGGAACTCCCTTCTACAACCTAGACTTATTCAAATGTACCACGACATAGTCACCTATTTTAAACTGAACATTTCATCTCCTCTCATCTAGTTTAGCCTTCAATTTTTGTGTAGTCTCTTGTATAGTCCTCTTCACTTGCTCTTGTATCTCCCTCATAGTTTGTTTGAATTCTTTAGCATTACCACTGCTATACTCCATAGCTCCAATATATTTGAGTATAAATACACACACACCCCTTGGATGCTTCCCATAAATAACCTCAAATGGGTTCCTACCTATTGTCATATTCACATTATCATTATATGGATACTCAACTTGAGGAATAACCACATCCCATGTCTGACCATATTATTTAGTTAGGCACCTAAAAAAGTTACCCAACACCCTATTAACCACCTCAATTTGGCTATCAATCTAAGGGTGGTAATTAGAACCAAATTATAGGCTAGTTCCCAACCTACTCCACATTTTTTTCTTCAAAAAATGGCTCATAAATTTGAAATCCCTATTTGACACAATGCATAGGAGTAGTACATGGATCCTCAATATCCTTAAAGAATAAATGTTCAACATGTCTAGCAGCATGAGTAGTTTTACAAGGTATAAAATGACCCATTTTTCTAAACCTATCCATGACAACATAAATGTTACCACAACCCATGTTTTCTTTTGGTAACACTACAATGAAGTCAATGCTAACACACTCGCATGGTCTATTAGGAATTGGTAAAGGTTGGTACAAACCTATATTTCTAGCTCCTCCTATTCCTTTCATGCATACTATACATTGTTCCACATATCTTGTCACATACCTTGATAACTTTGGCCAATAGCAAAACCTTTAATATAGCTCCATGGTCTTTTTAACACCAAAATGACTAGGTAGGCTTCCATTATGTTTTTCTTGGATAAGGTCCTCTCTCATGAAACCCTTAGGAGCACATAGCTGGTTTCTTTTGAACAATAGACCACTTTGCAAAGTATAATCAACAAATGTACTCTGGAAATAATTCTGAAAATTAGAACATACCTTACAAGCTTTAGTAAAGTCTTCATCATCCTTATAAATGTCCTTGAAACCCTCTATGCCAATATTATGTAGCCTAACCTCTTGAATGGTCAACATCCTCTTGCTCAGTACATCTGCAACCTTGTTCAATTGCCCCTTCTTGTGCTTAATGGTGAATCAGAATGCTTGAAGATATTTCATCCACTTCAAATGTCTATTACTCATATTTTCTTGTGTATTGATGTAGTTAAGGGCTTGGTTCTCAGTGAACACTACAAATTCTCTGGGTAGAAGGTAATGTCTCTACTTCCTAAGAGACTAAACCAAAGCATACAACTCCAGGTCATAAGAAGAGTATTTCTTCTTTGATTCATTTAATTTTCACTAAAAAATGCTACTAGCATACCTTCTTGACTTAGCACACCCCCTACTACCATCCCACTTACATCACACTCTAGGGTAAATAGTTTATCAAAACTAGGTAGTCAAAGGATAGGTTATGTTTCCACCTTTTTCTTCAAATTTTTAAATGTTAGATTATGTTGATTGATCAAGAAAGTACTGTACATACTTCATAATTAGTGGAGTTCGAGGCATCACCTCAAAAAAAATTTTGGTACTATTTGTAGATTCTCCATTCGTAGATTTTCCACTAAAGTTATGGCTAATTTATGGCCAACATGTTATAACCCTAAAGCGGTTTAATACTTGTATAAAAAGGTTTAGGGTTGGGTATTTTCATTATGTTGTGATGCAAAATTGCTTCTTGTGGTGGTATTGAGCTATAAGGGATTACGGATTGTAATTAGGTTGTAATCACTAGATTAAAATAATATTGGACTTGTTGTTTGGTGGACGTAGCCTAGGGATTGGGTGAACCATGTTAAATCTTGGTGCCTTGTGTTCATTTTTGCGTGATCTATTATTTTCTATTATTGGTTATATTTGCATGTAGTTTTTATTTCTGTCTAGGGCTTATCCTAACAAGTGGTATCAGAGCGAGGTTGTCTTTTAGTTATCCTCTACAGGAAAGTCTCACGGTTAAGTGGGAGTCTCACAATTGAGTGGGAGCGATGGAAGATGAGGTTAAGCTAAGGGTTGATAGGTTTAAAGGGTAGAAATTCTAGTTATGGAAGATGCAAATGGAAGACTATCTATATCAGAAGGATTTATGGAAGCTGTTACTTTTAATGATAAAAATTGGAAGGTTTCAAAAGGTTCCCTTATAGTAGCAAAAGGTGTGAAATTAGGCACCTTATATATTTGTACAGGTCATATTGTTCCTTCTACTTTGATTGTTTCAGAGAAAAATGAATGTTCAGGAACAATTGCTACAGTTGAGCAGGGAGAACAAATAGCTGTTGTAGATTCTGGCCCTGTGGCACAATAGGCTTGGGTACATGAGTGAGAAAGGTATGAAAGTAATTAATTCAAAGAAAGTTTTACCAGGTCTGAAATGTGTTAATATGGATTTCTATGAAAGTTGTGTTTATGGAAAACAAAAGAGAGTGAGTTTTGTAAAGATTGGGAAGGAAAACAAAAAGGAGAAATTACAGCTTGTGCATACAGATGTATGGGGACTAGCTCAGGTATCTTCCCTTGGTGGCTCTCATTATTATGTTACATTTATTGATGATGCAACTAGAAAAGTATGGATTTATTTCCTTAGACAAAAATTTGATGTATTTCAAACTTTTAAGAAATGGAAATGCTTGGTTGAAAATGAGACTGGTAAGAAATTAAAATGTCTCAGATCTAATAATGGTGGTGAGTATTGCAGTCATGAATTTGAAGATTATTGCTCCACTAATGGTATTCATAGACAAATTTTTTTTCCAAGGACTCCACAAGAAAATGGAGTGGCTGAACACATGAACAGGACTATAATGGAGTGCGCAAGGAGCATGAGGTTGCATGCTGGGTTGCCCTTACACATGTGGGTAGAGGATGTCAATACTATAGTATATTTGATTAATAGAGGTCCCTCTACTCCTTTGGGATGTGGTATTCTAGAGGATGCATGGACTACTAAGAAGGTGAGTTATTCTTTTCTCAAGACCTTTGGTTGTCAAGACCTTTGGTTGTGAAGCTTTTGCTCATATAGACTCTAAAAATAGAACCAAGCTAGAAGAAAAATCAAAGAAATGTGTCTTTTTTGGATATGGCATTAATAAATTTGGTTATAGGATTTGGGATTTTGAAAATCATAAAATTGTTAGAAGTTGGGATGTCATATTCAATGAGAAAGTGTTGTACAGATATTTGTTGTAGTAACATGAGAAGAAAGAAGATGATTATATAGTGCTGGATGATACTTCAAAAGCTAATGTTCCAGCCATTCCTCATGATGTGCAACAACTGCAACAACAAATACCACACACACCAATGAATGTTAGGTGGTCAACGAGGCAAATTAGACCTCCACAAAGATTTTCTGCCTCTTTGTATTCTATTTTACTTACTGATTCTGGAGAACCTGAAAGTTATGTTGAAGCTATGTAGGTGGATACTAAGATTTAGTGGGAGTCTGCAATGAAAGATGAAATGGACTCTTTGCTGAAGAATAAGACATGGGATCTATGCAAGTTTCTTGCAGGTAAAAAGGCTTTACAGAATAAGTGGGTTTACAGGTTGAAAGAAGAGGAGGTAAGAAAAGATTTAAGGCCAAGTTATTGTAAAAGTATGTGTACAGCAAAAGGGAATTGATTTTGATGAGATATTTTTTCTTGTTGTTAAAATGACTTCTATCTGTACTGTTTTAAGTCTTATGGCTACTAAAGATTTGCATTTAGAGCAGCTGGATGTTAAAACAATCTTTCTTTATGGTGATTTGGATGAAGAAATATATATGGCTCAGCCACGGGGATTTGAGGTCAAAGGTAAGGAGAACTTAGTGTGCAAATTGAAGAAAATTTCATATGGCTTGAAGCAAGCACCTTGGAAATGGTATCTAAAATTTGATAGGTTTATGTATGAGCATGGCTATAATAGGTGTCATTCATATTATTGTGTTTATTTTAAGAGGTTGGATGATGATAGCTACATTATTTTATGTTTATACATTGATGATATGCTTGTAGATGGGTCTAACATGGATCATATTAAGGGGTTGAAATGCCAGTTAGCACATGCATTTGCTATGAAGGATTTGGGGGCAGCAAAACAAATCCTTGGTATGAATATTTGTAGAGATAGGAAGAATAGAACATTGACGCTATCTCAGGCTGATTATGTTGAGAAGGTGTTGCAACATTTCTCTATGGAGAATGCTAAAGCTGTCAGCACAAATTTACCTGGTCATTTGAAGTTGACTAAGGAGATGTTTTCTAAGACACAGCAAGAGGAGGATAAGATGTCCAAGGTACCCTATGCTTCAGCTATAGGAAGCCTGATGTATGCTATGGTATGCACTAGGCAAGATATTGCACATGCAGTGGGAGTCATTAGTAGGTATATGAGTCATCTAGGATTTGAGCATTGAAATGTTGTCAAGTGGATTCTTAGATATTTAAGAGGAACATCCAATAAGTGTTTACACTTTGGGGGCTCTACTCCTGATTTATAGGGCTATGTTGACTCAGATTTGGCAAGGGATATTGATACCAGATGGAGTACTATAGGTTATGTCTTTACTATTGGTGGGGTAGTTGTGAGCTGGGTTTCTAGGTTACATA
The DNA here is from genome assembly GCA_028749045.1 of Cupressus sempervirens. Lineage (NCBI taxonomy): Eukaryota > Viridiplantae > Streptophyta > Pinopsida > Cupressales > Cupressaceae > Cupressus > Cupressus sempervirens. The sequence continues at coordinate 763,124,127 of CM053792.1, read as the reverse complement.
AGATTAATGCTCTATCCACTACAAAGGCAGAGTATGTTGCTGCTATAGAGGTAGCCAAGGAGATGATATGGCTTGAGTTCTTCTTGGAAGAATCAGGACATCGTCAGAAGGATAATTATTTATTCATAGATAGTCAGAGTGCCATTCATCTTGTGAAGAATTCAGCTTTGCATTCTAAGACCAAACACATCCAGTTGCAGTACCATTTCATTCGGTTAGTTTTGGAGAATGGACAATTAAAGCTAGAGAAGATACATACAACTAAAAATCCAGCAAATATGTTGACAAAGGTTGTAACAATGGAGAAGTTGAACTCCTCTTCAACTTCAGTTGGTCTTCTAGACTGACCATAAATAAAAGAACAATAGAGTCTAGGTTGGTTTGATCCAGTGGGAGCCCCATGTGGTAGTAGTATTGCTACAAGATTCATCTCTAAGTGGGAGATTGTTGTTTAGTGTGGAGCCTGATTAGTCCCCAAGTGGGAGATTGTTAGATTATGGTGACTGATCAAGAAAGTATTGTACATACTTCATAATTAGTGGGGTTTGGGGCATCACCCCAAAATTTTTTTTTTTGGGTACTATTCATAGATTTGCCACTAAAGTTATGGCTAATTTATGGCTAACATGTTATAACCCTAAAGTAGTTTAATACTTGTATAAAAGGGTTTAGGGTTAGGTATTTTCATTATGTTATGATGGAAAATTGCTGCTTACGATGGTATTGAGCTGTAAGGGATTACGGATTGTAATCAGGTTGTAATCACTGGATTGTAATAATATTGACCTTTCTTTTTGGTGGACATAGCCTAGGGATTGGGTGAACCATGCTAAATCTTGGTGCCTTGTGTTCATTTCTGTGTGATCTATTATTTTTTGTTGTTGTTTATATTTGCGTGTAGTTTTTATTTCTGTTTGTGGTTTATCCTAACATTAAATGCATTCCATTCTTTAGAGGTCCACCTAAAATTGGTCTTCATCCCACCTTGATGGTGTCTAGCAATGGTGCACAAATACCATTGAAATTCCAAATGAATTTTCTATAAAATTGGGCTAACCCATGGAAACTTTTACCTCTATTGTTGTAGTAGGTGGTGGCAAATTTAGGATAGTTGTAATTTTATCCTGATCCATCTTTAAAGATCCCTTGGATATCAAAAATCTAAAATATACAAGTTATTGCTTCAAAAAATCACATTCTCCAAATTGATTGCTAATTTCTCTTCATGCAGCTTCTTTAGCATGATATCCACATGTTTGAGATGATCCTCTCTTATTTTACTAAAGATGACTATGTCATTCAAATATACAACCACATATCTCTTTGTGTAGCCTTTTAACACTTCATTCATGAGCCTAATGAATGTTCTAGGAGAACTTGTGAGCCCAAAAAGAATCACAACCCACTCATACAACCTAGCTATAGTCCTAAAACTTGTCTTTCACTCATCTCCTTCCTTTATCCTTATTTGATGATAACCACTTTTGAGATCCAACTTTGTGATATATTTAGCCCATCTAAGATAATATACAACGTCTTTAACTCTAGGTATGAGAAACCTATACCTAATGGTGATCCTATTTATGCACCTTGAATCTATACAAAGTGTCCATTTTCCACCCTTCTTGGATTCCAAAACTACTAGTACTGCACAAGGGACAATGATATTCTTTATTAACCCATTATCTAGGAGTTCTTGCACTTGTCTAACTACTTCTTTGTTTTGATATAGATTAAGGATATAGCCTACCTTATTTGGAAATGATGCACTAGGTACAAAGTTAATCTAATGACTTATCACTCTTTTAGGAGGTAAGGTGCAAGAGTTTTATCATTGACTATATGTTTATACTTCATAAGAATCTCTTAGATTTTAGACAAAAAAAAAAAAATTGTTTATATTTCTCTTCTTCCTTAGGCTTAATAATAACAACATACCTTAAATTCCTTCATCTTTAAGGTCCTTTATAAAATCATTCCTACTACTCAATAAGATACCAACAGTCTTAGACTAGGACTCATCCTCCTCTAAAAAGGATTGGACCATGAAAGTTTTTTATTCTTTCTTGAAAGAAATAGAATTATCTTTTCCATCATAGACAACACCCCTATCATATTGCTAGGGCATGCCCAATAGTAGATGGCATGCATCCATACATAATATATCATAAAGTAGTCTATCTTTGTAGCTTGCAATAGAAAACTCAACCCAAGTCTATTCATTCACCAAGACACTTTGCCCCTTGTTCAGTCATGTCACCCCGTATGGGTTAGCATGAGGTATCCTTTCCAACTTGATCTTATTTAGTGCCTCTTATGATATAATTTTATCTATGGAGCTTAAATCCAAAATAATTTTGCACACTTTTCCCAAAGTCTTGCCCCTAATTCCAAACAAGGCTCTCCTATGCTTGGGTTCATCCTTAACTAGTTGCCTAATCAACACTCTTTTGAACATTAAATTCTATCCACTCTCTGATTCAATATGATCCACCTCAGATATCTTAATATTCATTGAATCTTCATATGAGTATATGCAACCCTATTATCATTTTTTGAAGAAAAAGGGTTGTCAAGGCATTTATAGGTAGGGTGACCCTACTATTAACAAGCATAACACATCATATTTGCAAAGTATGATTTTATTTTACCTTATCTTCTCCCTTTATTGGATCCTCCTTGAGTACCTCTTCCTCTTGTATAACCTCCTCTTGGAGTATTTGCACTACCATTCTCAACAAGTTTAGTCTCACCTTGATTTCTTTGATCATTACCTTTACCATGGTATCCACCTCTATGCCCTCTTTGGTCTCTTCCTCTACCTGTACTTCTAAAATTAGAGTCTCAATTCTTCTTATTCTTTTCTTCCACTTTAAGAACCAATTGATGACACCTCTAAATAGTGGTAGGGGTCTATAGGCTTAACTCTTCTTAAATGTTCCACTTCAGTCTACCCAAGTATCTTGCTACCTTAATAGGTCCCTCTTATTGAATCTTGGACCTTAGGCATAATTTCTAAGACTCCTCTATATAAGAGGCCACATCCAAGTCTTTTTACTTCAAACCTTGCCTCTTTCTATGTAATTGTACTTCATAATATTCTAGTAGATAATTTCCTTCACTTTAGTCACCATGTCATTCTAGTTAGCTATGGGATTTTACCCACTCTAACCCTTTCAGCTTGCATTAGTTTCCACCATGTAAATGTTGACCCTCTTAGTCTTGATTTTGAAACCTTTACTTTTGTGCCTCTATGAAACCTTCACACTTAAAATGATTTTCCACTCCATCACTATATTAGTGTCCATCTTTCTACTAGGGTTTTTCCTCCTAATGCCTTGATAGCTTTAAAGAATGGCTCCTCATTCAATTGAGGGCCTAGTTTAGGAATGATTTCTTCCTCATCAATATTTTCCTTACCTCTATCACTACTTTCACCTTCTTTATCTTCACTCTTAGTTGAATCAACAATTTATTCTATCGTTGTGTTTATTTCCTCTAGGGATTCTTCAAGGATTATATTTTTCTCCTTTTTCTCATCCACATCTTTGGCCAACTCTATAGTAGTCACCATTATTGTCTCACCTACTAATTATTTAGTTTGAAATATCTATCCACAAGCCCAATCTTTTGGTGCTTTGATACCACTCTAATCTAATGAAAAATATTTCTCAAACCCTACCTTCTCTTAGGGTCTTATCTAGGCTACTTCTCTAGCCTATTAGGGTTCCTCTACTAAGCCTAGTACTAGAGGATTCTATTCTCAATCTTCCACCTCCTAAGTTTGTCCACCCTAACAATGAAACCAACTCAACTATGAATTTTCTACTTAATGTATTTTTGTATAATCCATCCCAAATAATCAAACATGATCAAAGATAGTCACTAATGAAAAGGAGGGTCTAATTCTAAGTCATTGAGTCCATTTCAATGCTCAATAACATAAAATGCAATAAGATCCTTATCAGTCTCAATAAATTGCTTCAAACTAGGCCTTTTAGGAGTACAAGGAATTAGGCTTCAAAACACACCTTTTGACTCATAACTCAAAAAATCTATTAGTATGATGCCAAAAAAAATCATTTCTAGATACCCTTTTGGAAAACTCTTTAGATTTATCTAGTCTCACTTTCCCAACTTGTTTGTACTATGGGTTGCTACAATTAAGCCTAAAAATGAGGGTTTCTTCATCATGCTAAAAAAATACTTAAGTGTTTTTCAAAAACTAAATAAAATTAGTCATAAAAAATCTCATTGGGCTTTGTGTTTCTACACACACATGACGACCTCTCCACATGCTCAAATTGAAGAAATGAATGCATTCAATCCATCTAAAAACTCTTGTAACCTATGTGATCCCTAACCATGTTGCTCTGGGTTGCTCAGAGAATCACTAAAAGATAGAAAGCTTTTTTCCTAGGGTCCAAACCCATACAAACTTAATTTATAAGGATTCATCTCAAAAATCCCAAGAAATTGTATAGATGCCATAGTAGGAAAGTGAGTTATGACCCCATGAGTAAGAACTACCTTTATTAGAACATAGAGCTAGAAGCAAAGTAATTTATAGAATAAAATGAAATAGAACTAACCAAATATCTAACCATGCATAATTTTTTTTATCTACATCTAAAAACTCATGCACAATTTATTGTATAGAGGTAATTCCATGAAATGACAAGAATGGAAGAAAAGGTCCTAACTGTGACAAAATTGGTTAGAAAGTATACTTGTCTAATAACCAAACTTACTTCAAAATTTATCCAACCCCTTTCAAAACTTTAGGGAGGCCTTATATAGGTTTTAATTACATTTCCTAACTTATAGAGATAGTTCTCCATTGTCATTCTCAAATATGCAATCAAGTTGCACTAAAAGTTGTCATGACAACTTTTACAACTTTACAAAGTTGCCATGCAACTTGACAACTTTTTACATTTTAAGGCCAAACTTATTCAAACCTTCATGAAACTCTATGACATGACCAAATAAAATACCTATTCCAAGAAACAACTATTCCACTCTTTCTTTGTCCAATCTAGCCCTTTGAATACAAAAGATGTCCTATTTGACAATATTTGCAATATTGTCACAATACAAAGAAACTTAAATAACTATGCAACTATGAGGGTTCTCAAGACATAAATAGGCCTCCTAGAGATAAATATCCTAGGACTAACTATCCCTATTATTTCATTATTATTTTTTTCCAAGACCACTACAAGCCAAAACTTGACTAGGAACCCTAAGTGACAAAATAGCCCTACCTAGGTGCTCCTGCACCAGAAATACAACCAATAAGTAGTTTTGATCAACTTGATATAACTATGAAATCCTTAATATCTATAGCTAAATTAGTAAAGGAAATGAGAAAACAAGACAAGAAAAAATTAACACTTGAAGCATCAAAAGATACAAAAGAAGTTACCAATGAACACAAAGATAGTGAATATGCTAATAATTTGAAGACTCAAGAATATGATAAATACACTGATAAGAAAATACTAAGTTGGTTAGAGTTGACTATTATCAAATAGGAAAATAAAACCAACAAGAACAAAGTTGAAGACAAAGTTGAGGAAAAAGATAGAGATAAAGAGATAAAGAAATATCATGACCAAAGTGCATAATTGATAGACAGAAAAGGAAAAAGGAAAAGAGAATAAGATGAAGAAGAGGATCAGATCAATGACAATCCACCTAGTGATGATTCACATTTTGATATATTGAATAAAAAACCTCAAACATTAAATAAAAAGAAAAAAAAAAATTGAAAGAGCATTTTATTATAAGATGGAGATTGATGGGTGAAGACTAGAGAGAATTAAAAGACAAATACTTTGAAAATTGAGAATGTTCAAGGATCTTATGCCAGAAGTTACATCTAACAAGGAAAAACTTATAAAGAGACAATTAAAATTATACTTGGATAAAATGGAATAAGTCAAAAGAAATCTGAAAGGAGAATTAGCAAAGGAATTCACAAAAAAAATAGAAGAATAGAATAGGCAGAATTTGATAACCAAACTTAAAATTTTTAAAGGGAAGCTACAAGAATATATAAATGGATTATGAGTAATTGTTAAAATTTTATTACAAAAATATACTTTTTTGTTATTTTGATACATTAACTTTAGATATCGATAATAGGCCATTGGAGTTCAAATTTAGTGACTAAGTCATGTTATAAATATGGATTCATTGGTCAATATAGTTTTGTTGACCCCACTTTTGTTCTCCACATGTTAAAAAAATGAACCTTAGATGTTGAATTTAAAGTGGTATTCTTTTGATTATCTTATGATGAGTCTAGGTCTAGTTTTCCTAGGCTAGGAGATCTTTATCGAGTTTCCCTCATCTGCCTTCTCTTCTGGTGAACTAGATGGGTTATCTTGAAATCATGTCTCTTAATGAGTAAGTTTAGTACCTAATTTGATAAAGATCATATTTCACTCATTAACAACATAATACATTTCTTTGAGGATGAATTTCAAATTCCTAGTCTTCATATTGCAACTCCTATAGGAATTTTTAATCTACCTTGTCCTCAGTAGGTTCCAGCCAATGAAGATAGATTTTCTAATTAAATATAGAGAAGATAGTAGAATATTTTAGATATGCTCATTCTAATTAACAATGGTGAAAGAACCTAGTCAAAGGTGGTAGATTTGTATATTTGACCTATAATTTTGGTAAATTTGGTTGGTTATAGGGTTGTAGATCTACAAATTTGACCTATAACTTGCAATGGGTTGCAATATTGCAAGAACCTAATTGTAAAAATGGTTTGAGGTAGACGAAGTGTTGATAATAAAATATTGGATACATTGAGGAAAAATATAGCTAGATTAGATGTTGTGGAGATAACCTAGAGGAGAGGAACATATCTTAATGATGTGAGTGATGATGAAGCAATAGCACCAAACCCTAATCTAGAACCTAGAGAAGATCAAGATGAAGCAAAATTGTTGAGAGTATTATCTAGAGCACATTGAAAACTCTCTATAGAAGTTATTTCTTATGATGAGAGATTGAACAATAATGTTGTGTTGGATTGGATCTCTAACATGGAGAAGTTCTTTGAGTATGAAAATACTCCTAATAATAGAGAAGTGAAAATTGTAGTTACTAGGTTGTAGGATCATGCCTCATTATGGTGGGAGCATTTTCCAACTGATAGACAAAGGAGAGGAAAGGATAAGATCAAGACTTGGAAAAAGATGGTAAATAAGGTGAAGAAAAATTTCCTTCATATTGATTATCAAGTTAGCTTGTTGAGAAATATGCAAAATTTGAGACAAAGAGACATAGCTATGAAAGAGTATACTAAGGAATTCTATAGATTAGACATTAGAGCTAGACATATGGATGATGATGTTAAGAAAACTACAAGGTATCTAAATGGATTGAGATCAAGAATTCAAGATGAGATTAGTTTTGTGAAGTTGGAAAGTATGGAAGAAGCATACCAATATTATTAGAAAGCTGAGGAGATCTTGACAAAGAAGCATGAACAAAGACAAAGAGGTAGAGGTGGTAGATTCCAAAGAGGCAGGGATAGATCTTATGGAGAAGGTGGAATATTTGACAATTCAATGAAAGATAAGGGAAAATTTGAATGGAAAAGAAATGACAAGAATATGATAGAATGGAAATGTGGAAATTCTTACTGAGGAGGTACTAGTTCTTACTAAGGAAGAGGTAATTCTTATTCTAGAGGTAGTTTTCATGGTAATTGTTTCAAATGTGGAGAAGAACAGCATAGATCTTTAGAATGTAGATCCTCTAAAAGTGGGAAAGGTAATAGAAATTTTGTGATTCAAGGAAACATTGAGGGTTCAACAAGTGGACCTAAGGATAGAGGAAATTTGATGGCGAGAAGAACCTTATGTAATAAGGAAAGTGTTAAAGAACCTATCCTTAGGAGAAGTATTTTCAAGACCAGATGTAACATGGTTAGAAAATGTTGCAAGGTAATCATTGATAGTGGAAGTTCTACAAATCTAGCATTAGAAGAGCTGGTTAAAAAGTTGTAGTTGCAGAGGTTGAAGCATCCTAAACCCCATGTTTCATGGATCAAGGATGAGCATAAGATATTGGTAAGTGAACAATGTATTTATGAAGTTCAAGATTAGATATTACTTTGATGAAACTATATGTGATATCATGCCTATGGATTTTTGTTATATGTTTTTGGGTACACCTTGGAAATTGTTGGAAATACTATGACAGGCTAAGTTATTAAGAGGCGAGGAATGAATCAATAACTCATAAAACTTTATCCTTGATTAGCAATCAATCCTTATGTGTATTTTGATCTAATTGCATGCATGAGAAACTAAAAACATGAAGGCATACATAACACTTTAACACAAGATTTGGTGACCCAGAAACCTTCCAAATAGAAATTAAAATTAGGGTCGGGATGATACCCACAACTTTAATATTGTTGTATAAAGTTGGCCTATTAAGGCATACAATGATCACTTATGATGATCTTCCCTATTAGGAGCAATAAGGACTACTAGGTCCACCTTGTAAAAGGATTTACAAACATACAATGAAGCATGCACTTGGTAAAGAGATTTACATAAGACTATTAGGTCTACATTGTTAAAGGATTTGACTAATCCACCTGTTAGGATGAAGCAATAGTTGATCTCTGATCTGCAACTTTTTTTGTTGAATGAGATTCCTCTAAGTGTACAAATCACCTTACTATGATAGAAAAATCTTTGCTGCTCCTTATACTATTATAGCCTTTGTAATTCATTCTTTTTCTCTTCTTTAATGATTACATTACTTCTCTTCAATTGTTTGGATGTGATACAATACATTACATATATACGAATCCAATTACATAATTACAAATTTGGCCATAATATAAGTTTACACAAATATTACAAACTCGGTCAAAGTGTAGAAACTTGAGTTATAAAGACTAACTCAGTGAGGTTCTGATGCTCAACATCCACTACCAATGCTCAACATCATCATGCACTTGATAGACATAGAATCTTGGTCCATACTAATCACTTCCAAGTAGTCTTGAACTTGGTCTACACTGGTGGCTCAGAAAATACTATGAAATTCAACATATAAATTGAATCACTTGATTCTTATTGCATCACTTGGTCAATGCTATCAGCTTGAGCTTAGTATAAACTGAGTCACTTGGTTAACACTAAGTAGCACGGTTAACACTAGACTCACATCATATCAACTACAATCTTGTTAAGGACTGCATAACTCAATTTCCACTGGTAAACTCAGCATACATTGAGATGCTCAGTTTACACTATTGATCATCACCTTAGTAGAAATTGCTCAGTGCAAACAAAAATCTATCCAAGGGACTTGGTAGTAGCTATAGAACTCAGTAACAACTAAAACACTATTAACTACACAATATGCTTGGTATAAGCTTATAATTTGAATAAGTGTATCTCATTAATAACAAACATGACTATAATGTCAACTATCTCCCCCTTTGGCATTAGTGACAAAAATACTTATCAGTCAAAACTGAATTAAATAATGTTCAACAATATTTTTATCCATCGCCTTATATCTCCAACTTAGTAGAGTATACTATTTTTGAGATTTTTCAAAATTGGTTTGTAAAGGATACATGGTAATGCTCCCCCATACATAATATATACCATACTATACATCTAATATACATTTTCTCTACAATCTATAATTTTCTTTCAATTTTCTCTTTTTACATCTTATCTGATCTTCTCCCCCTTTATATCACCTTATAGTTTCTCCTATAGTTTCTCCCCCTTTTTGGCATTAATGCAAAAGATTTATGCTATATTTACATAGTAATGCTAATATGAGTTAAGAAATTTTAATGTGCCTTTAGGATAAGTTCCAAAGTCTTATCCCAATTCTCTTGCAAGACCCTGCATGTATGTAATGCAACCTATACTTCTACTAACAATTCAATTAGGTGGTCTACAATAGATAAATTATTGTCATGAATGAGGGTTTTTGAGTGTGTAATGTGCTTCTACAGTGCATCCATGTTAGGGAGAATCATAGTCTAAATATCTATTAATGTTGATCTAATTCTTTCTTCTTTTTTGAGTAGTTGTGTGCATATTTGTCAGAAATTTGATCTTGTTGAAGTAAGTAGAGCTAGAACTCAGGTCAAGCTACAATTGTTGTACACTTGCCTTCAGATCTTCATCAATTTTTGATAATTGATCTCTTATTTCTTTTGTAAAAATTTATGTATCACATAACTTACCATAGAGTAAATATACTTTAATGCAAGAGGTTTCTATAGAGCCTAAAATAGTAGACAATTCTACTTGATAAATGAAAATTTGTTGAGAAATAAGTTCTAAAACTTTATTCTCAAACTTTTCTTGGCTTTTTGCAATATTTTATCTTGTCCATCCAAATCTACATTATATTTTTGGATTTCCTCTACCAACTGATTAAAAATTAGTTGAGAAGTATCAAGCTCTATACCTAGAGCCTCTAATAGAATGTTCTTAGCATCTTCAATGAACTTAAGCTCTTTGTTTTTTTCTTCTCTTAGCCTTTGCTGCTTGGATTTCTTTTGAAGTAGTTCATCAAAAATTTGCATGTGATCTAGATTTAGATTTGAGATGTCTCATTTGGGAATGACAATCTCCTCATCAAGATCTATATCCTCCTTTTATTTTCCTTTTCCCAAAAATTTTGTGCTCGGTTGAGGCTTGGTCTCAACTATCCTTGCACTTATTTCTTGTGTACTAGAAATAAAAATAATTGTTGAAATAGTAGGACTCACTGCAAAAATGGGTATTGCACTCATTGAAATACTAGTGGTAGAAATACCTGATGTGGCAAAAATTGATGTAGAGGGTAGAACTTGCTACTTGGTAGATTAAGTGCTAGGCATTATTATCAGTGGAGTACTAAGCTAGACTAATGCAAATATTGATTGAATTCTTGTGGTTGCAGTGCTAGTCATAGTCAATCTTGCTGACATTATCTCCGTGCTTGATGTTATCAATCTTTTTCTTGGGGAATGAGGAAGTGAGGCTATAACCACTGCAACAATCTTAATTGGGTCAATCTCCTCAGTATATTTTGTATATTCCTTGGTAGCCTCCTACTCCTATTCCTCTTCATCAACTACATTATCAAAATGAGTTACTTCTTCATCATCTTTTTCTTCATTCTTTCCTTCCTAATCATCACCATCATCATCTTTATCAATTACACTCACAAAAAAATCACTTGATTTGTGAAGAAGATAGACATTCTTCCATGTGTTTGTAGCATTGTTCACAACATGCTCAATATCTTTCAATAGAATAAGACAAACATTGAATCTTAAGGTTAACTTCTCTTCATTTTTCTTTAAAGATTCTTTCACCTCCTTGTCATTCAAATTCCACATAAGCTGCCTCAAGGTCTACTCATGAATATCTTTTGTATTTTGCATGGCATTCTCCCATATTGATTTGATTTTATCTAGTAAAGCATTGGGAATCTGTTGAGTAGGCTAATCAGGTGAGTATTTCCACTTACCCATCTTGGATATTAGTATATCTTCAATTTGCTTCTACTCATTAGTAGTCCTAGTCTCATATTTCAATCCCTTGAAGTTTGTTATTCCAAAACCTGATTCCAATTCTTTGAGTTTTTCCTCAAATGTGGGTGGAGACCTTTTGAAAATCATGTCTCCTCCTCCTTTATCTACTTTCTTCCTAGAGGATCTCCTAGTGAACATAGTAGTGGATGTCTTGGCAGGCTTGGTAATGATTACCTTACCCTTCTTCTTCAGTGTCTCCTCTTCTTCTGAATTTTCTTCATCCTTTTCTTCTTCATCCTCACCTTTTCCTTTTAGTTAACATAATAATAGAACTAGTTTTTAGTTTGACAATCCTCTTCTGGCCCTTGTTAACTACCTGAGGAAGCTTGATTTCCAATTCTATTCTGGCCTTTGCCTTATCATAGGTGCCAAAGTAAGTAGTCTTGGGATCAAATGGGTCATTCATTAATGCCTCAATTATTTCTTTTTTTTCATCAATATTCACCTCATATCCTAGAGATTTTACCCATGCAATTCTAGGCCTAATTGCCTAAATATACACCTTGTCACTATCTACCATAAAACAAACATCATCTTTATAATCCTCTACTAGTTTACTAGGGATTCAAAATATTTTATTCATTTTTTCCTTAAAGGCATCAAAATAATTTTCCATGATCCTTGTATAATTCTCTCCCATCTCAACGATGTACTCACTAATTTGATAAAGGACTAGCACATCTTTTCTCCAAACAACAATACCTTTTGATGGAAAGAATTTTTGAACATAGAAAAATAAACATGTCAAGAGTGAACCAAAATTACATGGATTGTTCTTTGAAGTCTTGATTCTCTCCATGTTTTTGTTGAACTAATTCAATAGTAACTTGATAAGGTCAAGAGATAAGTTATTCTTGACTACCTTGTAAACCAAGTCCACAGCTTCACATGACACACTATTTAATCTACTAGAGTTGTATATCTTGTGTACGATGATGTGAATGCCGAACATTAGTTCTATGTTGGTCACACTACTTATTTTCATTCCCCTTCCATCCCACTTGGATAGAGTTTTCTTCTCCAATTCAACCCGACTTAGGGTTTCAGTCATTTTGGCTTTTGTTAGCATGGGGAGACCGATGATCCTATGGATCATCTTCTTTGTGATCAAAATTGGTTGCTCCAACCACAATTGATAGTTACGCACATGCTTGTGAATGTATCTTATCCACTTAATTCGAGAATCTTGTGGCATATGTGGAATATGTGTTAAACCTTTAGCTTCTAGAAGTTGGTGTTTTGGTTTCAACACGCCATTAACACATAGCTTCTCTAGGGTTTCATCCATTTCCATAGTACCAATATCCTAAAATGTACATTTGAAATGAGAATGGATATCATTGATTAAGAGTACCTTTGGAGGGATTTGTGATTGCACTCCACTCAGATCTAGGGTTTTTGCAACTATAGGAGTAAGCTTGAAATCTAATGCTTTCCATTCCATGCCTTGAATCAACATGTTTAAACCTTTCTTTTACTTGCTATTGGTAGTTGTGATCTTTTCTTGGTAGCATTTGAGAGAATTTGAAACTTTTTGGTAACAATTCACTCAAATCACTTGAATGCTCAAAAATTGCTCTGCACAAATAGCTCTCAAAAATTCATGGTGAGAAATGAATTCAATTTCATTCCTTTTATCAAATTTTTCCATAAATTCCTAGTATGAATGTTAGATCAAATTGACAAACTATCATCCACTTTACTAGCATTGAGTACTTAGTAGGGTCTTCCATGATTCGATAACCATATAAGACTTAGTTACTCTCGATCTCATTTGGTAGAGTTTGTAACCTAACCTTGCTTGGTAAGGAAGGTAACTTGGTACTAACTGGTACTATTTACTTGGTGATCTATTTTCACCTTGAATTCTAATATGGATCTTTTTTTCCTATTAATTGGAACTGATTTAGATGTCTTCTTTAGTAGCCTAGTTCCATTTCTCCTTTAATAAATCAAGTGGAAATGGTGGAGTCACCCAAGTGACTTGATCATGATTGCTTGGACTTGCATTCTTGGTAGACTTTGGAATGCATTGTTGTCTCATTTGCTTTCTGATGTTATCAGCTTTTGCATTTTTTTCATCTTCAATTCTTCTAGTGTTCATATAGTTCTTGGCAAGATGACCATGTTCTATACAAATGAAACATCTTTTGGTAGTATCTCTTTTACTCATGTGATGCTTTGTACAATTCATTCCAATGTGTTTGAATTCTCCATAGTAATGACATCTACACCAAGTGTTATAGTCCCAACCAAATATAGCTTTTACAATCTTTTCTATTTGATTCAATATATTGGTTTTGCATTCTGATAACTTGTGTCCATGCTTCTCACATTTGTGTCATTTGCCTTCAAATCTTGGTTTTTTTGGCATTCATTTTCTCTATGACCATGTTGATTACAATTGTAGTATTTTCCATTGAATTTTTCTTTCCCATTTCTCCAACATTTGTTTGAAGTATGACCTATCTTACCATAGTGACTACAAGTAGGTTTTTTATTCTTTTGAGATCCTTGCTTGGATGATTCACCTTCTTCTATGTATCCAATTCCTAATTTTCCTTTTTGTCTAAAATGACTTTGTTCATTCAACTAATTTATATTTTCTTGGTATTTCATCATTCTTTCATTGGTTTGTCTTTTAATGTTTAGATCATTCTGTAATCTTTCATTTTCTGATCTTAGGTTCATGATTTTTTCATTTGCATTGGTGAGTTGATCAATGAAGTCTACTTGCTGAAGGAATAGGTGCTAAATTTAATCATTCTTTCCTTCTATATCTTCTCTTATCTTGTTTTTCTCTTCAATGACTTCACACAATCTTACTAACTAAATTTCTTGCTCTCTTTTTAGTTTTCTTTCTTCTTCTTGAAGAGTACTATTCTTTTCCAATAGTTCTTTGATTGCTTCATCAGTTTCTTCAATTCTTTCTTCAATGTAGATTGAATCATTCATTTTGATTGCAAGATATTTTCTTCTTTTTAGGAATTGAGAGAGTTTTTCTTTTGCTTTCTTGAGTTGTCTAATGGCTAATTCCAAATCTAGCTTCTCATTGTCAATAGCCTTGTCAAGTTTGAATACCTCCATTTCCTTTGATCTTTGCTCAAGTTGTTAAACTTTTCTCTAAGAACCACAAAGCTCTAATACCAATTTTTGGAAATATTTTGATAGGATAAGTTATTGAGAGGGGAGGGGTCAATCAATAACTCATAAAACTTTATCCTTGATTAGCAATTAATGCTTATGTGTATTTTGATCTAATTGCATGCATGAGAAACAAAAAACATGAAAGCATACATAACACTTCAACACAAGATTGGTGACTCAAAAACCTCCCAAATAGAAAGTAAAACTAGGGTAGGGATGATACCCACAAGCTTTAGTACTGCGGTATAAATTTGGCTTGTTAAGGCTTATAATGATCACTTCTGATGATCTACCCTATTAGGAGCAATAAGGACTGCTAGGTCCACCTTGTCAAATGATTTACAAACATACAATGAAGTATGCACTTGGTAAAGAGATTTACATAAGACTGTTAGGTCTACCTTGTTAAAAGATTTGACTAATCAACCTATTAGGATGAAGTAGTCGCCGATCTCTGATTTGCAACTTGGCTTATTGAATGGGATTCCTCTAAGTGTACAAATCACCTTTTTGTGATAGATAAATATTTGGTCCTCCTTATACTATTGTAGCCTTTGTAATTTTCTCTTTTACTCTTCTCTAATGATTACATTACTTCTCTTTTATTATTTTGATGTGATACAATGCATTACATATATACCAATCCAATTACATAATTATAAATTTAGACACAATACAAGTTTACACAAATATTACAAAGTCAACTAAAGTGTAGAAACTCAAGTTTTGAAGACTGACTTGGTGAGGTTCTGATACTCAACATCCACTATATTTGTTGCTTCTTATACTATTGTAGCCTTCGTAATTTGTTCTTCTGCTCTTCTCTGATGATTACATTACTTCTCTTTGATTATTTGGATGTGATACAATACATTACATATATACCAATCCAATTACATAATTATAAATTTAGACACAATACAAGTTTACACAAATATTACAAAGTTAGTCAAACTGTAGAAACTTGGGTTCTAAAGACTGAGTCGGTGAGTTTCTGATACTTAACATACACTATCAATGCTTGGCATTATCATGCACTTGGTAGACATAGAAGCTCAATTCATATTAATTACTTCCATATATTCTTGAACTCGATCTACACTAGTGACTCAACAAATACTATGAAACTTAGCATATAAACTAAATCACTTGATTCTTAATACATAGCTCAATCAATGCTATCACCTTGAGCTCTATATAAACTGAGTCACTTGGTTAACACTAAGTAGCTCGATTAACACTAGACTCACATCATATCAATTGTAAACTTAGTAAGCATTGCACAACTCAATTTGCACTAATAAAATTAGTATACACTAAGATGCTTGGTTTACACTACTGATCATCACCTTAGTAGTAACTACTTGGTGCAAACTAAAATCTATCCAAGGGACTTGGTAGCAATTCTAGAACTCGGTAACAATTGAAACACTAATAACTATACAACATGCTTGGTATAAGCTTACAATTTGAATAACTGTATGTCACTAATAATAAACATGACTAGAATGTCAACAAGCAATATGATAGATATGCTATACATGATGGAATATTGAATTGATAAACTCTTTGGGTGAATGTGAGAAAATAAATATTGTTTCCTTTGATTGAGAGTCTAGATGAGGTTAAATGTACTGTTGTGAGAATTTTCATGGTAAATGGGAAAAAAATTGAAAAAGAAATGAAAAGGAACTAAGTTTTTTTTTCTATAATTCCTTGAGGACCAAGTTGTGTCAGTAGCAATTGGACATTAGAAAATAGTGTTAACTAAGTGCTAGACAATAGCAACTGAGTAACAAAAAAAATTGGTACTATTGACTGAGTGCCAGTGAAAATTATAAATTTGTTGAAAGAGTATAAAGATATTGTTGTAGAAGATATACCTGATGGTTTACCTCTAGTAACAAGTATAATTCATTATATGGATCTGATTCCTAGAATTAGTTTGCCAAAAAAAGCACCATATAGATTGACACCTACCAAGAATGAACAACTTAATATATAAGTGCATGAGTTTTTACAAAAAGGTTTGATTAGAGAAAGTTTGAGTCTATGTGTTATACCTATTATGTTAGCACCTAATAAAAATGGAGAATGGAGAATGTGTACTGATTCCATAGCTATTAAAAATATCATAGTGAAATATAGGTTTACTATGTTGAGGATGGATGGCATAATTGATTGTTTGAGTAGAGAAAAGTACTTTGCCAAGATTGATTTTAAGAGTAGCAATCATTTGATTAGAATGAGAGAAGGTGATGAATAGAAGACTAATTTCAAGATAAATGATGGTTTGTATGAATGGTGGGTTATGCCTTTTTGTTTGACTAATACACCTAGTACATTCATGAGGTTGATGAATGAAGTTCTAAAAATATTTTTGGGTAATTTTTGATTATTTATTTGGATGATATTTTGATGCTTAGTAAGACTAAGGAAGAACATCTTGAGCATGTTAGACAAGTATTGCAGAGATTGAAAGAGGAGAAATTGATGATTAATCTTTAAAAATGTTCTTTTATGAAAGATGAGATTGTGTATTTGGGATTTGGGATTTTAGATGATGGTTTAAGAATGGATCCTAAGAAGGTTAAGGAAATTTTGAAATGGATTACACCTAAGAATGTGGGTAAGGTAAGATCATTTCATGATTTGGATAGTTTTTACATGAAGTTCATAAGAAATTTCAATTTTATTTGTTATTTTATGACTGATTCAATGAGAGGAGATAAAAAGGACTTCAAGTGCACACATGGAGCCAATAAGAGTTTTGAGAATTTGAAACAAAAGGTTGTTGAGTTACCTATATTGATTTTGCTTGATTTTAATGAGGCATTTCAAGTTGAATGTGATGCAAGTGGTAGTGCAATAGGATCTATATTAAGTCAAGAAGATATACCTATTGCTTTCTTTAGTGAGAAGTTGAATGATGCTAAGAGGAAGTATTTTGTATATGATCAAGAGTTTTATGTTATTTTTCAAGCCTTGAAGAAGTAAAGATATTAGTTGATTCCTAAGGAGTTTGTGTTGTATACTTATCATAAATATTTATAGTTCTTGAGAAGTAACCATAAATTGAATCAGTGACATATGAAATGGGTTGAGTATTTGCAGAGTTTCACAATTGTGATTAAGCATAAAAGTGGAGCTACCAACAGAGTTGTTGATGCATTAAGAAGAAGATATTCTTTATTGACTAAGATGAAGGTTAAAGTTCTTGGTTTTGATGAAATGAAAGAGTTGTATGATACTAACCCTAATTTTCCTAAGGCATGGAGAGAGTGTATAGTGCCAAATCTAATAGATCACAAGTGAGTTTGATGAATATTTAATTCAAAAGGGTATGTTGTTCAAAGGAATTTAGTTGTGTATCCCTAGAATTTTTATGAGAGTTAATTTGATTAAGGACAAACATAGTGGTAGATTAGCTAGACATTTTGGAATTAATAAGACATTGATTTTGTTGAAGGATAAGTATTATTGGCCACAAATGTATAAAGATGTTCAAAAATTTGTGAAGAGTTTGGAGTTTTTCAAGTTGCAAAAGGAGTGAGTCAAAATATTGGTTTGTGTACACCTATTACTATTCCTTAGAAACCTTGGAGTGACATTACTATGGATTTTATTCTTGGATTTCCTAAAATAGTGACGGAGTATGATTCCATATTTGTTGTTGTGGATAGATTTTCTAAGATGACACATTTAATACCATGTAAGAAGACATGAGATGTTTAACATTTTTTTGAACTTTTCTTTAAAGAGATTGTGAGATTGCATGGAATACCAAGAAGTATTATTTCTAATAGAGATAGTAAGTTTGTTGGTTTTTTTTGGAAAACTTTGTGAAGAAGATGTGTATTGAGTTGAAGTTTAGTTCTACATTCCATCCATAGATAGATAGATAGACAAAGGTTTTGAATAGAAGCATGGGTAATTTGTTGAGATGTTTAGTTGGAGATAAGCCAATCAATTGGGAGGTGGTATTGGCACAAGCTAAGTTTTCACAATAATAATTCTTTGAATAGGAGTATAGGGAAGAAACCTTTTGAGATTTTTACTAAATTATAGTCTAGAGGTATAATAGATTTAAGGGATGTTACCAGTGAAGAGAAAAGAAATGTTGTAGGGGGTGAATTTGCTGATTTCATGGAGTCTTTGCATAAGGAAGTGAAGTTTAGGTTGGAAAATTTTAATTAGAAGTATAAGGAGAATGATAATAAGTATATAAGACATCATGGTTTTGAAGTTGGTGATGAGGTGATGGTTCATTTTAAGAAAGGAATATTTCCTATTGAAATGTATAGTAAGTTGAAGATGAAGAAGTTTGGAACTTGTAAGATCTTGAGAAAGTTTGATTGTGGTAATGCTTATGAAGTTGAATTAACTAATGACATGGATATATATCCTATATTCAATGTTTCTAATTTCTATAAATATCATGAGCTAGATGATGAAGTTATTATACCAGATGACTATCCTAAGAAGCAGATTGAAGAAGTTGAATAGGTATTAGATCAGAGAGTTGGCAAGAGCACAAAAGGAAAATATTACTATAAGTATTTAGTGAAATGGAAGAATATGCTAGTTGAAGATGCTACATGGATTTCTCAATCTTAGTTGGATTCAGCTTAGGTTGTGACATCTCAATGATACAGGAGAATCATTTCTTTCAACCCTAATTATCTGATGTAATATCATCTTGAGTTGCATTGCTATCCTACATATTTACCTCATTTCTTAGTTATTGATGAGTTGCAACATCTTGAATTTCTAAGTTCCTTAGTTGTTGTTGAGTTTTTAGTTGTTGCCAAGTTCATAGTTGTTGTTGACTTCACAGTTGGAGTTGAGTTCATTGTGGTTGGTGAGTTCATAGTTGGCGTCAAGTTTGTAGTTGTTGTCAAGTTTTCTATGGTTGTCGAGTTTGCAGTTATTACCAAGTTCTTTTGGTTTGTGAGTGAGTTTATTTTGGTTTGGGTCCTTCATTAACTGAGCTACCTATGTTTGGTTCTAGTTTGGGCCAACCTTTTAGGTTAGCTCATATTTTGTATTTAATATCTATTAAGAGCCAAATTGTGGCTTGTTTGGCATTTAATGTAATGATTAATTTATTTTATATTTTCAATAGGCTGACTTGTGGCCATGTATGTATTTAAGAGGGTATTGAATAGAGCCTTTTAGTGGTAGAGATAGTAGGAAGACAGGTCAAGAAGAGATGAAGTATAGTTGGTATGTGAAGTTTATAATTGAAGGATGATATTTTAATTGTAATGTTGGTTGTAACCTAGAAGGTTGTACTATTGGACATGTATATTGAAAGTTTGATGAATTTATAAAGCATTGTGATCATCCTATCTCCTTTGGTTGTTGTTACTTATGTTGTTTTCCACTATGTTTACTCTTGTAGGTGACTTGGAGAGCTAGGTGTGCCTTTAGCCTTGGTTATTCTTTGTCCTCCCTTTGTTAATTTGGTTGAGCATGGAGTAGAAAAGGGGAGAGAAGTTGAGTAGAGATAATAGCTAAGTGTGGGATTGATAAGAAAGAAGGTTTCTTGGTGGATTGCAAGAACAAATTTATACTTTATCATGAAACTTTTTTTGTAGCACCTGCTACAAGTTCACCACCACCTGTAGCTAGTCCACCAGCACCTACACTTATCACTCCCTTGGTAGATCAAATAGAATAATAAGAAAATGAAGTGAAAATAATTTACAAGCCTTCACCTTCTTCTAGGAAGTTTTTAAGGATTTCAATTTTTACAGTGGCATCACTTAAAGTTATAGTCAAACATGATGAGGTAAATCCTGAAAGGTAAAAGATAATCAAAGAGATGCCTATTGGAACCAAGTCTTAGGAAGAAATCAAAGTCATAACCACTTATGTTAGAAAGAAGAAACAAGAAGTGGGGGGAAAGACACCGAAAAAAAAAATGAGAGGAAAAATTTTTCCACCATCAATTGAACCTCAAGATAAATTACCACAACAACAAGAAAATGGGAGCAAGAAAATAAAATGGAAACCCAAGATGGAAAAAATGAGTAAATTTGAATGCAAAATTGATGATAAAGGAAAGACTGAGTGGAAAGGTGGTAGTTATTATCAAGGAAGAGGTAATTCTTATTCTAAAGTGATTTTTGTGGTAATTGTTTCAAATGTGGAAAAGAAGGTCATAGATCCTTTGAGTGTAGGTAATATATTTAAAATGAACAAGGTAATAGAAATATTATGATTTTAGCAGATCTTGAGGGTTCACCTTGTAAACTTAAGGTTGGATAAAACCTAATGATGAGGAGAAATTAATGTAATAAAAAAATTGATGAGGAACCTATCCTAAGGAGAATTTTTTTCAACACCATATGAAACATGTAAATAAAATGTTGGAAAGTGATCATTGATAGTGGAAGTTTAGTGAATTTGGCAATAAAAGAGTTGGTTACAAAGTTGTAGTTATAGTGGTTGAGGAACCCTAAACCCTATCGTGTTTATGGGTCAAGGATGTACATAAATTGTTGGTAGGTGAGCAATGTGTTGTGAAGTTCAAGATTGCAAACTATTTTGATGAAGTTATATATGTGATATTATGCCTATGGATTGTTGCCATATTCTATTGGGTAGACCTTGGTAGTACGATAGACATGTTGTGCATGATGGTAGATTAAATTAGTATACACTTTGGGTGAACAAAGAAAAGAAAATATTATCTCCTTCAATTGAGTCTCTTCATGAGAGAAAATGTACCATTGTTAGGATTTTCATGGTTAATGGAAATTGATTTGGAATGGAAATGAAAAGGAACCAAGTTTGTTTTACTATAATTCCTAGAGGGCTAAATTGTAGTAGAAATAGCCAAGTGACAGATTCTAGCAGTGACTGAATGACAGATGGAGGCCAAGAAACATAAGATAGTAGAGGTTGAGTGATAATAAAAAAGGATAGTGTAAGTTCAATGCCAATAGAAATTAAATTTTTTTATTATAAGTATAAAGATATTGTTTCTAAAGACATGCTTGATGGTTTACCACCACTAAGAAGTATAAGTCATCATATGGATCTAGTTTCTAGAGCTATTTTTCCAAATAAAGTACCATATAGATTGACACCTAAAGAGAATGAATAACTTAATAGATAAGTGTAAGAGTTGTTACAGAAAGGTTTGATAAAAAAAATTGAGTCCATGTGTAGTACCTATTGTATTAGCACCTAAGAAGAATGGAGAATTAATAATGTGTATTGATTATATAGTTATTAACAAGATAATAGCGGGTTATAGGTTTCATATACCAAGGATGGATTACATAATGGATTGTTTGAGTGGAGAAAAGTATTTTAACAAGATTTATTTGAAGAGTTGTTATCATCAGATTAGAATTAAAAAAAGAAGTAATTGGAAGACTTTTTTTGAAACAAAAGATGGTTTGTATGAATGGTTGGTTATGCCTTTTAGTTTTACTAATGCACCTAATACTTTCATGAGGTTGATGAATGAGGTTCTAAACAGATTTTTGGGTAAGTTTGTGATTTCTTGTTTGGATGATATTCTAATATTCAATAAGAAGCTTTTTTGGATGATATTCTAATATTTCATAAGAATAAGGAAGAATATCATAATTGTGTTAGGAAAGTATTGTAGAGATAGAAAGTGGAGTTTCTTATTAATTTGAAGTGTTCATTTATGAAAGAGGAGATTGTATATTTGGGATTTGTGATTTTAGTTGATGGTTTGAGAATGGATCCTAAGAAGGTTAAACACATTTTGTAATGATCTACACTTGAGAATATAGGTGAGGTAAGATAATTTCATGATTTGACTAATTTCTATAGAAATTTTATAAATAATTTTTTTTCTATCTCTAATGTTATGACCAAGACCATAAGAGGAGATAAAAAGGATATAAATTGGACAATTGGAACAAATAAGAGTTTTGAGAATTGGAAACAAAAGGTTGCTAAGCTACCTATATTAGCTTTAGCTATTTTCAATAAGGTATTTCAATTTGAATGTGATGCAAGTGGTAGTGAAATAGGAGCTATGTTGAGTCAAGAAGGTAAAATTGTTTCTTTCTTTAGTCAAAAATTGAATGATGCTAAAAAAAATTATTATATGTATGATCAAGAGTTTTATTATATTGTTCAAGCCTTGAAGAAGTGGAGAAATTATTTGATTCCTAAAGATTTTGTGTTTTATACTAATCATAAAGCTTTACAATATTTACAAAGTTAGCATAAGTTGAATCAAATACATATGAAGTGGGTTGAATATTTGTAGAGTTTCACATTTTTTATAAAGAATAAAAGTGGAATTACTAATTGATTTGTAGATGCATCAAGAAGAAAACATTATTTATTGACTTAGATGCAAGTTGAAGTTCTAGGTTTTGATGAGATGAAGGAGTTGTATGATACTAAACCTAAAGTTTTGGAGGTGTGGAGAGAATGCAGAGAAAAAAATTGATCAAGTCAACCAAGTAAGTATGAATATTATTTGATTCAAGAAGGTATGGTATTCAAAGGAATTTAGTTGTGCATATAGAGAAGTTCTATGAGAATTAATTTGATTCAAGAAAAGCATTGTGGTGGATTGGCTAGACATTTGGGTATTGATAAGACATTGAGTTTTATTAAGGATAAATATCACTGGCCATAGATGTTTAAGGATGATCAAAAGTTTGTAAGGAGTTATGGAGTTTAACAAGTTGCAAAAGGAGTAAGTCAGAATAGTGGATTGTATACAACTATTTTTGTTCTTGAGAACCTTAAAGTGACATCAATATGGATTTTGTTCTTGGATTACCTAAGACAACAAGAGGGTATTATTCCATATTTATTTTTGTGGATAGATTTTCTAAGATGAAACACTTCATACCATGTAACAAGACATCATATAGTGTGCATGTTGCTGAAATTTTCTTCAAAGAGATTGATAGATTGCATGGATTATTGAGAAGTATTATTTTTAACAGAGACAATAAATTTTTTGGTTAGTGTTGGAGGACTTCATGGAAGAAAATGGATACTAAGTTGAATTTTAGTTCTCCATTCCATCCATAGATAGATGGATAGGAAGAGGTTGTGAATACAGGCTTGGGTAATTTTTTAATATCTTTGATTGGAGATAAGTCGAGTAATTGGGATATAATATTGGCACAAGATGCATTTTCATATAATAATTCTATGAATAGGAGTATATAGAAAACATCTTTTGAGATTGTTACTAGAATCCAACCTAGAGGAGTATCAAATTTAAAGGATGTTGTTGGTAAAGAGAAGAGAAGTGTTGAATGGGAAGTATTTTCTTATTTATGAAGTCTTTGCATGAGGAAGTGAAGTTCAATTTGGAAAAAAGTAATCAAGAGTATAAGGAAAATATAGATAAGTCTAGAAGACTTCATGTTTTTTAAGTTGGCAATGAGGTGATGGCTTATTTGAAGAAAGGAAGATTTCCTACTAGAACATATAGTACGATGAAAATGAATAAGTTTGGTCCTTGTAGGGTTTTGTAGAAGTTTGATAGTGGTAATTATTTTGAAGATTAGTTACCTGATGTCATGTGTTAGAATCTAAAAAGATTGATAACTTAAAAAACTAGTGCAAAGAATAGATATCTAAACTATGAATGCAAATGATATAAAATCAAAATAGCAACATAGAGTTATCCTCCAAGAGAGTAATGCAAATGCTAGAAGAAAAATAACATTAAGAGGATGCAAAAGAAATTGATCACAAATACAAGCTAGGTAGCTTGCTTATATAGACTGGGAAGAGGGAGGAGATGGAAACATCGACCAATGAGGAGGAACCATCTATCAGACTAAAGATAGTAAATTATCTTCCTAAGATAGCTAATGGATGCTCACATGTAGGAAGGTGACACCTCACAACAACTTTCTAAATAAGACATGCTTTATTAACCTAAGCATGATTATTAAAAGTGTAGGAAAAACCTAGCAATGTAGGAAAAAATAAATTACCCACTAGGAAATAAAAAAACTACACTAACACCCCCCATAAGTGAAGCTTACGCAGATGTAGAAATGGGTCTGGGCAAGTCAGGCCTGATGAGGTACCCATGTACATAAAAGTCCCCCAAAAGAGAGAGAAAAGAGACTCCCCAAAACAAATCAGGACTCCAAGTGAGAGGAAGAGGTCCCCCCAAAAGATGAAGCATCTCGCACCCCCAATAAAGCTCACAAATTTTTTCTAATACATCCACTTACATTGAACAAGTTTTCTTCCCTTAGGAAGATGGAAAAGATCCCAAGTGTGGTTCCTCATCAAGGAACTATACTCATCCTACATAGCTATATCCCACTTAGGAAGACTAGAAGCCTCATGAAAGGATAATGGATCTGAGGCTGTAGCAATGAAGACATGTGGAGCATCCTAGAATTGTGAACGAGTCTACCTAGTGTCTGATGGATCCCCAACCCAATCACATACAAAATACAAGGTTTGTCTAGCCCAAAGTGGACCATAAGATAGAGAATCTAGAGGAGAATCATTAAGTTGTGAATGATGACTAGGAGAGGAAGGAGGTGAGTCCTCTGAATCACTCTCTGCATCAGAAGTGGGGGTAGAAGATTGCTAAGGTGAATCTGACTCATCAGAAGATCTGTCATGTATTCCAAGTGACTCCAATGCCAAAGTAGAAGGAGTTGGAGAAGTGATAGAAAGGGACCTTGAAGGTCCCTCCTCAAACTTAACACTCCTCTCAATGAACAACTCATGTGTACTAGGGTGGAGCAACTGATAACCCTTCACACCATCAGGATAACCTACAAATATGCAAGGTCTACTCTGCATATCCAAGGTCTTGCATTTCTCTGAAGGAATGTGGACCCATGCAAGAGAGCCAAAAACTTGACAGTTCTTAACTGATGGTTTTTGACCATTCCAAGCTTCAAAAGGAGTAATTCTCTTCAAGGCTTGGTGAGGAACATGGTTTTAGATATCACAAGCATAGTTAATGGCTTTTGCCCAATACTATGGTGCAAGAGATCAAGAGTGAATCATACAGTTTGTCATTTCCTTAAAGGATCTATTCTTCTATTCTACAACACCATTCTATTGAGGATTGTATGGAATTGAATGTTGTAAATAAATCCCCTCTAAAGTGCAAAATATTTTAGATTAATGGTTGACATACTCACCACCATTTTCTATGTGCAAAATTTTGATGGCTTTCCAAGATTGCTTCTCTACAAAAGTTTTGAAGTCCTAAAAATAATCAAATACCTCTGACTTCTATTTGATAAAGTACACCCAAGTATATTGAGAAAAAGTCATCAATGAAAGTGAGGACATATTGGGCCCTGCTAAAAGAAGGATTTTGAAATGGACCAGCCAAATCACTACGAACTAACTCTAGTATCTATGAAGCTCTCCATGCCTAACTTTTGTCAAAAAATTTCTTAGAATTCTTACCAAGAATGCAACCTTGGAAAACACCACTCGAGAACTAAACTGAAGGCAACCCTATGACCATGCTCTATTGGTTGAGCTGATGCAAATAGAAAAAGTTAAGATGGCCAAACTACTCATGCCATAATTTAATTAGATTATTAGAGTGAGTGAGAAAAATAGATGAAGGAGGATTAGGAAAAAAGTGAGAAAACAAATAGAGTCATGACTGATGATCTGTTGTTCCAACTACAACTATAGAATCATTTTGCAACTCACATATCTCCACTAAATCAAGAGTGAACTCAACCTACTTACCTAAACCTATGTGATTGATCTAGTGTACCGAGAGGAAATTAGTTGATAATGAGGGTACACAAAGAACATCATGGAATGTGCCATCCCCCACATCAATAGAACCTCTCCCACACACCTCAATAGGAGTGCCATTACCTATCAAAATAGAAGGCATAGTACACAGGTCCAAGGATGCAAGTTCTTCTTTAGATGAAGCCATGTGGTGCAAAGCACCCGAATCAAGAACCCAAGTGGATCATGAGGAAGCAACTACAACAAGGGCCTTGCCCTTTCCTTTCCCCTTGTTGTTTTCTTTTTCCTTGTTAGACCCTTCATTAGAACTTTGTTTGATAGACTCAGGAGCACTGATATTATTCTTCTCAAGAATCTATGTCAAGTGATAAATTTTTTTATTCAAATATTTATGTTCATCATGACCAGGTCTTTTACAATAGGTACATTTGACCTTTTCTTTCTTAGGTTTATTGCCCTTGGAAGATGGGGTATCAATAGTTTCTTTTGAAGCAACCAATATCTAATCCTTCTTTTCCTCACTATTATTTTGTTTCTCATCCTTACTATTGTTGTTACTACTTTGTCCTTTTTGTTCTTTTGTGCCTTGGTTGGTAGCCAAGGCATGTGACCTAGAGGACTAAAGGATGCCCATCTAGATTATCTTGTCCTATTCTTGAGTGAGATTGACAACAAAATCATCTAAAGATGACATGGTGAATTGAGTACCAAGTGCACCCTTAGTAGCATAGAAGGTAGAGACAAACACAAAATATTCTAAACTTAGCTTAGAGAGAATATTAAGAATCAATTGTTCCTCTTTCTTTTCAATTCCACATTGTTTTAACTACAACCTTAATGACTTCAATTTAGTGAAGAAATCTTAGATTGTGTTAAAATTGCCTGGACTTAAACTAATTAGTTCATTTTCAAAACATATGACCCCTCATTGAATCTTGTGTTCCAAATAGTGTTTCTAGCTTTAACCATATTTCATTTGGTGTATTCAAAGATTCAATGTGAAATAGAAAATCAAGAGAAATAGACAAACACAATGTTCCATATGCCTCATCACATTTGTTAAACCACTTAGGCTTATCTTCATCTTTATCAGGTTCAGTTTCAAGTCCCATAGTTATCCTATTTAATCTAGCTTTCCTTGAGTGAATTTTCATGTGTGATTTCCACTCAAAGTAATTGTATGGAGTTAGGATGGGCATATTTTGTTTGATCCATGATGAAGAAATGTAGAGAAGAAATGCCAAAAAAAGAATCCAGCCATGACAATGCACCCCCCCCCCCCCCCCTTTACTCAATCAAAGAACCCCCCCAAAGAAATATGATTTAACACTTTATTTTAGTGCATTTACAACTACCACTAGAAAGAAATACTAAGTGATCTTGATTTTGATGCATTACAAACCCTCATGAAGAGCATATGCTGAAAGTGAAACTTGGGCACAATAATCAAGGAAACAAATAGAACCATTATGATCTACTTGAAAAATCATGCACTTTCAAAAAAAGAATCGCCTCGAAACAAGGGTGAATGAGAAATTTATGATCCTACAAAGTTTCCAAAATGAGAACTGTGCATAGTCATGGCTGAGAATCTACAAATTCTGAAAAATTTATGTATGAAAATAAATAAAAAACTCCACTAGCGGATAGAGCACAAAAAAATAGCCAAGGTCATAACAAGAATCATCAAAATTGGAGTCCATATGAGCAAGAATGAGACATTTGAAATTTGTGTTCAAATATATGACAACCAACAGAGAGGGGTATGGTTGTAGCTTTCCATGCTCAATTATGAAAAATATATAGCTTGCATACAAAAACTAAAAGATACCCAAATAGTTTTTTAGTGTTACAAACAAAACCTAGAAAGCATTTTTCTTGTTGATGTACAAAAGATGTAGCTGTAGTGTAAATCAGATGCCTTTAACAATAAAAAATGGCTCCAAAAACCAGGAAACAACCCTAGCAACCAAAAGATGAGATGAAAATGTTGAATCATCTTCCTAAGTCCATCAATGGCATGTTGGAACCTGTAATACTGATTGAAAACTTCAAATATGCACGTTGGTTATCAAATTTGAGATTGAAACCCAAGAGATTAAAAACATTTTTGTCAAAACTTTTCCAATTCTCAAGATCATCCAAAGATGCAAGAGAAGAGCATACTTCATTTTTCAAAAGACTACAATAAGATTTATTAGCATGCCCCCCCCAACCTGAATCTCTCAAACAAGGAAACTAAAATCTATTCTTGCACATAGAAAAGCTCTAATACCATGTTAGAATATGAAAAGATTGATAACCCAGAAAACTAGTGCAAAGAATAGATATCTAAACTATGAATGCAAATGATATAAAATAAAAATAGCAACATCGAGTTAGTCTCCAAGAGAGTAATGCAAATGCTAGAAGCAAAATAGCATTAAGAGGATGCAAAAGAAATCGATCACAAAATAAAAGCCAAGTAGCATGCTTATATAGACTAAGAAGGGGGAGGAGGTGGCAACACCGACCAATGAGGAGCAACCATCTATTAGACTAAAGATAGAAAAGTATCTTTGTAAGATAGCTAATGGATGCTCACATGTAGGAAGATGACACCTTGTAACCGCTTTCTAAGTAAGACATGCTTTATTAACTTAAGCAAGATTATTAAAAGTGTAGGGAAAACCTAGCAATATAGAGAAAAATAAACAACTCACTAGGAAATTAAAAAAACTACACTAACACCATGGATATATCTCCTATATTCAATATTGTTGATTTACATAAGTATCATGAGTCACATGATGAAGTCATTCTATTAGATGATTATCCTAAGAAGTAAATTGAAGAGTTTGGATATATATTGGATATGAGAATTGGTAAGAGAAGATTACAATGAATATTTGGTGAAGTGGAAGAAGTGACTAGTTGAAGATGTTGCATGAATTTCTCAATTTGAGTTGGATTCAGCTCAGGTTGTGCCACTTTCATGATTTAGGAGAATCATTTCTTTCAACCCTGGTTGTCTAATGTAGGAGAATCCTAGGTTGTCTTTCTATCTTAGTCTTTTGTTCATTTTTCCTTGCAATGCTAAGCTACAATTGCTACTGAGCTATCTAGTGTTGGTCAAGCTATATAGTATTGGTTGAGTAATTTTTCATGTGCTAAGTGAACCTAATGTTTTTGATTCTCAATTCCTTCTCTGATCGAGCCTATTTATGATTGGTTCTTAGTTTGAGCTTATTTGTTTATTTAATTTGGATCATGAATTTAATGTAAGTATCTTGTCTTGGGAACAATGAAAACTATTTTAAGGTCATCCTTTCTATTATGTAAGGATCTAGAATCTTTTGTAATTTTTTTTTATAAGCATAAATAGTTGTGTTTAGAATTACATTAGATATCACTTAGAGAGTATTAGAGAATATGTTCTAGAAAGAGCAAGTTTAGAGTTGGACTATAGATTTTGAATTTATATCTTTGTATTGGCTATAACCCATAAAGCCTTATATCTAGGCATATACATTGATAACTAGATGAATTAATAAAGTATTTGTTGTTCCTTCTGTCTTAGTTGTTTATCTTTGTATTGTTTTTTGTTGCTGTGTTTACTTAATGGGGCAATCAGATTATTATGTGTGCCTCTAGCCCTAGCTATTTAGATTCATTCCTTTTTGCATCACCCTTGTACTAAGTATTCATCCTTGTAATTTTCTTCCTCACCTCCTGATGCAGGAGCATCCAGAGGTATAAGGGCAATCCTGTGTCATCCAAAAAAAATGTACTTAGACTTAGTTTCTATTTCATGTGTTTTTATTTCTGGATACCCATTTGGGTCAAATAAAGGTTCCAACTCCCATAGTTCCACTATAAGTGTTTTGGGTTAGAGTTTTTAATCACCTTTGGATACGTGTAAATGTAAAAAAAATAGGAGTATGTAATTGATCCATCATTTTGGTGAAATAGAAGGTGTAAATTGGTTGGAAGATTTTCATTATAATTTAGAACATTCTAGAAAAAGAATTAGGTCAAAAGGCCCCATGGTTTGAAAGTTATCGCAGTTTTTTAGTTTTTGGAGACATCCTAAGAATGCTTCAAAGTCAAGTTAGGGGCATTGAATGACCATGAATAGGGCCAAAAATGGGGGATGAGCAAAGCTCATCCATAGGGCTATAGAGTGCTTTGAGAGCTTTTCAAAAATGCAAACGATTCGTCAATCGGAGCTACGGTTCAAAAGTTATGCCTCTCGGAAGTTTGGTTACCATTTATGGATTCTTCTAATTTTGCGCCAACTTCTAATGCAACTTCTAGAGCCTTCTATTTGGTTGGTGGATGCCTACTAGCACTTTCTAGAATGTATTCCTAATCCTTAACCCTCTGGGGTCTATTTAAGAACATTTCTGGCATTGTAAAAGGCAATTAGGAGTGGAGTTTGAGAGAAGGTACTGGGAGAAGAATTTATCTCTAGATTTATGCTATTGTAAGCCCATAGGACATGTTTTGGAGTCTATTTCTCTGCACTAAGTGTACTAGCATATTTTTATAATTAATAAAAATTTTCCTTTCCTGTTGTGTCCATTCTATGCTTGGGTTGTGTCCCCATCACCTCCTCATGGATGTTCTTTAGATGTTCATCAAAATCCTTCACTTCAACACTAGTTATATCTCCTCTATCCAACTTCTTCATTTAAGAAGCATTTTTTAGAGTGCTCCTATATACAATCTGGAATAATTATTTATGAGTACTTCTATAGATAAAATAATTTAATGAAAATTATTCCTATGGTAAAATCAAAACCCATCCTTTTGGCTTGTCCCCAACAAAATATCTCAAAAACTTCCTAAAAATCATATTCACAACCTCTATCTTTCCATTAGCCTGTAGATGATGTGATGAGTTGAAATTCAAATCTTTCATTAAGTTCTTCTACAATGTAGGATATAAATACCTGATAAAATTTGTATCTTGATCTAAAACTATACTCTATGGCACACCATTTAGTCTCACCACCTCTTTTAAACAAAACTCTACCAAATGAACACCATCACTAGTCTTCTTGGAGGGAATTAAATGTGCCATCTTTGAAAATTTGTCAACCACTACAAATATTGAATTATGTCATCACTAAGTCCCTAGAAAACCAAGAACAAAATCTATTTCGACATCCTCCCATGACTCCTCTAGTATAGGTAATGGCTAATACAACCCCATATTTCTCTTCACTCCTTTATCTGTATGATGTACTCTGCAACTCTATAAAAATTTATTGACATCTTGATGCAACTTTGGCCAATAATAATTTTCAGCAACTAAAGAAAAGGTTTTATCTATACCAAAATGTCCAACCAATTCTTCTCTATGCTTCTCCTTGATGAGATTATCTCTAATGGAACTTCTAGGAATGCACAACCAACTTCCTTTGAACAACATACCATCCTAGATTATGAATTCCAACCACTTTCTTCAATCAAGTGTGACAAGTTTTGTGCAGTCTTTCCAGGATTCACCAAAATCAAGATCCTTTGGATACAAACTCTTGAGTTCCTTAAACCCAACCACCTCAATTTTCATATTTGTCAGCAAAATTTGTCTTCTTCTAAGAGCATCTACAAATCTATTATACTTTGCAATTGTGTGTTTCAAAACAAAATCTATAACTCTAGAAAACATCAACCCATTTCAAATATCTTTGGTTCAACTTTCCTTGAGTATTCAAATATTGCAAAGCTTGATGACCAATATTTTTTTTTTAAAATTCCTTAGCAAGAAGATAGTGTCTCTACTTTTCCAATACCTAATTGATAGAATAAAATTCACGATCATAAAAAAGCACTATCTTTTTGCATCAGTCAACTTCTCAATGAAATATGCAATAGGTCTACCTTCTTGGCTAGAAATAACTCATATTATAGTACAACTAGCATCACAACCTACTTTAAACACCTCATTAAAATATGGAAGTGCTAAAAAAAGATGTTCTATAACTTTATATTTCAAAATATTAAAACTCAAATTATATTCTCCTATAGTCCACTTTGATGATAGACTTCACTTTTGTAGGGTCTATTTTTAGACCTTCTCCTAAAATTGTTAATCCTAGGTACACGAACTCCTTAAAAAAAACTACACTTATTTAGATGTATCGACAAATTTTCTTCCCTCAACTTCTCAAACACCTTACAAATATGCATTATAAGTTCCTCCAATGTCTTACTAAAGATTTAAAAGTCATTGAAGTAAACAAAGAAAAACCTACCTTGAAATTCCTTCAATACTTTATTCACAAGCCACTTGAAAGTTCTCAGTGTATTGGTTAGTCCAAAAGGTACGACTAACCACTCATACTATCCATCCCTCATCTTGTAAGAAGTACTACATTCATATCCTTCTCTAATTTTAATCTAATGGTACTCACTATTTAGATCTATCTTTGTGAAATACAAAACTCCATTAAAAAAATCCATTATATCATCTATCCTTGGAAATGTAAATATATACTTAATTGTCCAAGAATCTGTATACATCCTTCATTATGTATTATTCCTTGGTTCTAATGTTTTTGGTACAACACATGGATTTAGGCTCTCTAAAGTTAACCCCTTCTACAACAACTCATACACTTATATGTTTAACTATTCATTTTCCATGAGTGCCATTCTATGTGCTACCTAATTTGGAAAACTAACTCCTAGAATCAAGTCCATCTAATGAATAATCTTCCTTGTTGGTTGTAATCCATCAAATACAATATCTATAAACTCATCCAATAAATATCCAACTTTTGGAGGTACCTATTCTACTTCTTTTTTAATCATCTTTTGGAACTATCAATAAATGCATATACTCACACTTCATACCCTCTAGGAACTAATTTCAATTAAAAAAACATACTATGGTGGCACTACACACCTTTTCATCTATGTCTTTTGATTTCTTCAACATATGTTTCACTCCATCCTTTGTCAAACTATAGGTATTTATGCAACCACCAAGTATAGCATGCATGTCAAACTTCCATGACCTACCTAGCCATATATGGCATATGTCCATAGGTTGATATCACAAAGTACCTCATCCTAGTAACTTCTAATCTTGAACTTCACTAGGCACTACTCATTGACCATGACCTTTTGGTCATCCAACACCCAAGAAATACAATATAGATGCAAGTGTTTCTACCCTTTGAGCTTTAACTTTGTGACCATATTTTGTGACACCAAATTTTTGGTGCTTCCTCCATCAATGATTACATTAGAACACTTATCTTTACACTTGCACCTTTCCTGAAATAAAATCCTTCTTTGATTAGGTTCATTCTCACCACTCAATAGGAATCTTCTATTAACTAGTACTTCTCCTCTTTTAGAATCTTTAAAATGTGATGATTTAGCATTCTCATCATCATGTGTAACTCTACCCTAACCTTTGGTTCTTCTATCTCCCCTTCCTTGGTGTTGACAAAATTCAAATTCTCTATGTCCTTCTTCTCCAAAGTGAAAATAGGTTCCACAAAAACCTCCACTACTAGATCCTTTCACTCTTCCTCTTTCTCTTTGATCTTGATTATTTTGATCATGAAAAAAATTGGAATTATTTCCCCTTTGGTTATGAATGCTACTATTGGCCTCATCTTTCTTCTTTTGATCATCATTTTAGCATCCATAAGATTTTCCACCAAATCTTCTAACACAACCTCTAGCACTATTCTTTTTATCAGACTTCTTGTTCATATATTCCTCATCTCTTAGGGAAAATAGGTTTTCCTCCTCATTAATATTAATTTTGACCTGACTCAATTCCTCCTAAACTTTTTCTCTCAACCCATTAAGGTAATAAGGAACTTTTTGCTTGGCAGCTTCTGCATTGCCTATTTTGATGAGAAATTGATAGAACTCTTATGTATGCTCCTAAATAGATCTTCATGTTTGATTCAATCCTTTAATTTTTTAAAAAAAATCAAGCTTATAATCAAAAATAATTAAATGCCACTTTAATTTATCTATAATCTGATCACATCTTTTAATTTTATCCTTTCCTCTCCAATTCCACTCCAATTGACTCTCTTGCTACCAAATCTCTTTGTGACCTTTCAGTTTTCCCTTCACGAACTTGACCCTATCAGGATCCTCAATATGTTTATACTCAAAATATTCTTGTAATTCATTGATCCAATTGATCAATTCCTCTAGGTAAAGATTTCCAAAAATGTGGGAACTTCAAACTTAGGTATTTTCCCAATCTTGAAAATGGCCCTAAAAATATTTTCCTCCTTTGGGTTCAAAACTTTGTCTTCTACTTCTTGATCAATGTGTCCTTCTTCTCTTTTATCCTCACTCTCATCTCTTATGAAAAGATTCATCCCTCTACACATTTATTCTTGCAATTTTTTCACTTTTGTCTAGATGACTCTAACACCCTTAGGTGAAACACCTTTGGCTCTTCCACCATGCTCTCTTTATGGAGGCATTTTTACACTTTCACTAAAACCATAGTGTAAACTACCTTACAATAGATATTTGCCTACATGATCTAACTAAACCATGGTCCTAGTGTAAACTACCTCAAATTTGGTGTTCTATGGGAACTCCTTCTCTAATACCACTTAATGAAGGGTGCTTTCCTTAATACCAAAAACACATAAGAAAAAAAAAGAAATAATAACAATTTTTTAGATCATAATTGTTAGAATATTTACAATAACTAAGAGGTGGGTTAATTAGTTATCCTTAGCTCTAGATGTATCAATTCAACATTTACTAACTTCAAAGAACTTTAAAATTCTCATTCAATAGTTCGGTCCATAGATAAACTTATCAACAACATAACTTTATGTTCACTACTTAACTCTCTATTTAGTATAGGTGAGCCAACAAAAAATAGATAATAGTAAATAGAATGCATCACATATTAAGCATTCACATATATATGACACCGGGATATAACATGGAAATCCAATTTGGAAAAACCACCAAGTAATATGCTACCAATTTTTTCTCTTCTCAAGTGATCTTAGTTAAGGACTAGCCCTATTAAAGATTATAAAACACATTGTTAAGTGTGACCCTATTAAAGGATTTAATCACCCTCTTAGGAGTGGTCTTGTTAGAGAAGTTTGGATGATTCTATTAGAATCTCACCTTGATTAAAGGATTTACAAAATATGATGTAGAAGAATCATGGGTATAAGAGAAATCTTGCATCAACCATAAATTTCTAATTTTAGTTATTTGAATAAGTGTTGTATTAATGAAGAGTATTTGTCTCTAGAGTATTTATACTTAGTAAGTTAGTCATACAAGCTTAGAATGTCCTAATTTTAGAGGTGCATGCTCATCTAGGATATAGCAATCTACCAGTTTAGGCTCAATGCCATATCATGAGTATTTATGGATTTATTACAGATTTTTGGTATGCAATTTCATATAAAAACTTAAGTCTTGCTATTGAAAGACTAAACATGCCCAAATGAGGCCCGAAAAACTTGATGGATGGGCACTTGCATTGATCTACACATGTAGATCAGAAGTTGAGGTTTCTAAAAAGTGGTTATAATAGCCAATTAGAGAAATGGTTCGAGAGTAATGGCCTTCCAAAGTTGGTCCAATCAACACTTCTAAAATAGATGTTAAAAATGTATTTGGCTAATTGTATATGTATTGTTAGGGTCTATAAGCTATAGGTATTAACTTTGAGTGTCTAGAGACTCCTTGGGAAACATAAAATTGCCTATTTAAGAAATGTCCAAACATTATCTAGGACAACTCTAGGCTATATAATTCATAGTTTTTTCTTATAAATTAGTATAATGAAGGTTCTAATGCAGGTTAATAGTTTTTAATCCAAAATTTTGTAATTCTACATTTGTGATGATAATAAGAAGCCTAAATTTTGTTCTCACAATTTTTTGTTATTTTTTTATTGTTATTATGTGTTTATGGTATTAAGGGGATCATCCTTCATCAAGTGGTATTAGAGCTTGGGTTCTTCAATGTGTAATAAAATCATTGACTATGAGGTAGTTACACCAAGATCATGGTGTGGGTGGAGTGTAAAGACAAATTGCCGATTGTAAGGCAATTTGTACTAGGGTTTCAATGGAAGTGCAAAAATGCCTCAACAAAGAGAGTGTGGTGGAAGAGTTGTAGGTGTTACACCTAAGGGTTTTAGATCCCTCCAAAGAAAGGTGCAAGAATTGTAAGATTAAATTCATAGAGGACTAAATCTTTATATAAGAGATGAAAGCAAGGATGAGGGTGAAGAAGAAGAAAACGATGATGTAGAGGTATTTCTAAACCTAGAGGAGCAGAGACTTTTTAAGGTCATCTCCAAGATTAGAAAAAGACTTGAGTTTGAGGTTCCCACATTTTTGGGAAATCTTAACCCATAAGAGTTCATTGATTGGATCAAATAATTAGAGGAATACTTTAAGTATGAGGATATTGAGGATCCAAATAGGGTCAAGTTTGTAATGGCCAAACTGAAGGGTCATGCAAAGATCTTGTGGAAAGAGATCCAGTTCAAGAGAAATAGAAGAGGGATGGAGAAAATCACTAGATGGGATCAAATGATAGCTAAATGAAGTGAGAGTTCATTCTTGTGAATTATGAGCTTGATTAGTTGAAGAAAATTCAACAGTTGAAGAAAGTGGGAACATCTATTCAAGAGTATACTTAAGTATTCTTTTGATTTCCCATTAGAATTGGTCATGCAGAAGATGATAAGGAGAAAGTTGCTCATTATCTTAATAGCCTATAGCCAAGCATTCAAAAGGATTTGATTCTGGTTTGAATGGCTAGTATTGAGGAAGCATACTAGTTTTTCCTAAGGGTAGAGGAGACATTGAGTAAGAAGATTGATAACAAAAATAGTGGTAGAGATCATGATGGAAGATTAGGTAGACAAACTTATGGAGACCAAAATGATGATCAAA
This sequence comes from Cupressus sempervirens, assembly GCA_028749045.1. Classification (NCBI taxonomy): domain Eukaryota; kingdom Viridiplantae; phylum Streptophyta; class Pinopsida; order Cupressales; family Cupressaceae; genus Cupressus; species Cupressus sempervirens. Next base: position 763,086,741 of record CM053792.1, on the reverse strand, counting down.
ATAACAAGGATGAGGCAAGTAGTAGTAATAGTCAATACCAAAAGGGAAACCATTCCAATCATTTCCATGATCAAAATAATAGAGATCATAGAGGAAGAGGCAAAGGACAAGGATCTAGAAGAGGAGGCTTTTTTGGGAAACATTTTCATTGTGGAGAAGAAGCACATAGAGCATTTGAGTGTTCTTTGTGAAAAGGAAGGATAGATCATAGAGCAAAAGGCTAGGATAGATTTGTACATGATGATGAAGATGCTAGATCATCACATTCTAAAGATATTGAAAGAGGTGAATTCCTTGTTAATAGAAGAGTCTTGTTGAGTGGTTAAAATGAACTTAATCAAAGAAGGACCTTGTTTCATACAAGGTGCAAATTTGAAGATAAGTGTTGTGATATGATCATTGATGGTGGAATTAATGAAAATCTAGAATTAGAAAAGATGGTCACAAAGTTAAAGCTAAAGAGGCAAAAAAACTCACATATATACCATATTGCCTGGGTACAAAATGACCACAAGGTCATGGTTAGTGAGAAATGCTCAGTGAGTTTCAAGATTGGAAGCTACTAGGATGAGGTATTCTTTGATATTATACCTTTGGACATATTTCATATGTTGTTAGGTGGGCTATGGCAGTTTAATAGGCATGTCATACATGATGGGTGAGAAAATATGTACACTCTGACCAAGGATGCAGTGAAACATAAGTTGAAACCATTGAAGGAGAAAGAAGAAAAGCTATGTAGTGTTGACAAGATATGTTTTTTTGATGGAAAGAATTTTCTCCAAGGTATGAAGTATAAGCATATATGCTTTTTTGTAATCCCAAAAGATGGTAAAGAAGAATTAGAGGAGGTACTTACATATTTGTAGGGAGAGTGCTTGGCCAAATAAAGGGATCAAAATCCTACATCAATGGATTGGTTAACCCAAGATTGGACATCTCAACTGGTTCTTACCCAACTCATTTGGACTCATTTAATTTATCAACCAGGATGTAAACTTGAAATGGTGTTTGCAAAATATATGCTTCGAACTTATTGCAACTTAAGAACTATTCTAAGGAAATTCAAATGCTTAAGCTACAAAAAATCTAAGCTAAATCTAAGAATCAAATCTATTTTAACAAATCATGAAAATATAGCTAGGAATTACTTCAACTACCTATGTTACAGGAATAGTCCACTAATTATGTTATTAATGGCTACAGGAACAACATAGTATACCTTAGTTCTATTAACTGAATGTCAATCGTATTCTAACTAATTAGTTCACTTCCTATGTGGGCTCCCACAGAGAAGTAAAGTAGAATAACTTAGAGATGAAAAACTAAAATGTTCCTTTTATTCATAACAATGATAAAACATACATACTAATAAACAACAAGATTGTATTCAAAACTCAGCAAACTTCTTCTATTGAAAAGTGACTAAAACTTAACCTTCTAGAACACAGACTTTCAGTTATTTAAAAACATAGGCTAGGAATAGAATTCCTAGATTTTATACTCATCAACTATTAAATAAAATAATATTATTGACTATTACAATCGGTTCATTAATTTTGGTGCCAAAAAGAATAGTAATCTAGGATCTCACAACCCCTGAATTTCCTCTACTTGGTGCTAGTCTAATAACACAAGCAATCGCTTTGACTCCCACTTGGTCAAGTTGACCTCACTTTTATATCTGAAAAACATTAGTGCCTCCAAGACAATAACACGCATAAAAACTTATCCAAAACCTCTTATCTATATTAGTTTACCCTATGTCACATTACTATAAGAGAACTACCAAACCTAGCTAAGGAAGAGAAAGCATTATTCTCACACTATTTTGTAATTAAATGACATATCTTTTCATAGCATATTCATTTTGATCCTAAAAGGTAATTACACACACATTTGTCTAAAATCATCATAAACATCATATCCTTGAAGATCAAAGTCTTTAGAAAGTTTACAAATTAAACCAAAAATGAAATGACAAAATAGACCATATTCTGGTCTCATTGTTCCCCCCAACTAAAACTTTGACATGTCCTCAAGAAAAGATAAAAATTTTCACCCTTGTAGCCATCCTAAAATCTAAAGCAATACTCTACCCTTTACCCCTTGTAGAAATATTCCAATAGAAACCCTTATTCTCCCTGTACCTTTCCCACATGCGAAGCTCTTCTTTCATATCAACTCTCTCTAAATCTTATTGATTAGCAAGAAATGGGGATAATAATAGTGGAGGCTGAAAAGTTAAAGGGATCTAGTCATTTTTCCTTTCTTCCCTCCAACTTGATATACTAGGGTGCTCACCAAGTAGCCATGATAAAATTCAATGGAGAATGAGGTTCTTTCTTCCATAGGTCTTCATTCAATCCCATCCAGTGCCATTGATTACCTTGCTTTTCTGCAGGGAGATATATTTCTACCATGGATTTGTATTCTGCTGGTTTAAAGAATAATTTTGACAGCTGAGTGTCAATTCACTTAACCATTTTTCACTATACATGTTGAGCAAAGAGTTTATCAAGTGCCAAGTAATATCAAGTACCGAGTGATACAGAGTTTATCAAGTGCTGAGTGATATCAAGTGCTAAGTGATACAAAGTTTATCAAGTGTTGAGTAATATCAAGTGCCGAGTGATATAGTTTTGTTTAGGTGCCGAGCTATCCAGGAAATAACATGTGCCAAGCATCAGTAATGCTTCATGAGCTAAGTAACTCAGAATATCAACATAAGAGTTTGTAATTGCACAAACTATGATGTAAACCATTTTTGTAGCCAATATAAGGTAAATCTTGAAAGATCTAGAGATAAGAATGAATCTTTTACATTTCCTATGCAATCTGCATGCAGCCAATTGGAGAATTGGAAAGACATGCAATCAATCAGCAAAAGGCAAGTATTGAGTGAGAAATTGAGATTCAATATGGATCATAGATCCATACCTAACCCTAAGTCTTCGAAGTCTTTTTAAGGAAGACAAAAGTCTCACTATAACAAGAATGAGAGAGGGAGAACGGTGTTAAGGGGAAAACATAGTGGAATTCAGTGAAAGGAGACATAGAGGTTAAGAGCAAAAATTTGATATTTAGTTGATTAGAACAAAGCAAAGGAGATGAACAGAAATCAAATCTTAGAGGATCGAAATCAGAGAGAGATGGAACAAGTGCCTACATTCAACAATCAAGGATTGCAAAATATCAGGTTTATAATACCTAATACTCTCTTACCATTGTATTAGAAAGGAAACCCTATGTAGATAGGTTGGCTTAATAGATATTTTTAGATCCTTATCAAAAGGTGATTAAATCCTTTAACAGGGTAACACTTCATGTAAAATGTTGGTAAATCATTTAACTAGGTCACTATTGACACAGTGTAAAGCCTTTAATAGGGTAGACCATCAGAAGTGGTTGAACAATATTGTTGCAGTGATTTTGTGGGTATCATCCCCACCCCAATTTTACCTTCTTATTTCTGGAGGGTTTATGGGTTACCGAATTCCAGTGTTATGTGTTGTTGATGCATGTATTAGTTTCATGTTTATTTGATGTGTTTACATGCATGCAATTTACTTTCAGTTAAAAGTTTTATTGGTTAAAGTGTGATACTTCTTATTCATCCCCCCCCCCCCCCCCCCTCTCATAAGTATTCTTTCCATATTTGAATATTCCAACATATCCTTGATATGTTGCATCCTTTAAAGGAGGGATAATCTAGCTTCTAGGTTTTGAGTAAGCAATTTTCATCCATTCAAATTAGATAGTTCTGACATCCTTGGCTTCAGGCCTGAGAAGAAGTGGAGTCTCATATTCTAATTATCTAAACTAATGGGCCTGATGCTCTTTGCTAATTTCATTTTGGACCCAAGACATTAATGCCCTGAGTTGAATATTAACCACATAAGGCAAAGGGTTCCAATATTTGTTGTTAGGGACTGCTAAATTATGGAAGAAGAGTTCATAGAGCATATTTTTAATGGCTATGTGGGTAGTATGGAAGGCTTGAAATAATTCATGAGGAGTATTTAATGTTAAATTCTTGCCCCAAATTATATAGGTCATTTTCTAATTGATGAATTGTTCTTTCAAAAAGAGAGCATAAATAGAGGAAGGAGAATGATAAGACATTAATTAAGGAATCATGGTAGTGACCTTTGCAATTTTATCACTTAATCTCTCAATCTCTTCATTCTTTTTAGTCAAATCTTGAGTTTGATTGAAGATAGTTTTCTCTAAGCTCTCTTGGTTTTCCATTCTTTCCTCTCCTGAATTAACTTATTAGATAACTATGAAATGATGCTTAATAATGAAATAGTGGAACCAGGACTAAAAGTAACATGTGTCTCAGGTAAAGGATCAGTAAGAACAGTTTGTTGGGCTGCAGATGCTAAAACATCAAGTCCTTGTGAAAGAATTTGTTCAACAACAATGGTACCTACATCAAAATTTATTCCAACATCCTCTTCATGAAATTTTTCTCTTTGAGGTGGAGGAGAATCTGTAACTCCAATAGATACACTATCTTTAATGTCTAAATCTATGGAAATGATGGGTGGTTGGTCAAAGGATGTTCCTACTACTGCAAGTACACATTCTGTATTTTCACCTTCTTCAATGATATTCTTATTTTTATCAGAAGAAGAGGATTGCTCTTTTTCAATAGTGACATTTTTGAATAGAGGGGTTTGAAAAGACACATCCTCATTAGGTTTTATAGACAATTGGCCTCTTTGAGTTCTATGCCTAAGGGTTACTTTTGCTACCTCTGAAGTTGTAGGAAGTTCTAAAGATGTATCTTGTACATTCCCTTTTTTCTTTTTCTTATGAACCCTAGGAGTTGTAGGAGAGTCAACATTTGGGGAAATTTTAACTTCCCTTTTTCCCTTATTAGATTTTAGACCCAACCTAGAGGTAGAAGCTATGGGAGTAGAAATTGAGGTTCTTTGTGACCTTCTAGGTTTGGTTGAGGAAGAGCCTAGAGCTAGGTTTATAGGATTTTCATGAGGTTCTCTTTCCCCTTCAACTTACTTCACAGGTTGCCTAATAGGTTTTTGCACTTTGTTTTCAATGAAATAATTACAAGATATCCCCAATTATTCCCTAAGGGCTTTTTATATGATGAGCTTAATAAAATAGTGGTGTAAAACATCCTTTGGGGTTCCTTTATATACTGTAGTGGCTCTTTTTAATAGAATGTGATACATAAAATGAGGAACATTCAAAGGGAAATCATCATGTCTTAGGAAATTCAAAAATTTGAAATGCATGGCATGCAAATATTAATGTCTCCTTGCACAAGAAAAATATTTCACAACATAGATAGCACATTTGTTAAATGGTTGTGGTAAAGATGTGTGAACTATACCTGTTTTTTGGTTTATCTAAAGTTGTGGGTCTGTATGCACTATAAATTGGGCTCTAGCCAAAACTACATCCAATGTATCTGAAAATTGTTCTCCTTCTAGTGGCAATTCCATTATATCTGCTACAATTTTAGGTGAAAACAAAACCCTTACTCCTCTGAATGTAGCAAAAATATCCCTCAAAATTTGCAAAAATTCTAAGGCAAACTCCTCATTCGATGTAGATAGTTTGAACATGTAATTCATCCACCCCCTAGCTTGAAATAAAGCAGGCAAACTGGGTCTCCCAACAATGTTGTATGATCAGCTAGTTCTCTTCTCAAAAAGCCACCCCCATTTGTTCCACCAAAGTGATTACAGGAGTAATTTCAAAAATGGGAGAACTTGTAACAAGACAAGAAAAAAATTGAAAGTAATTTTTTAAGGAGCTAACATTTTTAGCATTAAAGATCACTTAATTCTGCATTAAATATGTATTTACTATTTTGCAAAAATGTGCGACATAAAGATAGTGGTCACATCACATTATTCTCTTTATCATGTGAAGAATAATGAACATTTAATGATCACAAAAAAATGAATGAGATAATAATACCCATACCCCAAATAAATTAGGCAATAGCTCTTGCAATTGCTAGTGACAAGAGTAACTCAAAATAGAATAACACATTAAGAAAAAGTTTAAACCTGAGTATGTGTATGGACTTGTTGAGTTGTGATGTCATTTGATACCATCATGCAAGTTGATGAAGGGTGAGGTGAGGTGGAAGGTGAGAAAAATTGGAGTGAGGTGCAATTATTACAAAGAAAATACTTTCACAAAAAAAGTAGTTGATTTTGGTGAGTGAAATGCTTTTAGAGAGAAGATGACAAATGAGTGGGAAACTCATCTATAGTTACTGTAGTAATTGGAGGATCAAAAGGTGATTGGAATTTTCATAGGAACTCTTCACAAATAGATAGCTTATGGTAGAGTTTTAAGTGGTGTCCATTAACAAGTAATTTGAATCGAACAAGATTAATGGTAGAGAGCTATACTACACCATTGTTGAACATAGAAATTATTTCATATGGTCCTAGCTAATAGGTTTGGAATTTTCCTAGAGTTTGCTAATAATGGAAATCATATAGGAGGGCCCAGTCTCCAATAGAAAACTTCTTGACATGGATGAACTTATCATGCCATTTCTTTTGCTACTGTTGGATTATCTCTATACTATGCAGGGCAGACTTATGGTATTCATCAAGGGCATTTAGTTGTAGGAACCTGTCTTCTTGAGCTCTTGAAAGATCAACATCGAGCTCTAAAGTAGTTTTTAGAGTCTTGTGTTCAAATTTGATAGGCATGGAAGAAAATTTACCATAAATTAATTCAAATGGGTTAAATCTAGTGCTACTCTTCCATGTAGTCTTGTAAGCCCAAATTACTTTAGGAAGCCTAGTAACCCAATACCTTTTGTGAATAGTAACTATTTTAGCGAGGATGGCTTCAATTTCTCTATTAGTTATTTCTACCTAACCATTAGCTTGAGGATGGTATGGGAAGGATGTACCATGATGAATCATATACTTCTTCATGAGTTTTGTAATCAAGTTTGATGTGAATTGAGCTCCTTGATCCGTGATAATTTCTCTAGGTACTCCAAATCTACTGAATATGCATTCATATAGAAAATCTACTACTTTGTGATCTCTTCCATGTGCCATAGCTTGTGCTTCAACCCATTTAGTTTCATAACAAGTACATACTAAGATATATGATTTTTCATGAGAGGAAATCTCTACTGGACCAATGAAATTGATACCCCATTTGCCAAAAGGTGTGATTACCACCTCTAGCTACAAGGGCATTTCATCAGTTTTAGTGGGCCTTCCCATGCATTGGCATTGATCACATCATTTGGTATACTTTTCTGCATCTTTGTGAAGATTAGGCCAGTAGTACCTAGTTGTTATAATCTTATAGGCTATTCTTTTTGCTGCAAAATGACCCCCACATGGTTCATCATGGCATGCATGTAAGATGTCATCAATTTCATCTTCCCTTACACACTGGCAAGTTACTTGATCTAGTCCATTGTAGAACATCAATCTAGCTATCCAGGAGAAATCAAAACTCTTTTCCACTAGGAGATTATGTTGCTTGGGTGAAAAGTGTGGTGGTGTTCTTCCTGTAGGGAGATAATTTCCTATATCTATGAACCATGGGTTATAACTTTCTATTGAAAATAAATTCTCATCAAGAAAGCTATCATCTATGGCTAGAGGATTATTAGGTACTTGAAGTTATAAAAGAAAATTTTCTACTACATTGTATTGGCTTGGTTTATCTATTATCTTCACATTAAACTCTTGCATGAGGAGTAGCAAATGTGCTAGTCTACCAGAAATAGTAGGTTTATTCATCAAGAATTTTAAGTAGAGTGGTTAGTGTAGAAAAAAAACCTCATAGCTTGTGATATAATGCCAAAATTTATTAAGTGCATACACAACAGCAAGAAATTCTTTTTTAGTGACAATATAATTCAGCTCATCACCTTGAAAATTCTTACTAATATAGTAAATGGCATGCTCAACAATACCTTCTTGTTGTCCAAGAACTATCACTAAAGTAGTGTTAGATGCATTGGTATGAATGTGAAAGGGTAGCTTCCAATCAGATCCTCTAAGAATAGGTGTTTTTGTCAAAACATCCTTCAATTGTTGGAATGTTGCTTCATAGTCTCGTGTCCACTCAAACTTAGCTTGCTTCTTAAGTAAGTTATACAAAGGAGCAGCAAGCTTACTAAAATCTTTGATAAACCTCTCATAGTATCTAACATGTCCAAGAAAGCTTTTGACATCTATTTTCTTTGTTGGCATTGGTAGATTGGTAATTATAGCAATCTTTGTAGGATCCACTTGAATTGCGAAAGAGGAAAGGTAGTGCTCAAGAACAACTCCTTCCATCATGAAATAACACTTCTCAATATTAATATAAATTTTATATTCTTGATACATTTTTAATACCTTCTCCAAGTTGGCATGGGCTTTCTCAAATGTGTCACCATAAGTGGTGAAATAATCCATATAGATTTCAACTCAATCTATAGCTATGTCAGAAAATATGCTAAGTACCACTCGCTAAAAAGTTGCAGGTGCATTGCATAATCCAAATGGTAAGATAGAGTAAGCAAATTTTCCCCATGAATAGGTGAAAATTGTCTTATCCTAATCCTTTGGAGAGATATGGATTTGGTTATATCCACTAAAAGCATATAAAAATGAGAAATATTTTTTACCTTCTAAGTTATCCAGTACTTGATCAATGAATGTTTATTAAGCTCTCTGTAGTCTACACATACTCTCCATTTCCTCCCCTTTTTTGGAAAAATAACTAGAGGTGACACCCACTGGCTATCACAAATAGAATAAATAAATCCAACATTAAGAAGTTTTTGTAACTCTTCTTTGACTATATCTTTTAATGTTGGGTTTACCCTCCCCTGAGGTTGTCTTATTGGCTTACACTCTAAGTTGATGAATATCCTATGTGTACAAAGACTAAGATCTAAACCCTTCATATCAATATAGTCACATGCAAAGCTTTTTTTACTATTTTGCAATAGTTTAATGATACTTGTCATCTGAGATGCAATAAGTTCATTATTAATATTTAGCTCTTTTCTTGCAACAATTTATGCTTTCTTTACCTTGTCCATCATTAGGACCTCTACTATTGATAAAGATTTAATTTCATGGGGTAATAATGTGTGAAGGTGATTAGGGGTTGTAGGAGATTGAGGTGCATCACATTTAGGCAATACCGTTTGCAAGGAGCTGACATGATTTTCAGAAGTAGACTCCTTAGCATCATACTAATTATTAAGGATTGCTGCTAGTTTATCATCTTCTTCCTTGGACACAAAAAATTAGTTTCTTTCTAGCATCATGAGCTATTGAATAGAATTAACTTCCGGAGGATCATCACCAAGGTCTGGCCAAGAAACTTGGTCAAGATCTAGTTGAGGTTGTGCAGGAGAGTACAAGGTTAACTTCTTAGTGTTGGTACCATCTGATATTGTCATTTTTCCTGACCAACATGCAATGCATGGATCTATAGTGGCCAATCAAGGTCTTCCTAAGATTAATGGATATACTCCAAGGGTGCCTCTTAGTGGAAGCATAACAAAGTATGAAGGAAAATCTAGGGAATCCAAGGTTACAATGATATCTTCTATCATACCATTAGGTTTGATAGTTGAATTGTTTGCTAACTAGAGTGTTCTAGGAGTATCCCTTAATCCAATTATGCTAAGTCTTAACAAGACTTATATGGTCATGAAATTAATTGATTCTCCTAAATCAATTAAAACATTCTAAATTTGGATGTCATTTATATGTATGGTAACAATAGGACATCCTAGATTAGAATATTTAGGTGTTAGGGCTTTGCTCAGCATTAAATCAGAAAGTTGTCCCAAGACATGGACAATAAGAGGATCCTTTTTCTTTCTAGTAGACTACTTGACACATGCTTCCTTTAAAGTTTTATTAGAAAGGGGAATCTCCTTAAGTGCATCCAATAATGGAATCTTTATAATCATTTGCTTAAGTTGGTCTATAAGATCAGTTGCTATAGGATTTGGTTTGGATGGAGCTACAGGAACTAACTTTTGTGGAAATGGAGGAGTAGGTGCTTGTATAAATGGTGCAAATGGAGCATCAACTAGCTGAATTGGTGGACTATTTTCAATATTAGTGACCTCAGTTATTATAGGTCCTTTAGGTGTAGGTAACTTAGTTCTAGACCTTAGATGAATATCATTGATTTTCAAAGAATAAGCTTGTTGCTTATTGTTGGGATTTGGTGCAGGTTGAGTAGGAATTTGTAGTTGCTTTTGTAGGCTAGTATTGGCTATAGGAGGTAGAGGCATCAAGGCTTTCTGTTGAGGCAGAGGCATCAAGGCTTGCTACTGAGGTGATTGGCTTGGCCCCCATTGAGGTGGTTATTTCCAATTCCCCTGATATCATGGTTACTGATTTAGACCCCACTAAGGATACTAGTTATTTTGTTGAGGCCATTGAGTATTTTTTTGGGGATATTGAGGTAGTTTATGGTAGCCTTGATTATATTGAGGCTACTGGTTAGGCCACTTATTGTTCCAATTTTGTCCTTGAGGGATAGAATTTGGGGGAATATTGCCTTGCCACTTATTACTATTATAACCAAAATTATTCAGAGGGTCTTGAGGCATACCTTGTCTCTAAGCCCATAGTCACCTTTGAGCAACATAAATCACTTCTCTTGTATCCTCATCAATTGCTTTAAAATCAATGGGCATTAGTTGTGCATTTACTACTGCAATGGTCTTGCATGTGTAGTTCTTCTTCCTTTCTCTACAATGAGAGAAAAATTTAGTCAGCATGGAATCAACTTCATCCATTTTCCTTTGGGCTTGCATGGTATCCAATTGAGTAGTGACATCATTAATGATATCTTTCTTGAAATCAAATAGGAGATTAGATAACTCCATCTTTGATACTCCAGACCCACCATTGGTCTTATGTGGTAGGCTCCTTAGTCCTCTACCATTCTTCACAATAGCCCTTGAATAGTTTTAACATATCTCCTTGATGTCATTCCATGTTTTTTTTGTAACGTCTCCTCCAAAAGATTCTTTTTGAATTCTTCATTTAGGTTATGTTGTGTATTTATTGCAAATTAAACAAGAATCTAGAAACATATTCTTCCAAAGTTTCACCCTCCTTTTGTGACATTTTAAAAATGTCATCCCCCTTCATATCTTGACCTCTTCAATATTCTTAATATTTTTGAAGAAACAAATTACTCATTCTATTCTAATTTGCTACAGTATTTACACCCAACCCCATGAATCATCGAAGAGCAGTATCCTTCAGAGTGGAGGGAAACAATTTCAACTTATGGGCATTAGTTGTGTAGTCATAACTCCTATAGAGGATGTAAAACTCAAAGAGAAAGGTTTCAGGATCTTCTATAATAAGGCCATAAAATTTTGGAAGTTCTGTAGCAAGTATGTTCTTCAAATTTTGGTTCCCTTGCTATGGTAGGATATGAAAGGGAAAGTGTAGGGCCCATCTGCCATTGCACCAAAAGCCATGACTATTAGTGAACATGGAACACCACATAATTAACCACCTATGGGCAGGGGAGCGCATCGCATCACCCAAAAATATCCCCCTCGACGCACATACCAGGTGCTTACGCAAGTCGGGATGGCACCGGGGAGATTTGAACCCATGACCAAGCCAAAACCAGGCTCTGATACCAATTGTAGGGCCCATTTGCCATTTTGTTGGAAAGAGAGGTGGTGCTTGATAGATAACAATGGCTAGTGGATTATCTTGATATTCAAGCTCATCAAAAAGTTCATTTAAGTGGAGTGATTCTTTGGATTCAGCATCAATGTTAGCAAATGGATTTTTAAAGAGTTCATCTTCGTCGTTCTCTCCTTGAGGTTCATTTATCTTAGGTTGAGGATCATTGAATGGATCTTCCTGATTATCATGAGGAAGGAAACTCCCTAAATGGTCTATTCTTCTATGCATAACATGCTTCTTTACTAATAAACTCTATTCTATAAGGAATAGAAATACAACCAGAAAGATTAGTTTGAATTTACACCATCCCCATCAATGGTGCCAAAAATGCTTGGTCAAAGAAAGGGATCAAAATCATACAGCAATAGATTGCTTTATCTAAGATTGGACATCTCAAGTGGTTCTTAACCTGTTAGAATCTGAAAAGATTAATAACCCAGAAAACTAGTGCAAAGAGTAAATATCTAAACTATGAATGCAAATGATACAAAATCAAAATAGCATCATAGAGTTAGTCTCTAAGAGAGTAATGCAAATGCTGGAAGCAAAATAGCATTAAGAGGATGCAAAAATAAGAGATACAAATACAAGCCAGGTAGCATGCTTATATAGGCAAGGAAGAGAGAGGAGGTGGCAACACCAACCAATGAGGAGCAACCATCTATCGGACTAAAGATAGCAAAGTATCTTCCCAAGATAGCTAATGGATGCTCACATGTAGGAAGGTGACACCTCACAACCATTCACCTAATAAGACATGCTTTATTAACCTAAGCGAGATTATTAAAAGTGTAGAAAAAACCTATCAAAATAGGAAAAATAAAAAACTACACTAACACCCCCCCATAAGCGAAGCTTAGGTGGATGTAGAAATGGGTCCCGGCAACAAGGCCATGTTAGGTACCCAAGTACAATGCAAGAAGATGCAACCTCTGAAAGCGGGGAAAGAGAGAAAACCACAAGGGAAAAACCCTCCCCCAAAAAAGAGGTAAGAACCTAGTGAAGAACTGAAGAAGTCTCCCGCTAGGGAAATTGTCCCCTAAAATAGGAACAAGGAGTGATCATGAAGAAGCAGCATCACTGAAGCATGAAGAACCACAAAACTCTGTCAAAATGCTGATCTGTAGAACCCCCATGGAAATAGAAGGCACGAACCATCAACCAAAGGAACCTCCATGGAAATAGAAGGCACGAACCATCAACCAAAGGAACCTCAGTGGAAATAGAAGGCACGAACCATCAACCAAAGGAACCTCCATGGAAATAGAAGGCACAAACCATCAACCAAAGGAACCTCCATGGAAATAGAAGGCACGAACCATCAACCAAAGGAACCTCCATGGAAATAGAAGGCACGAACCATCAACCAAAGAAGCATAGAACAACAATATAACCTCCCCTTAATGTAGGTGAGGTGACAGGCAGCTGAAAAGATGGGCCAAAAATCTCCTACAACACAGGAGCCAAACTCATCGAGAGTGAGGTACAAACACAAATAAAGGCATGTGTCGTTGACACTGCATGAGGAATTAGAGAAAGAGAGCCTATAAGTGGCAAACAACTATCCCCCCCATGGCACTTTATATAATAGTGCGAGTACAACGAATCACAATGATGAAAAGGATCCCAAAACGTAAGAGTGGCACTTTATCTCAGTGCGTTGCATAAAGATGCTTACAGTGAATATCAACAATGATCAGAAAAAACATAAGGCTAAAACAATAGAAGGTAAAGCCCAAAACGAAGCAACTGAAGCAAAAAAATCGATCTCCGGACCTGAAACAAACTGAATATCCACCAGAATGCTAAAATGAAAAAGACTGAATAGGATGTGTCTAGAACAGAATCTAGAACAACAACCAACATCACTGGAAAGAGCACAGAAAGAGCTTTCCAGCGATATAAAGAAGTCCAAAAATGGAGATCGAAAGCTCAAGATACGCCTCCCAGAGTGCAAAATAGAACATCTGACTTTGATTGCCATAATAGGCAACCAAACTATATCAAAACTCAAAAAAACCTATACCAGTATCTCTGTCTCAGAATCAGCTTTTCGATGCTTTTTTCGGATCAGAAAAATACCTCCATATGCAAAAGTTATGGCCAAAAAACCACAAGTAGGTCTTGATTTCAATGCATTACAAACCCTCATGAAGAGCATATGTTAAAAGTGAAACTTGGGCACAATAATCAAGGAAACGAATAGCACCACTGCGATCTACTCAAAAAATCATGCACTTTCAAAAAAAGAATCGCCTCGATATGAGGTCGTATGAGAAAGTTATGATCCTCCGAAGTTTTCAAAACAAGAACTGTGCACAGTCACGGCTGAGAATCTGCAATTTCTGAAGAATTCATGCATGAAAATCAAAAAATAACTCCAATAGTGGATAGAGCACAAAAAAATAGCCAAGTTCATAACAAGAATCATCAAAATTGGAGTCCGTATGAGCAAGAACGAGACATTTGAAAACTGCATTCAAATCTGCGACTGCCAACGGAGAGGGGTATGGCTGTAGCTTTGCATGCTCAATCCTAAAAAATATACAGCTTGCATGCAAAATCTAAAAGATACCCAGATAGTTTTTCAAGGCTGCAAACAAAACCCAGAAAGCGTTTTTCTTGCTGATGAACAGAAAATGTTGTTGTAGTGTAAATCAGACGCCTTTAACAGTAAAAAACGGCTCCAAAAATCAGAAAACGGCCCCAGCAACCAAAATATGACATGCAAATGTTGGATCAGCTTCTTAAGTCCATCAATGGCATGTTGGAACCTGCAAAACTGATTGAAAACTCCAAATATGCAAGTTGGTTGTCAGATTTGAGATTGAAACCCCAGAGAAAAACTGTTTTTGTCAAAACTTTTCTGATTCTCAAGATCATCCAAAGATGCAAGAGAAGAGCATACTTCGTTTTTCAAAAAACTACAATAAAGTTTATTTGCCCCCCTTGAATCTCTCAAATAGGGAAACTAAAATCTACTCTTGCACATAGAAGAGCTCTGATACCATGTTAGAATCTGAAAAGATTAATAACCCAAAAAACTAGTGCAAAGAGTAAATATCTAAACTATGAATGCAAATGATACAAAATCAAAATAGCATCATAGAGTTAGTCTCTAAGAGAGTAATGCAAATGCTGGAAGCAAAATAGCATTAAGAGGATGCAAAAATAAGAGATACAAATACAAGCCAGGTAGCATGCTTATATAGGCAAGGAAGAGAGAGGAGGTGGCAACACCAACCAATGAGGAGCAACCATCTATCGGACTAAAGATAGCAAAGTATCTTCCCAAGATAGCTAATGGATGCTCACATGTAGGAAGGTGACACCTCACAACCATTCACCTAATAAGACATGCTTTATTAACCTAAGAGAGATTATTAAAAGTGTAGAAAAAACCTATCAAAATAGGAAAAATAAAAAACTACACTAACATAACCAACTCATTTAGCCTCATTTAATTTATCAACCAAGAACATAAACTTGAAATGGTGTTTGCAAAATATATGCTTCGAACTTATCTCAACTTAAGAACTATTCTAAAGAAATTCAAATACTTAAGATAGAAGAAATCTAAGATAAAGCTAAGAATCAAATCTATTTTAACAAAGCATGAAAATATAGCTGGGAATTACTTCAACTACCTATGTTGCAAGAACAATCCACTAATTCCATTATTAATGGCTATAGGAACAATAGACTCTACCTTATTTCTATTAACTGAATGTAAATCCTAAGCTAACTAATGAGTTCACTTCTTGGGCCCCTATACAGAAGTGAAGTAGAATAAATTAGAGATGAAAACTTAAAATGTTCCATTTATTCATAACAATGATAAAATGTATACACTAATAAACAAAAAGATTGTATTCAGTACTCAACAAACTTCTTCTATTGAAAAGTGACTAAAACTTAACCTTCTGGAACATAGACTTCTAGTTATTTAAAAACATGGACTATGAATAGAATTCCTAGATTTTAGACTCATCAACTATCAAAGAAAATAATGGTGTTGATTTTTACAATTGGTTCATTAATTCTAGTGCCAAAAAGAACAGTAATCTAGGAGCTCACGACCCCTGAATTTCTTTTGCTTAGTGCTAGTCTAATAATTCAAGCAACCACTTTGACTCCCACTTGGTTGAGTTGACCTCACTTTTATATCTAAAAAATATTAGTGCCTCCAAGACAATAACATACATCAAGACTTATCCAAAACATGTTATCTAAATTAGTTTACCCTATGTCACATTATTACAGGAGAACTACCCAACCTAGCTAAAAAAGAGAAAGCATCATTCTCACACTATTTTGTAGTTAAATGACATATCTTTTCATAGCATAATCATTTTTATCTTGAAAGGTAATTTCACCCACATTTGTCTAAAATCATCATAAACATCTTTTCTTGAACATCAAAGTCTTTAGAAAGTTTGCAAATTAAACTAAAAATGAAATGACAAAATAGACCATATTTTGATCTCATCAGAGAGTTTCTTGATATTCTATCAGATAAAGTAAATGATGGATTAACCCCAATGATGAAGATTAGTCACTAGATAGTTTGCAAATTAAACAAGGAAATGTACAAAATGACACCAATAGAAAGTAAAGAGTTGAATAGATAAGTTCATGAATTGTTGTTGAATGGGTTGATTCGAGATAGTCTAAGTCCATGTTTTGTAAAACAATATTAGCACCAAATAAGAATGGAGGATGTGCATAGATTAGTGGGTTGTCAATAATATCAAAATAAAGTATAGGTTTTCATTGCCAATGATGGATGATATTATGGATTGTTTGAGTGAAGTTGTCTATTTCACAAAGATAGTTTTAAATCATGGGTATCATAAGATTCACATCAAAGAAAGAGACAAGTGTAAGACTACCTTCAATATAGGGGACTAGTTGTATGATTAATTAGTCATTCCTTTTGGGCTAACCAATGCACTGAGCAGTTTTATGAGGCTCATGAATAAAGTACTAAAGGATTTTCTGGGTAAGTTTGTCATTTTTTACCTAGATGATATATTGATATTTACTAATACAATGGAGGAGAATTTGATGTATATTTGAAAGGTGTTTGATAAGTTGAGAGAAGAAAAGTTGTTGATAACCTTAAGAAGTATAGTTTTGTGAATGAGTTGGTGTACCTAGGATTTGTAGTCTTGTTAGAAGGCTTGAAAATGGACCCAAAGAAAGTGAAGGCTATCCTTGAATGGCCTATTCAAAAGAGTGTTGTAGAGGTAAGATATTTTCATGGGCTAGATAATTTTTACAAAAAGATCATAAGAGATTTCAGCATTATTTTTGGACCCTTGACTAAAACAATGAGGGGATAATAAAGAATTGAAGTGGACTATAGGAGAAGATAAGAGTTTTAATCTTTTGAAATAGAAAGTTAAAAAGTAGCTTGTTTTACCACTTCTTGATTTTAACAAGGTGTTTCAAGTAGATTGTGATGCTAGAATGGTGCTGCAATAGGATTTTTTTGAGCCAATAAGGTAAACATGTTTCATATTTTAGTCAGAAGTTGAATGATGTCAAAATAAAATATTTTATTTATGATTAGGAATTTTATGCTATAGTTCAGGAATTGAATAAGTGGAGACACTATCTTCTTCATAAGGACTTTGTTTTGTATACTGATCATCACAAGCTTTGCAATATTTGAATAGTCAAGGAAAGTTAAACCAATGAAATTTGAAGTGGGTTGAGTTTTTCTAGATTTATATATTAATTTTAAAACATAGGAGTGAGAAGTCTAATAGAGTTGTAGATGCTCTTAGCAGAAGACAACATTTGCTGATAGAAATGTAGATTCAAATGTAGATTGATGTGGTTAGGTTCAAGGAACTCAATAATTTGTATCCAATGGATCCTTATTTTGGTGAAGCATGGAAGTCTTGTATAGAACATATTGCTCTAACAAGATAAAAGGGTTGAATTTCTTAATCCAAGATGGTATGTTGTTTAAAGGAAGCCAATACATTCCAAGAAGTTAAATGAGAGAGAATCTCATCAAGGAGAAGCATAGTGGAGGATTGGCTAGACATTTTGGTAGAGTTGGTTGCTGAGAATTATTATTGGCTACAACTACAAAAAATTGTGAAGAAGTTTGTGTAGATTTATAGAGTATGTTAGATGGGAAAAGGAGTGAAGAAAACTATAATGTTGTATCATCCATTACGTATACCAAAGATGTTGTGGGAGGATGTCAACATGGACTTTGTTCTTGGATTAACAAAGACTCATTAAGGGCATGATTCTATTTTTATGGTGGGTGGCAAGTTTTCAAAGATGACACATTTCATTCCTTGCAAGAAGACTAGTGAAAATGTTCATGTAGTAGAGTTGTTTTTTTAGATAAGTGGTGAGACTACATGGTTTGCCGAAGAGTATAGTTTTAGATTGAGATACCAAATTTGTTGGGTATTTATGGCATACATTATGGAAGAAATTAAAGATAGATTTGAAGCTAAGTTAATCACATCATCTACAAACTAATGGGAAAATAAATTTTTTGAATCACAATTTGGGAAACTCGATGAGATATTTGGTTGGAGATAAACCAAAAGGATGGGATCAAGTTTTAGCATAGCCAAAATTTGCATATAATAATTCTATCAATAGGAGTTCTGGTAAATGACCATTTCATATTGTATATGGGAGGAGTCCTAGAAATGCTTCAAAATTGAGGTAGTTGTATAAAGGAGAGATAAGTAAGGATGAAGCAAAAGAATTTTATTTGAAGAATATCCATGAGGTATTGAGGAAGCAAATTAAAAAGATGAATAAATGGTAGAAGGCTAAGGAAGATGTGAAAAAGAGGTATAAGGAATTTTAGATTGGAGATGAATTCATGGTTCATTTGAGAAAAGAAAATTTTCCATTGGGTACATATAATAAGTTGATAATGAAGAATTTTGGATCGCAAAAGATAGTGAAAAGACATGATTCTAGAAATGCCTATGAAGTGGAGTTGTATGCTCAATTGAATATTTCACTAGTATTTAACATTTTATATTTGACAAAGTATTGTGAAGGAGGTGATGGAGATGAAGTTGCAGAACTGCAATGGAGCAGTCCAACAACTAGTTTGACTAAAAGGGAGATTTTGTACAATCATGTTGGCAAACATATAGGGAACAAAACTTATGAAAAATACCTAGTAAAGTTGAAAGGGAGGCCAATACAAGATTAATCATGGCTAGAAAGGGAGGAGGTTAACCACCTTGGTTTCCTCTAAACATATTAGATGTGATAGGGTCACTTGTCAAATTACCCCAGGTGTCTAATGCAAGAGCATCCTTGGTGTAGGAGAAATTTTGCATCAACCAAAATTATTTCATTTTAGTTGTTTGAATAAGAGTTGTCTTAATGAAGAGTTTTTGTCTATGGAGGCTTTCTACTTAGTCAGTCATATGAGCTCAAAATGTCCTAATTTAAGAAGTGCATGCTCATCTTGGATATATCAGTCTACCAATTGAGGCGTAGTGCTATATCATGAGTGTGCATGGATTTATTGCAGATTTTTGGTGCACAATTTTGGTATGAAAACTTCAAGCTCTCTGTTGAAGGCCTAAACATTCCCAGATGAGGCCCAAAAACTCAATGGATGGGAACTTGTGCTGATACAAGCCTATAAATTAGAAATTGAGGTTTCTGAAAAGTGGCTATTATAGCCAATTCACGCAATAGTTCAAGAGTTATCGCATTCCAAAGTTAGAAAATGAAAACTTCCAAAATAAATGTCAAAAATGTATTTGGCTAACTCTATATATATTGTTAGGTTTTTTTGGTCTTAGGTATTAAGTTTGAGTTTCTAGAACCTTCCTGGGTGGCATAAAATTGCCTATTTAAGAAATGCTTGAACATTGTCTAGGATAACTCTTGGTGATAGTTCACAGCTTTGTCCTACAAATTACTATAATGAAGGCACCCATGTGGGTTAACATATTGTAATCCTGAATATCATAATTCCTCTTTTGTGGTGATAATAAGAATCCCATATTTTGTTCTCACAAATTGCTATTATTTCTTTGTTATTGATATGTCTTTATGGTATTAAGGGGAGCATCCTTCATCAAAATGACTATTAGGTCAATCTGAATTAAAGGATTTTGACTACCAAAATGGTTAGAAAGTAACATCAAGATTGATCTATAAACCACAACTCACTTTGGAAATCTAGATCTCCATTTGGATCATCCGCTAGTTCATTGGTTGGACTAATGAACATCTCCATTACTAACCTTCTTCAAAAACCTTCAAGAAATAAAACTTCACCAATTGCTTCACTTCTCCTTTGATACTTTGGTCTTCATATATTTTCCTCGAGATCAGTAATCAACAACAAACCAACCTTAGAAAACATCTCTCATACCTCCTTAAATAGGTAGCTTTAATCTTTTTCTACTTAAACGTCATTATAGATCTTAGGGTTAGGTTATATCCATTAGATCTATCTATATTTTTTCCCTTCTACTCATTTTTTGACACTTCTAGAAGCTTATATTTAAATCCTTTCCTTTAATTGTACAAAAACTCAATTTATGCATTAAATATGCCTTGTCATCAATCCTTATCATCCACACATTTTTAGTTAATAAAAAAATTTAACTATGTTGGCCTCAAATTTCATTCTTTCAAAAAGTATAACTAGTGCAAACACTCAACCATCACTGTGTAGCTCGATCTCTATTGTTCTATCTTGATCAACTTACATTGGCTTGCTCGGTCATCACTATACTTGGTCTCTACAATACTTGGCTTATTCATCTTGCTTGGCCATAACTATTACTTTGTCAATTAGTGCCAAAAAACTAGTCATTTGGTTGGTTATGTTGTTTTCAATATTTACAATGTAAACTAATATACTGTAGTGTCAACCAAGCAAAAAGTAAGTGGTAATCAAGTAGAGATGAAAGACAATATAAATTCAGCTAGCTATTGAAAATAGATTGATACAAGTATGAGAATGTATTTCAATCATTATTTTGTCACGGATGTCAAACTTGCTACTTTCTGGTAAGAGAATTTCTTAGATGATTTGAGTACTATCATTTGTTTGATTGATGAAGAGGATTTGATCAAATGAGGTAACAATAACACCTAGAGGAAATGTTGAGTTATAATATGGAAGAGGAGTACAAAGAATAGTTAAAACAATGATATTATAGTGTATTGGTGATCTACTTCAGGTTACAAAAGTTGGATATAGTGACAAAGTATAAAACAACAAGAGAGAAGAATTGAGTCTACCAAGCTTGACCAAGTGGACTGTAGGTACCGAGAAAATTTAGTGCAAGTTGAGCAAAAAACTAGTTGGAGCTTAGCAAAATCAAATTTTAGTGTATGTCGAGTGATACAGTATAAGATGAGTAAATTTTAGATGATGCTAAGCACCAATAAACTTTATCTCTTATCCAGTGATTTGAAAGTGGATGTTGAGCAATGTAGTATGTGCCAAGCATTAGAATCAAATTAATGTTGAGTATCAGCATTATGAACAAGATTGTGAATTTAATGAATTTGAGCCAACAAACTTGATTTCTTGGATTGTGTGAACTATGTGGAAGATAAGCTTGATGAGTTGGTGGCAATGAATTCAAGATGAGCTCTTTTGAGGTGAATTTAAAGAGGATTGAAGGAGAAGTTTCTAGAAGGGAATAAAATGAAAATATGGGTAGATTCAATGAATCCTAACAAATCCTACCTAACCTTAAAATGGACAATAGATGATGAATGGAAAAAGATCTAAATTTTCTATTTATAGAAATGGCTAGTCAAAAGAAAAGCTTGTCATGTGCAAGAACCTAAGGAAGACAAGGAGTCTAAGGTATTGCTTCATTCAATGACCTAAGAGAAGAGACTGCTATTGGCAAGAAAAGCAAGAAGGATTAAAGGTATGGATGCTTGAAGGGTGAACAAGCTATCAGAGTTGAAGTGTGTGAAAGAAAATTAGATTGGAGGATTGAAACAAAGATCTATAATCTACAAAATGGAGTTGTAAGTTGTTACTAGATCAAGCCTTATTGTTAGTTTCTAATCATTGTACCAACCTAGGGTAAATCCTTTGGATTAACATTGACCTAATAGTTATTTATAAATCCTTTAATTAGGTGACATTCCACATGAATGATCAAAAGTCCTCTAACAAGGCTCACTCCTAAGAAGGTGATTGAAATCCTCTAACCAGGTCACATTTAATAGTGTTCATTGTAACCTTTAACAGGGTTGGCCTTTCACAGGGTATCATTTCAAAATAGTGAGAATTAATAGCATGTTACTGGTAGTTTTTCCCAAATTCGGTTTCCACATAAAATAATTGTGTCAAATATACTATTGAATCTATTATTTTTCATGCTTACATCTACAAAATTGATTTGATAGTAACCTACAAGTTTAAGTGATTGTATGATCTAATGGATGCATGCATGATGAATATATTTTATGGATATGGATTCACTAAGTTGTGAAAATTTTTATTGGTACATCTAGTCCTTAGATAATTGATTCACCCCCTTCTTAGTTATTCTAAAGAATTCCAACACTACCGCATTAAAATAATGTTGACTAAGCTTGAGTGTCAACCAAGCTCTATAGTGTCAACTGGATTATCCAGTGTTTGTCAAGTCATTAGTGCTAATCAAGTTTGGACCTACTCTTGAGTGATAAATGTGGACCATGCACTAGTGTCAACTGAGTGCCAGAGTTTGTTGAGTTCATTGTGTTACTAAGTGTCAATATATCACCCGAGTGGTTTTCAAAACCTGAGTGTTAGTATTGAGCTGACCTGGTGAAGATTGATATATATGGTATTGTAGCCAACTCCAGAAGGTAATTATTTGGATTAAAATAAATATAAGATATCTTCTAATATACAAATCAATGTAAAAAAGGTAAGAATAAAAAGTGTGAATGTGAATTAGAAGATTAAAGGCTACAAGAAGTATAAGGAAAATTAGAATCTCATCTACTACAATAAGGTGATCATTCTACATCAAATAAATCCAATTCAACAAACTAAGTTGTAGAGAAAAGATCAACAACTGGTTCATCCTAATAGGTATATTAGTAAAATCCTCTAACAAGGTAGACTTAATAGTCTCATGTAGAATCTCCAACTGAGTACATACTTCATTGTATTGTATAAATCCTTTTACAAGGTGGACCTGATAATCTGTATTGCTCTTAATATGAAAGATCACTAGAAGTGATCAATTGTAACCCTTAAAATGAAAAATTTATACTATAGTACTAAAGCTTGTGGGTATCATCCCCACCCTAGTTTTACTTTCTATTTGGAAGGTTTATGGGTTACCAATATTGTGTCAAGTGTTATGAATGTTTTATTGCTTTCAATCTTTCATACATGCAATTAGATCATATTAGATTATGAAGAATTAATTAGTGAATTGAAGTTAAAGTTTTATTGGTTCCTAATTCACCTCTCCCCTCTTACTAACCTAGTCTATTCTAAATTTATGACATTTGGTATTAGAACTTTTGGTTCTAATACCAAAAGTTTAGCAGCTTGAGAAAAGATCAGAGGCAATGGAAGTATATAGACTAGAGAAAGCTATTGAAAACGAAAAATTGGATCTGTAAATGACTATGGAACAATTCAAGAATCTCACATAGCAACTCTAAATATTTGTAAAGAAGGAAAGAACTAGAAACACAAATGATTGACAATCTTGACATAGAAGAAAGAATGGAAGACATTTTCCAAGACAAAACTTTAGATGAGGCTGATGCAATAATCAAAGATCTACTTGAAAAGAATCTCACTCTACATGAACAAGTTAGAAAATTGAAAAGAGAGCAAGAAATTTAGTCAGTTAAAATGTGTGAAAACATGTAACAAAAGGACATGGAAAAAGAAGAGAAAATATTTCTAACTAAAAAGATAGAAGAAAAGGATAATGAAATTCATCACCTATCTCTTCAGCAAGCATATTTGATAGATCAACTCAATTGTGCAAATCAAGAACTTATCAATTTGAGGATAGGTAATGAAAGATTATAGAATGTTCTCAGCATAGAAAGAAAAACCAATAAAAGGATGATGAGATCTCAAGAAATCATGAATAAATTGAATGAGAAAACTCAATTCAAACACAAAATAAAAGATGTATTAGGCTATACAGATGAAGGAAAATCATCACAACAAGGATCTCAAAAGCACAAAAGGCCTACATGTAATCATTGTGGAAATATAGGGCATACATCAAATAAGTTTTGGAGTAATAGTAAATCAAAATTTAGTGGAAAATGCTATAGTTATAACAAACATGGACATAGAGAAAGTGAATGCATAGAGAGAACCAATTTTGAACGATTTTAAATGCAAAAAATAAGGGCACAAATCTTTAGAATGAAAAAAACAAAAGATGGAATCTAGAAAAATAAATTGTGAAAGATATCTTTGGTTGGGATTATAACACATGGTGCAAATGTCACTTGTGTGGTGAGTATGGATACATTGGAGAAAGTTGCATAAGAACTCATATGAAGAAGGGAGATCCTACAAAGAGATGCTTTGTATTCAAAGAATTTGGTCATCTAGATAGAAAATGTATGAACCAAGCTTCACTTGAAGATGAAAAGAAAGAAAAGGCTAACAATATCAAAAATCGAATAAGATGGAAATAGATAAAGAAATATCCAGAGAGTACAAGTCAATGTCCTAAAAATGTTAATACCCAAGTTAATGAGTTGGGTGACTCAACCATTTCAAATTGATTATCCATTGAGATTACTAGAACTATGATTTAGAAGAAACATCTTATAGTAGTTCTAGTCAAAGCAAGAAAGAATATCCAAATCAACATTTTAGGTGCATTTGGCTCACCTAGTTGAATGATAATTTGAGCCGAGTAACTTAGACCTAACTGAGCAAGATCAAGTTGCATGACCTTACAAAGAAAATTTGGTTGCATGACCCTACAGAGAACAATTGGGTTGTATGACCTAATTGAGCTCAAAGTTCTCACTAAGTTCAGATGGCATATACCAAGTTTGAGACCTAACCAAGCATGTGCTTATTGATTTGAGGATTGAAAATATCTAGCAACTTGAAGACTTAGCTAAGACTTTTTAAAATTATTTAAAATAAATGGGGGAGTGAATCAGTTATCCAAGGTCCAAATGTAAAAATAAAACTTTTCATAGCTTAATGAATCCATAAAACATTTTTCATCATGCATTCATCCATAAGATTATGCAATCACTTAAAAATTGTAGGTTACAATCAAATCAATTTGCAGAAATGTAAACATGAAACATAACAGATTCAATAACACACTTGACACAATGATTTACATGGAAACCCAATTTCAAAAAAACCACTAGTTTCATGCTACTCTTTCTCACTCTTTTGAAGTAATACACTGTGAAAGGCCAAACCTATTAAAGGTTACAATGAACACTATTAAATGTGACTCAGTTAAAGGATTTCAATCACCCTATTAGGATTGATCCTTGTTAGAGGACAATAGACCATTCACTTGGAATGTCACCTAGTTAAAGGATTTACAAAAGACTATTAGGTCAACCTTAATCTAAAGGATTTACCCTAGGATAATACAATTATTAGAGAGTAACAATATGGCTTGATCTAATAACAACTTAAAAATCAATTTGGAGATTACAGATCTTTGTTTCAGTCCTCCATTCTTCTTGTCTTTCACACACTTAAGCTCTGATAGCTTGTTCACCCTTCAAGCATCTATACCATTAAGCCTTCTTTCCTAACTTGTCAATGTAGACTCTTCACTTAGGTCACTGAATGAAGCAATACCCTAGCCTCCTTATCTTCCTTAGGTTTTCATACATGACAACCTTTTCTTTTAACCAACTATCCCTATCAATAGAGAATTAAGATATTTTTTCATTCATTCTCCAAGGTCCAATCTAGGGTTAGGAAAAATTAGGTAGAATTCAACGAACCTACTCCTTATTTTATTTCATCCCCTTCTAGAAACTTCTCCTTCAATCCTTTTTGAATTTTTCACAAAATTCTATACCATGAATTTTGTACCACTAGCTCATTAATATTATCTTCCACATGGTTCACACAATCCAAGAAAATAAACTTGTCAGCTCAGATCCATTGAATTCATGATCTTTCTAAAAATGCTAACACTCAACATTAAAATTGCTTCAGATGCTTAGCACATATTGCATTGCACAACATCCTCTATAAAATCACTCAACATGAACTAAAGTTTATTGGTGCTCGAGATCAACTGTTTTACTTGCCATGCACTAAAATAGACTTTTACTTAGCTCCAACTAGTTTTTTGCTCAGCTTGTGCTAACTTTTCTTGGTACCTACTATCCACTCAACAAACCTTGGAAAACAAACTTTTTTTAACTTGTTCTTCTAAAATTTCCTAGTGTAACCAACATTTTCAACCTTAAGTAGATTATCAATGCACTATGATATCAATATCTTAGTTGATTCTTTTTCTCCTTTTCATATCATAACTCAACCTTTCCTCAAGGAGCTATTGTTACATCATTTGATCAAATCCTCTTCATTAATTAAATAAGTGATACTACTTAAATCATATAAGAAATTGTCTTACCAACAAATAGTAGGTTTGACATCATTGACAAAATAATGACTGAAACATATTTATCATACTTGTATGAATCTATTTTCAATAATCTCCCTCTTTGGAATTGATGGCAAACTAAACCGATCAACCAAACTAACTTTGTTTAAATAGTAAGACCAACAAAATACTAAAAAGAAAATTATTCCTTGTATTGAAATCTCTCCCTCTATCAGCAACTTTCATCTTCTAAATAGGTTTAAAAATTCTATTATGTTCTAATCCACAAACAACCAACTCATCCTTATGACTCCCTTTGAATTACTTCTTATATCTTCCTCTACATTATCTTCCTCTTACTTAGTAGATGTAATCAACAGATACACTTTCTCTCTTAGCAGTTAGAATTTCTCCCTCATACTGTGTTAGGATTTCTCCCTCTTTATTCAATTCATTTATGTGTTGTTAAAAATGTCTATCTTCAATATCTCTTCTGATTAGTTACTATCTCCCTTATCCTATATATATCTCCCTCTTTGACAATAATGCCAAAGACCTATCATCTTAATATGCAAATATGAACTTCTTTAGTTTCTCCCTTTGTCACCTTACTTGTGATTGATTTGTTGTGTTAGGTCTTTGATTACTTTAGGCAACTCCTAAAGTAAGATCCACTGCATCAATGCGTAACATCTATCAATCAACTTATTTAATGCAAGGCACTCCTTTTGATTCTTAGATAGCCTTTGATAGTGGTATCACCCCTAGTTTACCTCTTAGATGCGCATGAGAATCTTTTGTGTTAACATATTTCATCTTCACCTCTTTATCTTGAACTAATTGTCTAAAGTAATGATACTTGATTGCAATGTGCTTAGTCTTTTTGTGCATCACATGATTCTTTGATATATTTATAGCACTTGTATTAACAAAATAAAGTATCACTACTTTAGTGATCTCTTTCTTCATACCTTTGAGTAGTTGTTTGATCCATATAATGTTTGTACAATTTATAGCAGCACCAATATAGTCAGCTTCAGTTGTAGATTGTGAAATATAATTTTGTTTCCTTCTAGTCTGTGTAACCAGCCTCTTGCCTAAGAAAAATGCTCCTCCAATGGTGCTCTCTTTGTATTTAATGTTTCAAGCCCAATCAACATCAGTATAGGCTCTTAATACAAATTTCTTATTTTTCTTGTAGTATAGACCATATTCCTCTATTACTTTCAGATATCACATTATTCTCTTTACAACCATCAAATGATTCGCCCTGTGATTAGTAGAGAATATTGCAACTATCCCTATAGATAATGCAATATTAGTTCTACTATGTACTACATATTTTAATTTTCTAATCATAGACCTGTATAATGTTTGATTCACCTCAATTGAATCACCATTCTTTACAATTTATGTCTAATCACCATAGGTGTACTAATTGACTTGGAATCATCCAATCCAAAAGTTTTCAGTATCTCCTTAACATAATTTGACTAAGTGATGTATATACCATATTTCATCTAGTGTACCTGCAAACTCACAAAGAACTTGATCTCTCCAAACATAGACATCTCAAATTATTGCTTCATTTCATTTGCAAAAGCCTTACATAAAGTATCTTGACCTCCAAATATGATATCATCAAAAGAAATTGAGAAAAAAAAATACATTTTCCTTTCTCTATCTTTAAATATAGATTGTTGCTATCATGGGTCCTTTCAAATTCAATCTTCATAAGATAATTATGAAGACTCATAAACCGTGCTCATGGTTCTTGCTTCAAGCCATATAAAGCTTTATGTAATCTACATATCATGTTTTTATTTTTAACATCAACAAATCCTTCTAGCTATTCTATATAAGCTTCTTCCTCTAATATACCATTTAGAAATGAAGACATAACATCCATTTGATAAACTTTTAAACCTTTGTATGTAGAATAAGTAAGCAGAGTTCTTACTCCTAATCTAGCAACAAGGGAAAATGTTTCTCCATAGGAAATTCCTTCTTCTTGTGCATATACTTTGTAGACTAATCTTTCCTTATTCCTTGTGACTTCACCATTTTCATCTAACTTGTTTTCATATACCCACTTGGTGCTAATCACATTTTTTTCTTCTGGTCTAGGAACACGAGTCCATGTTTTTCTTTTCTCAATTTGTTCAATCTTTTCTTCTGTGGCTTTACTCTAGTCCACATCTTCTAAGGCATCTTTCAATATTTTTTGTTCTTTAATGCTCAACAAACATGTATCATTTCTCAATGTGTTCCTTGTCCTTTGTCTAGCATCTTTATCTCTAATGATTTGTGTAGCATGATGATGTCTCTTAACATATTTGGACAATCTTGGTCTAACTCTAGTTTCTTCATTTGGTATTTTAACTTCTAAGTCACGATGTACATCTATGTTAGGTATTTTAGCATTTCTTTCATGTACACTAATCTCAAAATCAAAATGTGCCTCAGCTTCATTCTATAACTCAACACCTAAATGTAGCTATGTTCCTAAATGCAACTCGACATTCATAGTATGTGACTTGGGAGTCACTGAAACTTGTTTTTGGTTAATAACTTGATTTTTAGCATCTCCTTTAGTAGGCATACCTTCATAAAAGTATACAAATGATTTGTATTCTTCTAGTTCCTTCATAGTTTTAGCCTCACATACTCTTGTATATTCATCAAATTTTACATTTGCACTTCTACAACTTTGTTAGTGTTAGTATTTAAACACTTGTATGCTTTACTTCTTGTGGAATAACCTAGGAATATACCTTCTTTACCTTTTGCATCTAGTTTACCATTCCTAAAATATTTGACAATATAGCATTTCCTTCCAAATACCTTAAAATATTTTACATTGGGTGAGTATCCATACAATAGTTTAAAAGGTGTTGAATGAGTACCTTTCTTGACTTGTACATAGTTCAAGGTATAGATAGATGTACTTACAGCTTCTTTCTAGTATTTCAAAGCAGCATTTTTCTCCATCATGAGTGTCCTAGCATAGTCCATTATGAAACTATTCCTCCTTTTAGCAATTCCATTTTGTGGAGGAGTACAAGGGGTAGGTGTCTGTCTTTTCATTTCTTTGTCATTACAAAACATCTCAAATTCATTTGATGTAAATTCTCCTCTTTACCAAATCTCAAACATTCCAGACTTTTACTTGTTTCCTTCTCAACTCTTGCTAAGAACTACTTAAACATTTGGAAAGCATCAAATTTCTATTTCAAAAACATAACTATCATCATTCTAGAATAATCATCAACAAGTAGCATAATGTACTTATCTCTTTGGTAGATTTTCACTTCAATTGTTCCACACAAGTTAGTATGAACAATGTCTAGTATTCATTTAGAGGTATGAGTTTTAATCTTAAAACTTGACTTTGTCATTTTGCCTAACTGACATTTTTTGCACAATATATTGTAAGGCTTTTTCAATTTAGGTAAACCTCTAACTTTTCTCATGTTACTAATACTAACCAAATTATCAAAATTAACATGACATAACCTATTTTTTTGTAGCCGCACATCATCAAAATTTACAACTAAACAAGTAGCATCCTCTACATCAAGGTATAATAGATTACTTCTAGTTTGATCACCTTCAAACTCAACATTACATCCTAAAATTATTCAGTTGTGACACACTCAACATATTATGGCTAATTCCTTCAACATAGTAAGCATTGTCAAATAAAATATTTTTTGTGAGTTTGATAGAACCTTTTCCTTTTATCAAACATGGTGCATCAATAAAAAATTGTACACTATTTCCATCATAACAATTCAAGGTAATGAACTTACTTTTATCTCTAGTCATGTGATGTGAACAGTCATTGTCAATGATCTATCTATCATTCTTGTTTACACAAGACACCATTGTAGTTGCCTCATCTTCATTAGATTCATCTTTCATTTCAACATACACCACTTCATCATATTTATCTCTTATTTCCTCTTTAGCAATGTAGCAAGAATTCTTGCCTTTGTCTTTGCAAACCTTTTTTTCTTCATCTCTTCTATATTTGTACTTGTCACCACCTTTTTATTTCTTCTTCTCTAGACATCTAGCAGCAATATGAAAAACCTCATTGAAATTGAAAAAAATGATAGGTAATTTACCTTTAAACTTTCCTTTACCTCTGTGAAATCTCCTTGCCAATAGTGTTTCAAGTTGATCTACATCCTCTTTATTTGTATCACTATGACTAGACACATATTTTGTCTTTTTCTTCTTCAAATTAGGTACTTTCATTAATGACTTAGCTTTGAAAGTAGATTCAATATTTTCAAGTTTGTAATCATCAATGTTAGATAGCTCAAAAGCAATAAATCTACCTACCAAACCTTCAAGTGTTAGAATATTCCCTAGGATACATCTTAGTTCTTGTATCGATGAAACTCTAATAGCATATATAAGCAGCCATGTTCTTAAAACTTTACTTAGTATTGTATCATCATCTATCATACCAGTAGCTCCTCTTATTGCATTAACAACATCTTTTATCCTTGAGTAATATTGAGCAATATTTTCACCTTCTTGCATTCTCATATCATCAAACTTATCTCTAAGACTCTTAGATTTGGATCTTAGAACATTCTTGTCTCCTTCATAGATGGTGTGTAAAGAATCCCACATTTTCTTTTCACTATCAAGACTTTTGATATCATCAAACTCAACATAGCTTAGGGTAGAGGAAATCTCCAACATTGCCTAGTTGTGTTCTTTCTTCTTTTTCAAATCCTCAATAGTTAGGGCTCCAGCAGGATTAGCATGCTTAATAGTAATGATAGATTGTGCATGATCTCCATATCCTCCAAGGTTTAGCTTTATCAAAATTTTCAACTCCAAAAATTTATATCTATTAAGCTTTGGTACCTCTCTTTTTGACATCTTGATCTTTGTGCTTCTAGTATCTTCAAACTAGTCCTCTTAAGCAGATGGATCTGATGCCAATTGTTGGAATTATTTAGAATAATTAAGAGTAGGGGTGAATTAGTTATCCAAGGTTCGAATGTACAAATAAAATTTTTCACAAGTTATTAAACCCATAAAATATTTATCATCATGCATGCATCCATAAGATTATGCAATCACTTAAAACTTATACATTACTATCAAATCAATTTGTAGAAATATAAACATGAAACATAATAGATTCAATAACATACTTGATACAATGATTTATGTGGAAACCCAATTTTAGAAAAACCACCAGTAGCATGCTACTCTTTCTCACTCTTCTATAGTGATTCCCTATGAAAGGCCAACCCTAATTAGGTTATAATGTATAGTATTAAATGTGACTTGATTAAAAGATTTCAATCACCTTGTCAAGAGTGAGCCTTGTTAGAGAACTTTAGACTATTCACTTGGAATGTCACTTAGTTAAAGGATTTACAAATGACTATTAGGTCAACATTAATCCAAAAGATTAACCATAGAATGATGCAATTATTAGAGAGTAACAATAAAGCTTGATCTGACAACAACTCACAACTCCATTTTGCAGACTACAAATCTTTATTTCAATCCTCCATTTTTCTTAGCTTTCACACACTTCAACTCTAATATCTTGTTCACCATTCAAGCATCCATACCATTAATCCTTCTTACTTAACTTGCCAATGTAGACTCTTCACTTAGGTCACTAAATGAAGCAATACCATAGACTCCTTGTCTTCCTTAGGTTCTCACACATGACAACCTTTTCTTCTAACTAGCCATCCCTATAAATAGAGAATTAAGATAAATTTTCATTCATTCTCCATTATACAACTTAGGATTAGGAAAGATTAGGTAGGATTCAATGAATCTATCCCTTATTTCATTTAATCCCATTCTAGAAACTTCTCCATCAATCCTCTTTGAATTCACCTCAAAATGGTTTACCATGAATTCTATGCCACCAACTCATCAATCTTATCTTCCACATGGTTCACACTATCCAAGAAAATAAACTTGTCAACTTAGATCTATCAAATTCATGATCTTTCTAATAATGCTAACACTTGGCATTAACTTGCTTCTGATACTTGATACATACTTTATTACACAACATCCTCTATAAAATCACTCAACATGAACCAAAGTTTACTAGTGCTCAACATCAACTAAACTTTACTTGGCATACACTAAAATAGACTTTTACTTGGCTCCAAATAATTTTCTACTCAGCTTGAGCTAACTTTCCTTGGCACCTACTATCCACTCAGTCAAGCTTGGTAGACAAACTTTATTTAACTTGTTCTTTTGAACTTTCTTAGTGTGACCAAACTTTTCAACCTTAAGTAGATTATCAATTCACTATAATATCACTATCTTAGTTGATTCTTGTTCTCCTTTTCATATCATAACTCAACCTTTCTACTAAGTGTTGTGGTTACATCATTTGATCAAATTCTCTTCATCAATAAAATAAGTAATAGTACGTAAATCATATAAGCAGTTGTCTTACCAATAAATAGTAGGTTTGACATCAACAAAAAACAATGATTGAAACATATTTATCATACTTGTATCAATCTATTTTCAACAATAATTTTGTAACTATCAATTTTAATAGGTTTTCACCAAGTTGTTTTTCATACAATGCATTTATGGAAACTTAAAGATAGATTTTGATTAAAAGGAAGAATCAAAGATTCCATTCTTACCATGAATTTTGAAGTAAAAAGAGAAAATCAATCCTTAGCCCTGAGCAATTCAGAGTGAATTTGTCAAAGATTATTCTTCCATCACTAAGCAATATGGAATTCTCTTCTAATAGAAAGGTCAAGAAGGGTTCTAAGACATTTGTAAGGAATGTTGAGCGTGAAGTCCTAACATTCAAGACTTTTCCTGTGATTGCAAAGGAATTGGATCCAATCAGTGTGGACTCTCAAATTCCACTAAAGGTACTATTAATTCATGATATTAAATCCTTTTATCACTATTCAATTTAGGAATTGGGAATACTAGAGCTGAATCAACCATATGTTGCATTATATGTGGATGGAAACCTAAAACTTGAGCATAAGCACATGGAAATGGTTTAACCCATATTTTTCATATGCTAACGGATTTCAAAATTAAGTTGATTAGGCTTATCCTAAGTCATTTTCATGACATGCAACTCTGGCTTGACCAACCCATCCAAATCACAAAGAAAATGAATTAAAGGGTTACTAGGTTCCCCGTGCTTGATAGACCTAAAATGAAAAAGACCCTAGGTCAAGTTGAGATGGAAATAAAGACTCTTGGAAAATGAGATGGTAGAGGAATGAAGCTAAATGTTGTTACTAACATGGACATTAAGTTCAAAATTCATGTAATTACACACAATATATATAGTTTTGACTGACTAAATAGTGTCCCATGTCAAGTTGTGGACTTAGCTTTCGAGGTAGTTAAGAATAATCTTTCTTTTGACCACACCAAGTTGCAGATGAACTAGTTAAGCAAGAATATGGAGAGAATTTAGCATCCAAGACAAATCCATGTAATTTTGGTCACTTCTAGAATGTTTATTCTTTTATCTTTAGAATTTTTTCCCTTCTAAGGGTAATGTAGTATGAAAGAACATGCCCATTGTATATCATATCAATGAATACATAGCTGAAATGGGAGACAATTTTGAGGGCATCATGGATGCATATTTTGAAGTCTTTAAGGAAAGGATGTAGAGTGAGTTTAGAATACCTAAGAAACTAGTGGATGGTTATGAAAAAGACATATGTTTCCTTGTGGATCATGACAAGTTACACATTCAAGAAGTTAGACCCAAAGTTGCATGGGTAAAACCTTTTGGCTATGAGGTGAATATTTATGATACTAAGGGCATCATTGAGGCTCTTGCCACTGATCATGTGGACCCTAAAACACCTTATTTTGGAACCTATGATGGAGAAAAAACTAGGATTTCTCTTGAAATCAAGATTGATTAGATTCTAAAGAGAGGAAGGAAGAAGGTGGAAAATATTTAGAAGGAGAATGTGAAATTTGGTTCCCCTCTTCTGCTCATAGAAGCTAAGGGTGATGACATTGAAGATGAAGAATGAAAAGAAGAACATGAAGAAGAAGAAGAACCTCCTAAGAAAAAGGGGAAAGTAATATAAAAAGAGCTACAAGGTCCTCACCTACCTTTTTCACAAGAAGATCCACCAAGTCAAGGAAGAAGCTCAACCTTCAAACTGAAGATGAAGAGGAAGAGCAACACATATCTTTCCAAAGGTCAACTCCTACCTTTGAAGAGAGATTGAATAGACTCAAAGTATGTGGAGGAATGGAAAAATTCAAATTTCTTTCAAGTATGATACAAAAAGAAAAGAAGAGCAGATGCAAATAGAAGAAGCCCTAGTGGAAAAGATTGCTAAATGGAAATAATCTCCAAATGAACAAGGAGGAAAATCCCATGAAAATCTACTTAAGGTAGTATCACATTGTTGAGATAATGCAATAATGGTTGCCAAGGATATCTAGGAGAAAACCTTGAGGAAGGTTATGCCAAATCTTTTAGAAAAGAAAGTGAATAAAGCATTGAAAAGACATGAACAACAATTAGCTCCTAAGTTCAATGCATTCCTAATTTTGTCAAATGATATTGAATAAGTTGTGCAATCCAATACAAATACATGGAAAAATATTTATGGATTGAATTTGTAAAGGCCACTAGGGAGGTAGTACAAGTAGATGATGTGGATGATGATGAAGAGGAACAAGCATATCAAACAATTAGTGAAGATATACCTGAGATTTAGAACATCAAAGATTATGTTCTAAAAAATATTAGAGTAGAGGTAATGGTATCCCTCCCTAATTCTTTGAGAAAAGCCTTAGTGATGTCTAGCTCAAAGAAGGTTGTAACTTAGTCACAAACAGTTGGGTTGAAAATTGTTCAAACTAGCACTCATTAACTATTGGAGTTGTCTTACCAAGTATAGAGATGGGTACTATTATGACTACTCCATCTACAGAGAAGCAGGCTCCACACATCTCAACATCAAGCTAGACTGAGTCACAACAAGGCATTATAAGTACTCCTGCTATTGTTGTTGTTTCTCAAATTAGTAATATTTTTCTATTGCAAGTGATTCCAAAGTAAGTGCAATGAGAGTTAATTTCAAGCCTCAACTAAGCACTAGGGACTTGAGTAAATGTAAGGAAGTCATTCCTTCACCTTATCTAAAGGAAAAAGGCAAAGAGATGGAAGTTTCCATTAATGAATTTGATCTTGATGAAGACATAGAAATTCTAGATTGGGATCTCTCCAATATCACTCTTGATCAAATGGACACTCTTGGAGAACTTTGGAAGAAAAGGGTTAGATAGAATAAACTAAGAGTAGAGAAGAAGAAAATAAATCAAGTGTTAGAAGATATCAAAGGTATATTTATCGATGCACCTAGTATTGAAATTCATAATAAGAAATCCATTTTGGATCAATTTATCAGCATAGTTCACAAGTTCAATAAAGAATGGTCAAGAAAAACTACTATAGAGGGTAAAGAGAAAATTTGATAATAAGATTTTTGAAAAGGTGACATAGATGATTTCCATAGATCAAGTGGAACTATCCACCATTCTTATTTCGTTCGAAAGTACTATAAATAATGTTGTTTCCTTGTTTGTAAAATTAAGTGATACTACAAATTTTACCAAGGAAACCAAGGAGAAGTTGTCAAAAATAGATACTAATCTGAAGGCAAGTGCAAACTAGTTGTCACTTGACCCTACCACTAGCTCAGCAAATTTCATCAATATCATATATTTGATAGACTTATAAGTAGAGTTATTGAGAGAAGAAGTAAGAATCAAGGCTACATTATCAGATATTTAGAGTATGATAATTGTAAGCATGAATATAATGTAGAAACACATTGTTCATACAAAGATATTAATCCATGATAAAAAAAAATTATATTTCTGATCATATGATGGAGTTTATTAGCTAAAGTACATATAGCTTTGTATACTTCAAAAGTTTTGCAAGAAAATTGGGACAAAACCATGTCTCTAGTTTTGAAGGTACATAGTGATTACCTCTCACATTTTTCTATTACATTGTAAATATGTATTTTTTGGCATTTGTGTCCAAAAAGGGGAAAATATAGTTATATCATACAAAAAGGAATATATATATATATATATATATCTATGTATGTATGTATGTATGTATGTATGTATGTATGTATGTATGTATATGTATGTATGTATATATATATATATGTATGTATATATATATATATATATACATATATATATATGTGTGTGTGTGTGTGTGTGTGTGTGTATGTATGTATATATATATATATATGTATGTATATATATATATATGTATATATATATGTATATGTATATATATATATATGTATATATATATGTATATATATATATATATGTATGTATATATATATATGTATGTATATATATATGTATGTATGTATGTGTATATATACATACATATATATGTATGTATATATATGTATATATATATGTATGTATGTATATATATATATGTATGTATATATATATATATATATAAGGGGGAAATATAGTTGTGCAACAAGAATATATGTATATAGAAAAGAAGAAAAGCTACAAAAATAATTTTGAAAACTCAAAACAAAGTCACTATTAGCCAAGTATTAGAGCAATAGTCAAAACTAAGTTCCAGACTCAAGTACATGATAGGGGGATTTTTGACTTATCATTTTTTAGCATTCAAAATATTTGGTATGATAAGTGTTTTGGTCACTAATGCGAAAGGGGGAGATTGTTGACCTTATTGTCAAAACTATTTGTCAATTAGTGCCAAAACACTTAGTCATTTGGTTGGTTACATTGTTACCGAGCTTCATAGAGTAAACCAATTTGTTGCAATGTCAACCAAGTAGAAGGTGAGTGTTAACTAAGTAAAGTCAAAAGATAGTAAAAATTGAGCTAGCCATGATAAAATAATGTTGACTGATCTACGGTGTCAACCAAGCTCTATATTGTCAATCGAATTCTATAGTGTTTGCTGAGTCATTGATGCTAACCAGTTTAAACTGAGTGCTAGAGCTTACCAAGTTCACTATGTTTCTAAATGTCATTATATCACTTAAGTGTCAGCATTGAGCCAATGTGGTGAATATAATTGAATATGGTATTATAGCTGACTTGAGAAGGTAATTATTTATATTAATATAAATGTAAGATACCTTGTCATATCCAAATGAGTGTAAAATAAGTAAGAAGCATAAGTATGAACACAACTCAGAAGATCAAAGGCTAAAATTAGTATAAGGAAAAGAAGAGTCTCATATATCATAGTAAGATGATCTTTCTACATCAAAGGAATCTCATTCAACAAACTAAGTTGTAGAACAATGATCAACTACTGGTTCATCTAATAGGTGCACTAGTTAAATCCTCTAAAAAGGTGGACATAATAGTTTTATGAAAAATCTCCTAACCAAGTACATACTTCATTGTACTATATAAATCCTTTTACAAGGTGGACCTAATAGTCATCATTGCTCTTAATAGGGCAGATCACTAGAAGTGATCAATTGTAAGCCTTAATAAGATAACTTTATATTGTAGTACTAAAGCTTGTGGGTATCATCCCCACCCTAGTTTTACTTTCTATTTCAAAGGTTTATGGGTTAAAAATATTGTTTCAAGCATTATGAATGTTTTATTACTTTCCGTCTTTCATGCATGCAATTAGATCATATCATATTGTGAAGAATTAATTGGTGAATTAAAGTAAAAGTTTTATTAGTTCCTAATTCACCCCTTCCCTCTCACTCACCTAGTCTATTCTACATTTCCAATACCTTAATCTTCTATTTCAGCTCCTTCATTGAAAGACCACATATTTCTAAGATTTATTTTTTGTTTAACTCAACACTTCCATACTTCATATGATGATTGAGAAATGCATCATCTTGTCCAAGATTAACTAATCAAGTGCCCATTCTAATTCCATCATGCATGTTCCTTGTCACTCAATAACTACACTATTTCATCTATTCATCTCTCTTATCAAATTAGCTTCATTAATCAACTGATATGGCACTCTCCATTGTTAGTAAATGTCTTTCTAGTAGGTTTGACATCAATGACAACACAATAATTTCTCTAATTGTAGTTTTGAATAGAATATGGGATTCTTATTATTTTAGAAAATGTATAATTATAGAGTTTTGAAATAATATATACAAACACACATGGGTTCCTTTCTTATAATAATCTATAATATAGATTTATGAACTATCAGCAAGAGTTGTCTTAGACAATCTACAAGCCTTCCTTATATAGGTAATTTTACACTACCCAAGAAGTTTGTAAACATCAAACCCTAATCCTTGAGGCCAACTAGCCCTAAAATTACATACAGAGTTGGCTCCAAACAATTATGACATTTATTTTGGAATTTTAGGTGGTCCAACTTTGAAAGACAATAACTTGTGAACCGTTGACCTGATTGGCTATCATAAACCCATTCCAAAAACCTCACCTTCTAATCTACAAAACTTGACTTTCTTAAGCTCTAGCTAGCCTCCTTTAAAGGCCATCTAGAGCTTCTAAGACCTTCAAAATTGAGACTAAATTTATTTACCAATTTTTCAAATAAAAAAATCCATTTAATAACTTCATGACTATTTGTGATATTGTAGTGAACCTCAACTAGTAGCCCGATATATCAAAGATGAACCTTCACCTCTAAAATTAAGACATTCTAATCTCATATGATGAACTTATGAAGTAGCAAGCTTCCATAGATACTACACTGAGACAAACCTTATTCAAGAAATATAAAGGAATATTTTGAGTGATACAATATTGCTCTGACACTTGGGATGCACCTACATCACTATTATTAATTAAGAAATATTACCAAGAATGATGCTCAAGAAAATAACAATAAACTTAATTAAACAAAGAACAATGCACGTTATTAATAGGTTTTCTTGTAAAATTTCTAAATAGATTGACAAGGACTCTATCATAAATCACAATAGATAAAAATAATTACATGGTGACAAATTCTATGAGGGAACCAAACGATACTTCAAAGTGAGGGCCCATATTTCTCTTGATTGTATTTTCATTCTTTACTAGTTCAATGTGTTTACTTGTGCTATAATGGTTCTAGGTATGAACATGACAACCTATAGTGGGAGCAATTTTAACATGAGCCTGGTGGAAATAAAATACATAAATTTGAACTTTTAACATTTATTGTATTAGTATCAAAGATAATAGGTTCTATAGTTTATGTGTTTCTTAATTTTAATTTTGTGTATTTTATATATCACATGAGAGAGAGAGAGAGAGAGAGAGAGAGAGAGAGAGAGAGAGAGAGAGAGAGAGAGTTTAAAAACTAAATTCACCTATTTTAGTTTCTTTTTTGTAGCTCACTATATTGAAGGTGAATAGCGAGATAGAAATGAAACAGAGAAAATGAATTATGTATTAAAAATCACCTATTTTTCATTTTCTCTTCTCTAGCTCACTATATTGAAGGTGAATAAGATGAATCATAAGATACCATTCAAAATGTAAAAAAAAGAACATACACAGTTAAATCTGAAATCCCTCTAAAATATTTCAAATTCACACCATACTATTTTTAAACTATTCTAAAAAGAAATTTCAAAGTTTGAAAAGTGTAATGATTAGAGACATTGGAATGTAGTCAAAATAACCATAAAAGTGTTGCTTTCTAAAAGTGTTGATTGCAATGTTAATCTAACCTCAAGAATAGAGTGTATATCATAGATCTCTTGTACCAATACTTACACATTTGGACTTGGAAAAGGGATCAAATAATATTATTTAGCATCGGACTTCTACAAGCTCTCCCTTATATGAAAGATATAATAACTTTTTCTATCTTTTTGAGAAAATGAAGCATAAGAGTTGGTAACAAGCCTAGAGCTAGGAGGGCCAAAGCTGCAAGTTTTATTCTATTTCCCCTATTTTATTTTCAATGTATAATTGTTACTAGCACATTGATACTAGTTTGAAAAATATTGATACTCCAAATAATATAGAGGAAACTACCAAGAAGAACCATGAGAGGACAATGCAAGTAAATAATGTTGTTAATGAGTAGCAGTCATAATCTAACAAATTTATACATTTCCAAAAGGAATATATATGAATTATA
This sequence comes from Cupressus sempervirens, assembly GCA_028749045.1. Classification (NCBI taxonomy): domain Eukaryota; kingdom Viridiplantae; phylum Streptophyta; class Pinopsida; order Cupressales; family Cupressaceae; genus Cupressus; species Cupressus sempervirens. The sequence continues at coordinate 763,046,320 of CM053792.1, read as the reverse complement.
TAGATATTTGGCTATGTCTAAACATTATCCCTATTAAGAGAAACTTGAATAAAAAAGCTTCCTATAGTTAAATATAATAGTTCCTACACTTAAATACATACACTCGACTCAAGGTTTTATTAAAACAAGTAAAGGGCTCAAGTTTTGGTGGTACTTACTTCCTTTGTTCTCTATATTTTTCTTCCTCTTTAAAAAGGATTAGTTTCCCCAGAGCTTGAAGAGAGTGTAAATAGATGACATGGTATAGTAATCTTTTTATTGATTTTGGTTGACATATAGTCCATATAGTTAGCCTATAATATTAGACATTGATATATACTTAATGACTACTATAGTGACTAAATTTTAATTGTTGATCATATTGCTTAGGAAAAATCAAGTTATCCATAAATATCACATTGGTGAGAGAAGAACTGCTAATACTATTATATGCCCTATGTAGAATATTATAGATTGTAACATCATGTAACTCTAATTACAGATCCTTCTTTCTAGTAAATTTTAATCATATTCCTCACTACCATATACAAAGTAAAATGTTTCATAAACTAAACATATTTATCTTTCAATTATAATTCTATATTAGAGAATTTCATAGTTTCTTTATTAATGTTTTTGATCACCTTCTATGATCTACTATTAGAATTTAGAAAGCTATCTTCATTGTTTTCATCAATGTTTCAATTATCATTCTTATAATAGATCATAGTTAGTGTGATTTGAAACTTAGATTAAAATATTAAGATACAATATAATCTAGAAATAACATCAAATTTATTTATATATATTGAGTAAATAAATCTTATATCATTAACCATAGATAAACTATGGTATAGAAAAATCTCAATAACTAAATAAACATAGATTCCTTTTCCTTTGGACCCAATAAGGTCAAGTGGACCATGAGTCAATGATAGTCAAAGGCCCTAAGAGGAAGGCCCCAAGGCCACTCTTCAATAACTTCCATTCATATTTGGAGATACTCCTCTATAATAATCATAACTTAGAATTTCAACTTAATAGATCCAAATGATTAATATTCTTGACACGTGGAACTACTCCTCTACAAAAATTGTCATTTTACAATAATGAGATAATCAAACAAGATGAAACAATTGAGAGCTTAGATTAACATAATTTGTATATGATCATATGAAATGAAATGGATGTGTGAATAGAAAGAAACTAGGAAGGTATTGTATAAAAATGAAGGTATGAAATGGATGATTTTGGAGTACTCAATACAAGAACCTTCCTTTTCCTTTTCCCTTTTTTCCTTCTCCATGAAAAAAGATCACTACAGAGACATGGATCACAAGGGCACAACAAGAGACAAAATATATATTCACTCCTAAATTTTAAATGAATGAATGGATGGAAAAACTAGGTGGGGACATAAGTTATAACACAATCAACCAAAATTTAATTACTATTAAAATCCCTTCCATTCCCCTAACTCAAAAAAATCTTCCATTATCTAGGCCCTTAGTTTCTCTTAATCAATGATTTTTGTGTATGTAAAGAGGAGATAGAGAAGAGCATATAGTTTGAATATTACATCAAATTCATGTACAACAAGGAATTTCATTGTCCAATGCTTATTCATTCATATGACTTTATATTCTTACCCACCTTGGAAAAATCGTAATTATTTCTCATAAAATCCCACCTATCTTTATAAATCAAACCCCCACAAAATAGAATTAAAAAACCATAATCAGGATTAGCGGATATACTAAATGAATATGTAAATGTCATGGAATAGGCATGTTATATAGTTAGGCCATGGTGTTATATTTGTATTTCAAGTTAGTGCTAACACCACGTCAATATCATGGAAAGGTTGGTACCACAATTTTTTCTACTCAAATGTGAAAAGGGTTATAATGTTCTTAGGGCATAATTGGTGGTAGTTTTGTATAGACTTTTTTCAGTCTTAATTAATTGCATTTTCAAATAAAATCTAATTTCAAGATAGGTAATTTTAATTCCAAATCACATAAATCAGGTTTCAAAAGATTTCATTTTCAGATCACATTATTCATGTTTCATCAAGTTAGATTTTCAAAACATATTATCTTGAATCAATACACATCCTTATCAAGGCAACTTAGTTATTACCAAGTTGTTGTAAACTATAAAATGTGTAAATTAACTTGAAACATAAATAACATTAACACAATTTTGACAAAAATATTGAATGTGGAAACCATGTTAAGGTAAAAACTACCTAGGATAGGCAACCCAAAAATTTCACTCTTTTGAAGTAATCTTTATTAGGAGACTAAATCATTAAAGGTTACATACACTTTGTTAAAGTAACCTTTTTAGAGGATTTTACCAAAAGGTTATCTAGACCTTATCACTTCGTGTCTATGACTAAAAAGAGTGGCCTAATTTAAAGGACTTATAAACACCAATAATGAATTTTACCATATAGGATTTCAAAAAAAATTTAGGTCCACTTACTGCTTGCAGTAATTTCTACTGCACTGATTAAACTGTAAATAGTATAAAGTGATTTGTAAGAATAGCAACTACCTTTTCTTGACCAGTTCTCAATTATTTCTCTTTCTCTATCTTTTACTCACTCAAATGATTTTATCTTCCACAAATTCCTTTCTCTTATCTTCCCTCTTCTCTTCTTGGCTTACTCATCTCTTCTCCTTCAATGAAGTTTCATTTCACAATAAAATTCATCATATCTCCTCCTATTTCATCAAATCACTTCAAACCACTTCAATAGATCAACACAAATAAAAAACCTAAACTATCATTTTCTCCTTCGTAAATAGATTTCTCAATGCTTCTAGATCCTTTAAAAAAATTATACTTAATCAAAATTTTCAATCTTAGGTTTGTAAAGTTAAAGATCTTCATACAATTAATTTAGACACATAGAAAATATAATTTTACATATAACTTTACGTCCATCCTTATCCTTATTCAATTTCCTTTGTTAGATCCTTCTTGATTTTTCCCATTGTAGATCTTGCAAAAAACTTTGACTCTCACAATAGACCTTCTTGAACTTACCAAATTTCTATCAAAAATCATCTTCAAATTCCAATTTCTCAAACTTGTTCTTTTGGTTGTCACTTAGTAAATAGTAAATATTACATTTACTTGAATATCATATAACTCAATTAATGCATACTCTCTTAGGAAACACTCTATTCTTCAGTCCTCTTTTCAATTGAACAATGCTATAATCACTCAATGAATACAATATCCCTTCATTAACTCTGTGACTCGGTTAAGCTTGTGATGTTCAACATACTGCAATAATGCATGATTGTAAAATAATCAAACCAATTTTATGCAATCACTATCCATCTCATTCAAGCACCCATTGAATACCTTACATATCAACTCCATCTTCATCATACTTTCTTCAAATCCTCTTCATCAGTTAAATGATATTGTACTTTCTTGAGTTAGCATAATGTATATCCATTTAAGACTTTGGAATCAATGACAATACAATAACTGATATGACTCTTTTAAATACATTCATGTCATCATCAATTACAATATCCCTTGGGGATAATAATCTCCCCATTTGGTATTGATACAAATACATAACATAAGATTCTACATTATGAAATATTCCATAAGATAATCAAATGAATGCATTGTTAACAACACAACTTTGCCATTATAGTTATTCAAACTAATATGCAGTATGTATCTTTAGTAGCAAAAAAAATTCAACATTATTGAATGTTAATTCTCCTTTGATTATGATATCTTGTTTAGGTTCACATATTATCCACTTTAGTTACACTTATCCCTCTTTCTATGTTATTCTCCCCTTTTGGGTATATTCTCCCCCTTTCTTTATTCTGCTCCCCTTTAACAACAATGCCAAAGGTCATTATAAATTTTGATGTGAAACTTAAAAAAAATTGTAGATTAACTGTGTACCTTGCATGTACTGATTACAATAGATTCATCACAATTAACTTCACAACTTTAGAATTTTTCCTTAAGTGTGAATAGTTCTGCATCAAATCCATAAGATATTTCAATTTATTTATGAATTTATGTAGCATGCATCTTCATATAGTAAATTTTAGATAGGGGTAAGACCCCCAGTTTACCTCTTAGACACTCAAAATAATCCTTAGGAAATGACATGATAAATATATCAGCAATTTTATCCTTAGACTTTACATACTCAAGCCTCACTTTCTTTTCTTGAACTTGTTCCCTCAAGTATTGATACTTGTAGATATTTTCTTTGTCTTTGTATGTATTAGTAGATTTTTTGATATATTTATAGAATTATTTTTTATCATAGTAAAAAGTGAGATGCCCAAATACTTCCTCTTGCATTCCTTTAGATAATTGTGTGATCCATATAATATCTAAAAAAATTATTTATAACAACAACATATCTAGGTTCAAAAGTAGTTTATGTAATACATCTTTGTTTCTTTCTTATCCATGTAATCAATTTTCCTCCTAAAAATAAAGCTCCTTCACTTGTTCTTTTTCTATCATCAATATTTTTAACCCAATCACCATCTATATAGATGTTAAGATTAAGGTCATCTTCTTGTTTATACCATAGGCCATAATCTTTAGTTCCTTTGAGATGTCTGAATATCCTTTTAACAACAATCAAGTGTGTTTCCCTTGTATTATATGAAAACCTTGCAAATATTCCATTAGAAAGGGAAAATCTAGTCTACTATGTACAACATACTATATTTTTCCAATTATAGATCTATATTTTATTTTATCAACTTCACTTTGAAAATTTACCTCTAATCACCATGGGTGTACCAACCAGTTTAGACTCATCCATAGAAAATTTATTCAAGATTTCCTTCACATACTTGGATTGAGTAATATAAATACCTTTTGGTGTTTGACATACTTGTAAGACAATGAATTTTTTTATCTCTCTACACATTGACATTTCAGATTAAGTACTCATTTGACTAGAAAATGACTTACTCAACATATCATTTCCTCCAAATTTTAGGTCATCAACAAATATTTGAGAAATCAACACCATATCTTTTTCTTCATGCTTCAAATATAGATTATAATTTGCACTTGTTCTAGAAAGCTCTATCTTAATCAAATAATAATGTAACCTTTCATACCATGCCCTTGAGACTTGTTTTAGTCCATATAATACATTGTTCAACTTGTAGACCACACCCTTCTTTCTAGGTTCAAACAATCTTTTTGGCTATTCTATGTAGACTTCCTCTTCAAATATTTCATTCAAAAATAGAGATTTAACATCCATTTGATATACCTTGCACTTCTTGTATGTAGCATAGAACAATAGATTTCATACTCCTAATCTTGCAATAGGTGAAAAAGTCTCAACATATTCAATTACTTCTTCTAGTGCATAACTTTTTGTAGAGCCATATAGCCTTATTTTTTTACCAATTATCCATTCTCATTCAATTTGTTACTAAAAATCCACTTTGTTCCAATTACAGTATTATAAGAATTTTTTGGTACAAGTGTCTATGTATTCTTCTTCTTAATTTGATGAATCTAATCATTCATAGCACTAATCTAACATTCATTAATTACTTCATCTTTAACTAATATAGGCTCAAAATTAGCTATTAGACATGTGCCTTATCTTATTTTTCTCCTTTTTCATACTACAACCTTTACATATCCAATTATTTGTTTAGGTGAATGGTTCTTTCTCAAATACTTGGCTAATATAGATTCATTTCTTTGATTTTCAACATATTATTCACTTGGTGGGATTTTAACTTCCTTCTTGCATCATATTTTTTGGTGCTCAAGTGTAACTTTCTAAGATTTGGTAACTAGTGTTTCATGCTCAGGTTCAAATATTTGTGACTTAGGTGCTACTATTTGATACTTAGTAGGAATGTGTTATAACTTGGGTGGACTAGCTAGTGCATCATCATAGATATCAATGAACTTGTTGTATTCTTCAAGTTCCTTTATTCTTTCCAAATCATTCTTTTCTATAAACTCATCAGATATTACATTTGCACTTTCAATCATCTTGTTAGTAGTCTTTTTCAAGCATTTGTAAAATTTTCTCTTAGACTAATATCTTAGGAATATACCTTCATCTCATTTAACATCAAGTTTACCACTCCTAGCATCCTTGTGAATATAACATGTACTTCTAAATATTTTAAATAGCTTACATTTAGTGTATGACTATACCATAGCTCATAAGGTGTCTTTTTTGTTCCTTTCTTCAATTGAAATTGGTTGAATGTGTAATTAGTTGTACTAAATACTTCTCTCTAGAATATTGAAGACACCTCCTTAATCATTATGTCCTTCCATAATCCATGATAGATATATTTCTCCTTTTAGAAATATCATTCTATTATGGATTCCTTCATACAAATAATTATCTTTTGATACCATTCTCATGGTAAAAGTTAGTGAATTAAGAGGACATATATTCACCACCTCTATTAGATCTTAAATATTTCAAATGTTTACTAGTTTCCTTTTCAACTCTTTGTTTGTACTTTCATGAACATTGAAGTCACCATTCTTGAATAATCATCCACAAATAATATAAAGTATGTGTCACCAAAATAACTATAAACTCCAATTGGACCACATAAATCAATATGAACTAATTCTAGAATATCATTAGAAGTGTGTGACTTGTGAGGAAAACTAGACTTTTTCCTCTTATCAAGCTGATATTCTTTCCACATAGCATTATCAAGCTTTTGTAGATTTGGTAAGACTCTTACTCTTTTCTTTTTACTGATTTTCACCATATTTTCAAAGTTTATAGGACACAACCTTTTATGTGATAACTACACATCCTCAATTCTCTAAAATTAACATATATCAACCATAGGATCAAGGTAGGATAAGCTAACTTTGGTATTCACTCCTAATACAATTAGATTACCTTCATCATCAAATATTTTGACCTTCCTTTCCTCAAATTCAAGCTTATTGCCTAACTTATTCAACTAAGCAATAACCAAGACATTATATTTGAGTCCTTGAACCCAATATGTATCATAACATTTGGTCAAGTATCATTTAGCATTAATGATCCTTTACCTTTCACCAAGTGTGGAACATCACTACCAAACTTAATAGTTCCACCATCATCAATTTCTTTATATTTTTAAAACTTACTTAGATCACTAATCATAGGAAGTGAACAACCATTATTAATAATACATTCGAAATTATTTGTAACATGTTAATTAAGGTTACTTTCTTCCTCATACCTTTCACTATTTTTCTCTTCCTTGATCTTAACATAGATCATTTCAACTATTTCCTTGTCATCATCAGAACTTGTCTTGTTATCTTATTTTTCAATAATGTAGCATGACTAATTGTCTTTTTCTTTATAATATTTTTCCTTCATGTACTTGTAATCTTCTTATCATTTCTATTAGATTTTCCTTGATTAGGACATTTAGCAACAAAGTGACCAACTTCATTAAATTTGAAATATATCAAGCAAAGTTTACCTTTGTATTTATCTTTACCACCTAATAACCTTCTAGCAAGAAATTCTTCAATCTCTTGTAGATCATATCCAGTTTTAGATTCACATTCTTCTTTATGTGAGACCCCACCTAAACCGTCATAGTATAAATGAGATAATTTCATTGCGATGATTCTAAATTCAATATTTTGATACACTTTGAGACTATAGGGTTATGTCATTTTAATATCTACATTTTTGATGATCTGCATTGACCTTTGCATGTTCTAACCTAATTGATGTATTTAAGGATTCCATTTCATGTTTTAAATTATTGACATTACTTTAATAGAAATTGAATGGTAGAAATGCTTGTAATGTAAGAATGTAATGTTTAAGTGGAAATTAGAGTTAAAGGATAGATTGTGTCATGCATTGGGACCTAACCTGCATACCTAGGGATTCAATAGTGGAAGATTTAACATCTTTTCACAATGATAAATATAGATTATGAAGTTATTTAGAATATCCAATTGACCATACTATGTTGATAAGAAAAGTTTGATATTATAGCATTTTGAGCATTTTACGTGAAAATTGGAAAGAATGAAGTATGGAACCCAAATGTGGAATGTGATATGCAAGTTTTGATATTTTAATGTTATATATGAAATGATTTGAGATGATGAAATATATGAAAGTCTAATATTGAATGAGATAATAATTTATTCCATATATGTACCTATTACTTACATGATTTTCTTGAACTACTGATGCTTGAGTTTAGTGTGCAGGAATTTGACCATGGGTTTAATGAGGAATTAAGGCTCAAACTAATACAAACATGACATAGCCAAGGTTGAATTAGTGGAAAAGATTCAAACCTCATTGTAATGTGTTTTATTTCATATATGTGAATTCTATGTGTGTGTAGTAGCCTAGTTCATGTATTATGGTAGACAAGTCATTTTTAATGTAATGTGTTGTTTTGTGTGTGTCACTTGACACTTGTGTTGTCCATGTGGAGATGCCATGTCATTCAAGGTTTGACAACAACTAACCTAACCTAAACCTAACCCCAATGTAATACCCAAGTTAACCTCACATAGAAAAATGCCATGAGGAGTCTCAATCAAAGGAAATTCGAAATTGGACTTGGCTAGGGTTTTGAGGGGTCATTTGGTGGTCCCAAAGTGTCCTTTATGTGAGAATAAGTTACCCATGTGATAATATAACATGTTAGGGACCTAATTTTGACCATGGTAGTGACTAGATAGCCTAGAGGGCCCCTTTATCCATGCATTCTTCCACCAATTCGAAAATGGACTTGTCACATGTGTTCTCTTCCATGTTTCCACTAAATCAAATATAGCAAAATCAAAGGAGAAAAGTTTGTAAGGGGGGATGGCTTAGTGTTTTTGCTAAAAATGGATAGTGAGAAGGCTTTATTATAGGGTCTTGGACACACTAGTGGGTTGTCTACCCACTCTCTAATGTTAGAGACTCTTAGGGTTTGTAAGCTTAGGAGGAGGAGCTCTTCTACAACAGTCATTACCATTTTGCAAGAAATTGAAGGTTAGTTTCCCCTTGTCCATGTAATATTTTGTTACTCAAATTTACATAATGGTATTGCATTCATGATCATGTAGGGGTGTGAGTTCATATTGTGAGTAGAGTTCATGGTAATGTATTGTGGTGTAGTGTTCACATGAATGTTTGAATGGTGCTCTTCCATGTAGTTATTTTTCTTTCATTTGAAGTTGAATCTTGAGATTGCATTCATGAGATTGTAGGTAGTGAGTATGACATTGTGAAGGAAATGTGTGTTACCATCTTGTAACTTGTTGTGTTGTGTTGTGTGGTGTGGTGTTGAGCATGAAGTTTGGATTTCCCTTGTTTTTGTTTGTTTTTTGTTGTTTTTGATCTTTTGTGTTTGTGCATGAGTGTTGCTATGGGTGTGGGAGACTCACCCTTTGGGAAGGGAAGAGAAGTCCAGGGTGAAGGGCTTAAGTTGGGTTCGAAAAATGTATTGAGAACCTTGGAGTATGGGCTCCATTGTATGCCATAACCATTCATATCTTGTTGTGGGTGATAAGGAAAGTATGGTGTAGAGAGGAATTTTTTGGAGTATGGGTTTTAAGGAAGCCATAGCTGATGGTAGTGGGTTTGGAGGATGAATTGTGGAGGCCTCGAGAGGGCATTAAATTGTTGATTTATGATAGCCCCGAGAGGGCATGAAATTTTCTGATTTATGATAGCCCCGAGAGGGCATGAAAATTGTTTATTGCAGATATGGTTTGGTATGGAAAGTCTCCATTATAGAACACACCTTCACCCTATGTTTATGGTTCCATTTGTGAAAGCATTGTGAAATAGCCTTGGGAGGGAATTGTTCAAGTTTGAAATGTAATGTTTATGCATTGAAAGATTGTATGTGTATACCAGTTTGAGCCTTGTTTCCCTAGCATGGGGGTGGTCTCTTTGGAGACCTATGGTTGGGTGGAAAGCACCCATGGTCCTTCTTGTTTTGTTGTGATGTATTGCAGATTTTATATTCAATGATTTCATCAAAAAGCTTGGAGTTGCTCATTGTGATGATGTCACATGAAGGAGAACTTGTCATTTGTGCACTTGAATCTCCATATTAATTGTATTGTTGAAGTATTATTTAATATTAGAAATGTAAGGATTGTGAAAGTGTAGCCTAGATCATTTTTTTGAGATGAGAATTCATATGTAATGACATGAAGAGATGGATGTCTTTAATGATATAGTTTTATTATAAGATAATCCATTTCAAATAGATAGTTTAGTGTTTTTAACCCCCATATGAAACGTTAGACATTGTTTGAGTCATGTTCATTTCTGAGTCATAGATGGAAAATGCATTTAATTATGGTTGCTCATAAAAAGGAGCTCCGCTATGTAAATAGGTTTGCTAAGTAAATTCATTTAAAGTTCCTTTATAAGAATTGTTCTAGTAGATGTGTTTAAATGGATCTTATTCAAAGGTAATAGATGAAAATGATGTAGTCTAGCAAGTAACTTGTATGAAAAAACTTTAGGATGCAAGCTTATATGTTTTCAAGTAAATTTAACAGCATTTTCAACCTTCACATACTCATTAGAATGGTAAAGATATCAAACTAATCATCAATTTTTTTTATTTGAATAGATAAATAAGTTGGGCATGACACTTTGTCTTTCTTCTCTTTCTTTGAATTTTTGATGGTTAATGAAGACTTAAAATATTTTCCAATTGTAACCATACTACTATCATAATTTATCAACTCAAATGTAGTTAACTAACCAACAAAGACTATAAAGAGTTAGATCATTACAAGGAATAGCTTTTAATTCTTGAATAGTAGAAACTTTGATAGCATAAATAGGAAAAAGAGTTCTCAAGATTCTACTTACAATTTTAGACTCCAATATTTTTCCTCCAACAACTCTTATTGAACTCATAACATCCTTGATTCAATTCACATATTATGTAGCATATTCACATTCTTTCATTCCCATATTATTATACTTACCTCTCAAGCTTTCAGCTTTATCTCTTCTTTCAATGTCATCTCCTCCATAGACTAGCTTTAGTTTATACCACATTTTCTTTGCAATGGTATAGTTCTTAAAGTCATAAAATTCAGCAAAGAGAAGATGCAATATCAATCATCATACTGTTATGAATCCTCTTGTCATTCATTTGATCCACAGTTAGAGGACTAGAAGGTATGACATATTCATTTTCCAACCAATGTGTGACATCATCTCCAATACCTAAAAGATGTATCTTCATGAAGTATTTCCATGGGGAAAATTTCTCCATGTTCTGCTTTGGTGGCTCTCTCTTATGCATTTTGATCTTTTTCTTAAGTTCCTTTAAATTTCTTCCTTCAAGTACATTGTGCTTTGATACCAAATTGTTAAAAAACTAAAAGGAAGGGAGTGAATTAGTTATGTCCAGTTATCTCATAGTCCCTTTCAAATATTTTATTACCATCAAGGAAACATAAACATCAACAATAATAACTTAAATACATCCAATCACTTAGTAGACATATCCAACATAAAACTTAACTCATAAATCAACTTATTCTCAAATTATTATCAATTTTTTCCTTGCATTACCAACTTTCACTATATTTCCATTAATTACCTAGTGATAATTTAGTTATTATTGAGTTGTAGTAAACTATAAAACATGTAAATTAATTGGAGACACAAATAAAATTCACACACTTTTGACACCAATATTTAACGTTGAAACCCTATTAAGAAATAAACCACCTAGGACTAGCAACCCAAAAGTTTCACTTTCCTAAAGTGATCTCTGTTAGGATACTACATTGTTAAAGGTTACATAGACTTTTTTTAAGTGGCCTTGTTAGAGGATTTCACAAAAATATCATCTAGACCTTATCACTTCCTATCTAGGACTAAAAAGAGTAGCCGGATTAGAAGAACTTATGAACACCAGTAATCAATGTAACCATATAGGATTTCATAGACTTGTGAGGTACACTTGGTGCTTCCAAGGTTTTCTACTATAATGGCTAAACTATAAATAGTATAAAGTAATTTTTAAGAATAACAACTACCTTTTCTTATTTAGATCTCAATTATTTTTCTTTCTCTCTCTTTTACTCACTCGATAGATGTTGTCTTCCACAAGTTCATTTCTCTTTTCTTCCATCTTCATCAACTCACTTCAAACCATTTTATTAGATTAGTGTAGATCAACAACCTAAACTATCATTTTTCCCTACTTAAATAGATTTCTCAATGCTTCTAGATCCTTCTAATTTTTTTTTCTTAATCATAATTATCAATATTAGGTTTGCAACTAAATTCCTTAATATAATGAATTTAGACACATAGAAAATATAAAATTTCATAGCAATTTGTGTCTATCCTTAGTCTTCTTCAAATTCCTTTATTAGATCCTTCTTGATTTTTCTCAATCATAGATCTTGCAAAAAAATTTGACTCTCACAATAGACCTTCTCAAAATTTCCAAACTTTCATCATAATTCAGCCTCAAATTCCAATTTATTAAACTTTTTCTCCTAGTTGTCACTCATTAAACATTACATTTACTCAAGGAACATATAACTCAGTTAATATTGACTCGCTTAAGCAACATTATTGTAATGCCCTGCCTAGAGATCCTTGGAAACAAGGATGAAATACAAGCCAAAATAATTTTTTTTTTAGATAAGTGTAAGTGCACATGATAGCAACATACACAAATCATAAAGATCACAATGGACGACTTAACCACCATCCCAGCAACCAACGAATCTCCAAGTGCCACTACTAACCAAAATGACCGATGATGAAGAATGCATAACTAAATTCAAATGGAACACATTCCAAATTCAAAATGTGACACCAAAGGACTAAAGAATTCCTAAGAGGGTACCCCAAACAACTCCCAAAAATTTTAGATCAAATTGAAAAGTTCCCACTGCCCACCCACATAGGTTTTTGCAAAAATCCAAGCAATACTTAATATAGCACTAGAAAGTATCATGTGACATTGCTAAAGAAGGAGGGCAATACTTTTAGGGACTGGGTGATACTTCTCTCGAAGGTGTGAGATACTTTAAGGGTATCGTATGACAGTTCTTACAAGGAGGTGTGATACTGGAAAGTATCACATGATATTTCTTCAAGAGGCATGCGATAGAATCAAGGGGCGTATGATACAATTTCAATGGGCATGTGATACAATTGTATCACACCATGTTAATAAATGGTCACCCAAGAAACTCAAGAAAATACTTAAATACAAACAACAAACTAAAATTGAGTTTAGAACCTCCACAACAGGGAGTATCAGATCCACAATTTGAGGTATGAACACTCAAACACACTATTGGAAGACGTAATCTACATATAACCATCTAAAAAGTAGTGAAGGGAAAAATACTGGAGTAAACATCATAATGAATGAAAGAAACATTGCAATAATTGAATTAATATCACAATGAACAAAATAACCAAACTAAGCATGCAATTCCTCCCAACCATCAATAGCATCATAAGACCATCATGGATCCTAGCCATTCCCTGCGTGTAACATCCCAAGCCACTGATCACATCGCCGGTACTATTGTAAAAGGGATGTCACTACTAAATATGCTACAATATAAGCATAAGGAAATCTAATATGCAAGTAGTAAAGCATAAGATAATCCTACAAGTAAATAAAATCACCTATCACATGCTGATCATCATAGTAAGGTAATCTAACATGCTAAACCAATAAGCAATAGATAATCCAATACCACAATTCACATCATCTAGTCATATGTTGAAATGCATCAAATAAACTAACATCATCTAAACATGATATCCAAGCATTCCAATGAAAGCATAAATCATAAGAAAGCATACTTTGGAACCTAAAGTATCAAGTGAAAACATCTAGCAATGGTTGCACTAGGATAAAACACCATCTTTGTACACTAGTCCCTAGCAGTGGTGAAGGTAGCTATGCCTCCCAACCATGTGGCACCCATAGGTCCACACCCACCGTGATAATGGAGATAAAGATCCAACCACAAAAACTCAAAGAAAACATCCATGTCTATAACGCATGCCAAATAGTAATAATTATTATAACCAAGAACCTACGACAATGCAAGAAGTACAGGTCCTAGTCAAACACTCAATAGGCTACTAAGTAGGGTTTGACATCATGGAGAGTCACTTTGCATCAACAAGCCCAAGTTGGTACTAGCAGCTCTCCACTTCCCAATGGAAGGAGCACATCCTAAATCATTTTATTATCTTCAAGTTCTATTAACACTCACACATTTTATTTAGTTATCACTTGATTACAAAGCTTCTGCATGCCAACCCTCAGGAAATAGATACTGGGTTGCAAAGATAGAAGCCCCCTTCCATATGCTACCCTATCCTACCCATGCTCATCCTATGAAAAGTGCCCATGGAAATGCATAATCCCATCCCAACCCTAATGATCATAACTTTCAAAAGTACCACAGAAGATCGGGACCCACAAGTCCTCTGACAAATATACGTGTGCATACTCGTGCATGGCACACCACCATCACAAAGATCATAACACAAGGATAGGATGAGACCACAATGCAAAATAAAAAACCCAACCAAAAGAAACTTGAGAGGATGGATTCTACATGAATCCCAAAGCCAAAAAAATCATTCCTCATGAAATCACTCAACTAGCCTCAATCTGGGAGTATAGATTCTACACAAATTCCAATGATGCAACAAGACCAAACATCATGAACTCACTCAACCGGCCTTAATCTGGAAGCATAGATTCTACATGAATCCTAGTGTCCACAAAATAATAACAAAGGTCGAAAAGAAACCATAACAACAGGTATAAAATCATTCAATCAAACACAAAGTTCAGAATATAGATGCAACATATATCCCAATGCAAACACAAAAATGCAAGAAAGGTCTGACTGATATCCAATTAGATAATCTAGGTGCATGACCCAACTCATGTGAAGAAAACCAGAGAAAATAGGGTGACACATAAAATGAGGTAAAAACCCTAAAATTTTGGAAAACTTTGAAATTAAAACCCATTTGGCTTTTGGGTACAAAAACCCCAAAAATTGAAAAAAAAAGCTCAAACACGTATGCAAAAATGGCTAGCATAATGGCATAAAATCCCAAACCCTCATCATAAAAAATAGGGAAATGTTCATACCTACCCAATTAGGTAGAACTAGCATACAGAAATAGAGGGGAACACTAGTTCTTAGCCTCCAAACTGTTAGGAATAAAGTGTCTCAACCTTGGATAATTCCATTCTTATTTTTCAATTTTGTAAAAAAAATTTCTTGCAAATAATGTTGATGTGTCAGCATCTTGAATTATGTATAAGGAGATCATAGCTAAAACAATTATGACAGATTTCTATGACACATAAGAGCTATGTTAGGAAGATTCAATGACAGGTGAAGACATGTGGCAACTGATAACTTTGAGTACTATACACTCTATCCCAATAGTGGGGTTCAAGGCATCGCCCCAAAAAAAATTTGGGGTTTCTATTTTCTCGGAGAATGGTAAAAACCCTAATACAATTACCTTTGGGAGTAACCCTAAAGTGGAGCGCATGTTATAAGCATTTTTAGGGTTGCAAACAGGTGGATGAGAGAAAGTGTATTGTTGGTACTGTGAGTAGTCTTCTGTTGTTGCTGTTGAACTTGCATTGTGAGTGTATTGTAACCTTGTGTTGAAGATAATACATTGTGTAGGTTCTGGAGGGGTGGGGTTGTTTTACCAAAAGGTTTTTCCCCACTGGAAAATCTTTGTGTTATGGGTTTCTTTCTTTGTCTATTTTCTTTATGCTTGCTTGGCTGAAATATTATTGTTTACATGATATTGAATCTGTAAGTGTAAAATATTTTAATAGGATTTGCATCATACTTCTCTTAAGAGATTAGTGTAGGAAGTTGTTTCTGCACCTAAGTTTCCTTACAAGTGGTATCAAAGCTTGATCAACTTTTGATCCTAGTTGTTGGGTAGGGTTTTTTGAGCTAATCTCAAGTTGAGTGGGATTCTTGTGCAGAGCATCCTGAATCTTATTTGTAGATTGAGATGGCAAGTTTATAATATGGAAGAATGGAGGTGGAGAAATTTAATGGCACTAATTTTGAGTTGTGGAAACTCAAGATGGAAGACATGTTGGAAGATCATGACCTATGTGAAGCGACTTCAAATGCTACAAGACCAGCAACTGTAGCTCAAGCAGATTGGGATATCAAAGACCATAAAGCTAAGGGTCTCATAAGAATCTATTTAACCGATGCAGTCCTTCTGAATTTTCTAGATGAGAAAACTGCATATAGTTTGTGGGAAAGACTTGGGGCCATGTATCAGGCAAAATATTTGGTGAACAAGTTATTCTTGAGGAAGAAGTTGTACTCTCTACGAATGGAGGAAGGTGGATCCTTAACGTATCATTTAAATGCATTTAATCTGCTGGTTGCATAGTTGACATTAGTTGGTGTCAAGTTAGAGGAGGAGGATCATTGCTACACACTTTTGTGTTCTTTACCAGATTCATGGGACCATCTTGTGATGGCTCTCGGAAGCACATTAGTCAATTTCAAAATGGATGATATAGTGTCTTCATTGCTATCAAAGGAGATGTAGAGAAAGGCTTCCATTTCAGAAAAAGAAGCTCTTGTTGTTCGTGGGAGATCCACAGAAAGAGGGAAGAAAAATGACAATAAGTCTAACAATAAGGGTAGATCCAAATCCTTTGGGAAGTCAAAGACTTCCAATAAGTCCAAGGAAAAATGTTGGAACTATGATAAACTTGGGCACTTTTGTAAAGATTGCAAAGAGCCGAAGAAGAAGAAGAAAGGTTCAGATTCAACTTCAGAAAGATCTCAAGAAGATGGCAATGCATTTATCATAGCTTTGGCAGCCCATGCATCTGATGATGTGTGGTTGGTTGACTTGGGTGCATCTTTTCACATGACCTCTCATTGAAACTGGTTCTCAAAATATGAAGAGTTCGATGGTGGAAAGGTGTACTTGGGTGATGATTCGCACCTAAAGATAGTTGGACGTAGAAGGGTCACTATCAAATTTCCTGATGGACGAGTAAAAGGAATCAATGGAATTATGCACATTCCAGGTTTGGCACGAAACCTATTATCTGTGAGTATGTTGAATGATGTAGGTGTGCAAGTTTTTTTTTTGAAAGAAGGATGAAAGATGATGAGAGGATTGATAGTGCTTGCAAGGGGTACTAGGAGAGGTACCTTATTTCAGCTAGATGCATGTATTCCTCTATGTAATAGTTCTTCATCCTCACCATCTGAACAAGAAGTGAAGAATTCTGTGATTATTGGTCCTGATGGCAATGCAAACACTTTGGAAGGTAAGCTTCCTACATAAAAGATAATGTTGTGGCATGTGAGATTTGGTCACATTGGTGAAAAGGGTCTCAGAACCCTGAAAAATAAAAATCTCGTTGAGGGGTTAAATGATTGCAATCTCAAGTTCAAATTTTGTGAACACTATGTCTATGGTAAACAAAATCGTGTTCATTTTTACTCTAGTTCTCATAAATCTTCTGATGTTTTGGATCTTATTCATTCTGATCTATTTGGTCCTGTAAAAGTTCCTTCAATCTCCAAGTCTTTATTTTTTGTATCTTTCATAGATGATTATAGTAGAAGGACATGGATTTATTTCCTTAAAAGTAAGACACAAGTCTTTAGTTTATTCAAGGAATTTAAAGCCCTTGTAGAGAATTAGACTAGTAAGAAGATTAAGTGTGTGAGAACTAACAATGGTGGTGAGTTTTGCTCAACAAAGTTTGAATAGTTCTATAAAGAACAAGGTATTGAGAGGCATAAGACAGCTCCTTATACCCCACAAAAAAATGGAGTTGTAGAGAGAATGAATAGGACACTGATGGAGAAGGCTAGCAGTATGCTTAGTGGAGCTAGTTTAGAAAATAGGTTTTGGGCCAAAGCTATGGCCACTACTTGCTATCTAGTTAACAGATCTCCTACATCAGCCCTTGTTGGTAAGATACCCATGGAGGTGTGGTTTGGTAAGAAGCCTTCAATTAGACATATTTGTGTTTTTGGTTGTGAAGCTTATGCACATGTTCCAAAGGATAAAATATCTAAGTTGGGAAACAAAGCTGTTAACTGTATTTTCATTGGGTACAGTGCTGGTGTGAAAGGATACAAGCTTTGGGATCCTGTGACTAGTAAGGTGTTGTATAGTAGAAATGTTATTTTAGAGAGATAACATATTCTCCTATTGTGCTACAACCAAATGAAAAATAAAAGGAAAAAGATGTTGTTCAGTTGCCTCCTACCCCTGAGAAGATGGAACAGAGAGACCGTGTTGGGTTTAATGATGAGGAGACCTCTAGTAGCTCTAATAGTTTAGAAGAAGAGGAAGAACAACCTCAACCGCAAGCCTTGAGGGGATCCACAAGAGAAAGAAAGCAACTAGAAAGGTTTGGTTATTCTATGTTAGATTCCAGTTGCACTTTTTTTTTTATTACTAACACTGATGAGCCTAGATCTGTGAAAGAGGCTTTGGGCATGGAAGATGTAGGTTCTTGGATTGAGGCCATGGATGATGAGATGGCTTCATTAGAGAAAAACAAAACTTGGGACCTTGTACCTAAAGGGAGAAAATATGTTGGTTGTAAATGGGTGTTCAAGAAGAAATTCTATGCAAATGGCAGTGTTGAAAGGTACAAAGCTAGATTGGTTGCAAAGGGGTATTCATAGGTAGAGGGAATAGATTATGGTGAAATATTCTCTCCTATTGCAAAGTTGACATTGATTAGATTTTTTTTGTCTCTTGCTACATCATATGATTTAGAGATAGAACAGATGGATGTGAAGACAAATTTCCTTCATGGTGATTTGGAGGAAGAGATTTATATGTCACAGCCTGAGCACTACATTGTTAAAGGTAAAGAATCCTTAGTTTGTAGATTAAAGAAATCTCTATATGGTTTGAAGTAATCTCCTAGGATGTTGTACCTTAAGTTTGATGCCTTTGTGTTGTCAATTGGATTTGTAAGATCAAAATCAGATCATTGTGTTTATTTTAGAGTTGAAAATGATCGTCTTCTTATTGTTGCATTATATGTTGATGATATGTGGTTGTTTGGGAAGGGTAAGGGTATGATTTCTGATTTTAAATCTCAATTGTCAGCACAATTTGAGATGAAAGATCTTGGGGTAGCTAGGTACATCTTGGGTATGGAAATCAATAGAGATAGGTCTAACAGAAAACTTTGGTTGAGTCAGAGTAAGTATGTGAAGTCTGTGTTGGACAGGTTTAGCATGGCAGAATGTAGACCACTATGTGTTCCTATTCTTGTGGGAACAAAGTTATCTATATATGATTGTCCAAAATCTCCTAGTGAGGTGGAGGACATGAGTAGAGTAACTTATGCTAGTGTAGTTGGCAGTCTTATGTATTCTATGGTATGTACTAGACTAGAAATTTCCCAAGCAATGGGAGTCCTGAGTCAGTTTATGGCTAATCCTGGATGGGTACATTGGGATGTAGTTAAGCGAGTATTTAGATATTTGAGGGGTACATTAGATTACTCCATATGTTATCATGGTAACTCTTCTAGATCTTCGCATTTAGTTTGTATTCATGGGTTTGTGGATTCAGATTGGGCAGGTGATATTGACCGCAGGAGATCCACCAGTGCTTATGTGTTCACTATGTTTGGTGGTGCCATTAGTTGGATGAGCAAGTGACAACCTGTGGTTGCTTTATCCACTACAAAAGCTGAGTACATGGCTGCTACTCATGCTTGTAAGGAAGCCATTTGGCTTAAGAGATTGTGTTCTGATGTTGGTGTTGATGCAGAACAAATTACTATTTGGTGTGACAGTCAAAGCACTATTTGCCTTGCAAAGAATCCAACTTTCCATGCCAGAACAAAGCACATTAATGTGCAGTATCACTTTGTGAGAGATATGGTGGAAGATGGAAAGGTAAATTTGGAGAAGGTAGATACTGTGAAGAATGTTGCAGATGCATTAACGAAACCAGTGGGCACTAAGAACTTCATATGGTGTTCAGAGTCTATGGGCCTTTTGGCCTATAGCAGTTAGTTCCTATTATGTTGTTGTTGCTCTTACAAGGTGTTCAACAAGTGGGAGAATGTTAGGAATAAGGTGTCTCAACCTTGGATAATTCATATTCTTATTATTTGTTTTGTAAAATGTTTTTCTTGCAAATAATGTTGATGTGTCGGCATCTTGAATTGTGTATAAGGAGATCATAGCTAAAGCGGTTATGACAAATTCCTATGACACATAAGAGCTATGTTAGGAAGATTCAATGATAGGTGAAGACATGTGGCAACTAATAAATTTGAGTACTGTACACTCTACACTGTACACTCTACCCCAATTTTTTTGGATACTTATTCACTTTTCAAGTAAATAATCAATTAGGGAAAATAACTAGCCAACCTTGTTAAACGTCGAATCGACCCAAACAAAAATAGGCTATTCCTATACATAGGAATTCATCTATGGCAAAGCTTCCAAAAATTAAAATAAACCAATTTAAAAACCAAAAAACCAAAAAACACAAAAATTTCCTTAACAACTTTCATGACAATGTGAACTTCTAAATGTATAGACATGCTCACTGGTCTAATTACATAATGCAAATGAGTTCAGATTTAATAATCTCTGAAAGGATTAATTAAACAACTTAAATAAGGATACATCAACCATATAGAAATGACATTGGTAAAATATGAATGGTTGAATCACTAACTCCATGTACCACTGCCAGGGATATAAATCTTGCATGCTAAATAGCATGATCAAGTGCAATTACATATAATAACATAACCGAAGTAAGAAATGCATTAATCACCTAATTTAACCATTTATTTAATTATATTAAAATAATCTATTTACATCACTCACATTTACATAAAGAATAACAACGTAGGAATGAAGTAAATAACGATAGCATTAAATCCATCACATAACCTAATCAATGATATGCCTAAATACTGGATAACCATATCATCATAAAACATAGTGTCATCTCACAATGGCATCATCATGCAATATGATCAACTGAATAACATAGTAGTCTAACATCTATGATACTAAAATCAAAGTATAACATTTGACCGTCAAGTCCTCTCAAAAGTAAAACATAACATAAGTAACAAATAACTCTCAGATCAAACTATAACAAGGTAAATATATGTAGCACATAACCAAATAATCCAAATGGAAAATCCATTTCTAATCATTTAAGCATTTAATAAAGTTTGATTAAAGAAAAACAAAAAGGCACTTAAAAAACATAAGCAAGCACTATCATAAACATGACTAACCATTGCTACAGGAATCTAGTTCAAGGTAGTAGGTAAAAGTACATAGTGCAATCTCTGCACACATCTCAGGGTAATCGCAAAACAACCTAATGATACCACATTGATCATGGTAACCACTGGCACAAACCTCATTGAACCATAAATCACATCATAACCTCATAAATAAGCTATAATCATAATCAAATCAACTAATATAGAAACATAACTCAAATCATCTCAACAGTGTAGACCACTCATGGTCACAATCATGATCCATCACAACAAAAGATCAACAAGGTTACATCCAATAGGATGAATTATAGAAGTCAAATGGGAGAGGTACTACAATTGTGTTCTTGATTCCTCTTTGTAATTTCTCAAGTAATAATATAGTCACTTAGCAAATATAGTTCCCTTCATTAACCTTGTAACTCGATTAAGGCTTGTGATCTTCAACATATTACAATAATACATGATTGTAAAATAATCAAACCAATATTGCATGACCATTGTCTAGCTCATTAAAGTACCCATTAAATACTTTACATATCAACTCCATATTCATCATACTTTCTTCAAATCCTCTTCATCAATCAAATGATATGGTATTTTCCTAAGTTAGCATAATGTCTAGCCAATTAAGACTTTGACTTCAATAAAAATATTAAAAATGATGTGACTATTTTACATACATTCATAGCATCATCAATTAAAATATCATTTGGGGCTAATACTAACCCCCTCTTTCTAACCTCTCTCTCTCTCTCTCTCTCTCTCTCTCTCTCTCTCTCTCTCTCTCTCTCTCTCTCTCTCTCTCTCCCCTAAGCCATAACACCTTACCCCTCTCTAATCCCCTTGCTCCCTCCCTCTCCCTCCCTATCCCTTCCAATAACCCCTCAATCTCTCTTTTTTTGCTAGTTCTACATAACTTGATCAAGTTTTTAAAAAGTCAATTTGGCTATTGAGATTATATGTATATTATAATCAAGCATTAATAACTAGATTGGGTTATGCATAACCCAACTAGGTTATTACAAAATGTTAATATATAAACTTTTTAATGGCTAATAGTTTTCTTCATTGTGTCCCACAAGGTCCTACTACTATTTCACATTTTTTTCAAGATTAGTTTCATATATGTTTACTATTATTTTCTTCAAAATGATTTACTTGGTCTAAATTCTTATGTATATTTTATTTTATGTTTATTTCTTGTCATTCACCATGTATTTATCTTTTTTTTCACTTTTTTTTTCAACTTCAAAGAATAAATTAGTGATGCAAGCTTATTTTTATTTTATTTTATGCAAGATTATTTTTATTTTTATTTACAAAATTAAAAAACCTGAGCATGCACCTATTTATTGATGTGACAAATGCACCTAATTTGACAAAAAGAAATGTTCAACATGCCCCAATTGGAATGATAATGGAAAATACACCTACTTCAGCTCATGCACCTAATATGACATCTCAATTTTATGTGATGAATAGATGTAATTTAAGTAATTAAAAATGTTGATCATACATCTATGTCAACATCTCCCAGAATAATTCATAGAAAACCAAAATTTATAATTGGCATTGATGAAAATATTTTGAAGCCAATGCATGATAAAATTTTGGAACAAAATTGTAGAAGCCTTGTTAAAAAAATTTGAATAACTATTTTGAAATATTAAATCAATGTGGAAGATGCCAACTTGTTTTTGAATTGCTTAAAATTTTGAAATTTAGAGAGACAAGAATAAATTGGGGGTTAAGAACATCTAAAAATACTAGTGAAAGATTTATTATTAGAAATCTCTTTGATGCATACCAATCCATTGTTTCAAAATCACTCAATAAAGATGATAATGTCACTTGACATTTCCTCACATCAACCATAATGTGAAAGAAAATTACAAAATCTCATATAGTAAGAAAAAAAAGTAATTCATTACGGATAAACTATAGAAAAATAGTAGTAGAAGCCTTAGAGGGGTTACAGAAAATTGAGGATCATAACAATACTTCTTTTCTATCATTCTAGGATAGACTCCCACCTAAGGATAAGAACATTGTTGATGAACTAAGAACATTAATTGAAAACCTTTTGCATGAAAACACAAGGGCTTCACCAAAAAATAGAGGCATTATCAAAAGGAGAATTGGAATGAGAAACTATGATCCACATGCATGATGTAATGTGAATTTATCTTGTGGTTGATTCATCATACATACTCATCTAGTTATGGTTGAGTCATCTTGAACAATAAGTTTGTATGAGCCAACTTACTATCAATAGTAAGTCATTTAGGTGGATTTCCCAAAATAGTAATTTTGAAATATATTTAACATGTAATTATATGAGTCATAGTTACTATTTTTAGAAAGTTACTAAATTTAATAAGTGATCTTAATTTCAAAGTTTGCAACTTGGTTGTTATCTACAACTCAAAGTCATGATTGTTCATATGTTTTTTAACACTTTTGTAACCATGAAAATTTCTAAGAAAAAAATTAAGAGATTGGCTCATGGATTTTTACTAGGTTTTTCCATGTACATATTGTGTTATGTGATTTTTCTAAATTCTATAATTTTCTACACTAGGATTTTTGTCATTTCAATGCAAAACATTATTTGGATATGACTCAACAAAATTTTATGAAATGTTTCTTCAAATATTTTTACAAATTAAAATCAGCCAAAAACATTTTTAGATGACCAAACTATTATATGTTCAAATAAATCACACATGCATGTTGTTATAGGGTTCATGTTGAGTTTTCTATGCATTATGATCTTTATCATTATGTATGTTGTAATTTGTACACTAATGGTATATTTCTAAAATGTGGTTTGCAAGAACCTCCTAACTCATTGAGAGAATTTATTGCAATTGGACTATGTAAATGAGATGATGAGTGCATTTATTATAAGACCATATGTTTGAAAGATTTTTCCCTAATTTTGATGGTTTTCAATAGTCACATAGAATCCTTCATCTAGATAGCACACATTAAATTGATAAGAAACTAGTTACTCTTGGAAAATAAAAGTTAGTTATATATGGTGTTAAAAGGGGAAAAGAATTAAAGAGGTGTGAGTTAGAAAATAGTTATATAAGAATAGCCAATTTTATGAGAATTTCTCAAGAGAATCTAGTTTATGAGTACATACATCATACATATAGAGATAGATGGTTAGATGTGTTACAAGATAGAGTTGTCATTGCACCAAAAGATTGACTTGTCAATGCCCGATACAACCACCAGACTTATAGAACA
Organism: Cupressus sempervirens; assembly: GCA_028749045.1. NCBI lineage: Eukaryota > Viridiplantae > Streptophyta > Pinopsida > Cupressales > Cupressaceae > Cupressus > Cupressus sempervirens. The sequence goes on along the minus strand of CM053792.1, from coordinate 763,021,739 downwards.
CAAGAGGCAGTTAAGCCATGTTATGAATCTTGAAGGTTAATTTTGGTATTTAGTCCAAAAATCCCCCCCTCAAAATTAGCCAAGGAGGTTCAAACCTATGACCACTTTCTCTAATACCACTTATAACAAGCTAGAGTTGTCACTACACCAAATGATCGACCTATCGATGCCTGATACAACAACTAGACTTATAGAACATAGGAGATGGTTAAGCCATGTCATGAATCTCAAATAGAAACATTGACAATTAGTCCAACAATATGAAAATTCAATTTGTGTAAGAAAAATTTTCCCTTGGGTATTATTGTGTTTATTATTGAAATTTTTGAAAAATATACACTAAAACCTCAAAATGAAGTGCAAAAAATAAATTACTACTCTACACAAGTGTCAATTTTTGTATGCATAAAATTCACTTGTGCACATGATAGCACATAGGAGAATGAAAAGATTTTAAGAGAGTATCTCTTCTATGTTAGTGATCGTCAAACTCATTTGCCAAAGTTTTTACAAGGGTTTTTAGAATTTTATATGACAAATTAAGGGAAAGAGATGTAAGATATAACAATTTATACATAATATAGTTAGATAATTCCACTACATAATTGAATAATTCAAGGATGTTATATTGGTTAAATAGGATGAATTGGACAAGTGGGGTGCAACATTTTTGGAATTTCACTAAGTTGAGACATAGAAATGGAGAGCATGATGGTGCTTGAGCATGTGTGAAAAGATATATTAGTAGAGGGGAATTAAAGTATAGAGGTGAAACAACATTAGAAAAGGCAACAACAATTTTTCAAGGGTGTAACTCTATGATGGGCTCAAGTAATATAGGTAAGTCTATGGTTTTCTAGATATTTTTGGTTGATATGTGAACCTAACATTAAAAATTTGTAAGATTGTTCAACAATTATAGGATTAAGTTACATGCATTCATTTAGAAGTTCAAATGCAACATCATTAGCTATTCATACTAGAAAGATTACATTTTTTCTTCTCTTTATGTATCCATATTTTTATGGGATGAATATGTATCAAAAGAGTGGGTTGACCAATGGGCTTGTAGACCTTTGCATCCATTTAATTCATATCAACACCCTACAACACTATAGTTGAACCATGTTGAAGCATCATCAAATTTTTACCATGTATCTAGCCTAGTTGAACTAGGTACTTTATCAATTTAATACTTGATTAAAATGTATTTTTTGTGTCATTTTAGTACAATCTCCATTTTAATTTGTGTATTAACTTATTAGTCCATATAATGCATGTCATATATATGTAGTTATTGCAGGTGATAATAATGAAGAAGGAACTAATTAATTTTTCCCATCGTATTAAGGCTCAAAATAATTGGATAGCTATAGTCATTGATGGTGAGGATATTGAGTACCTAATAGGATCTATCATTTTGATAGGCACATAGCTTAGAAGGTAGTATATTTGTGTATAGTGGATTTTAGACCATTTTAAGTTAATTTATAATGTTTAATGTATCAATTTTGACTTTAAATTATTTTATAATAAGATGTAGGTACCTTATCAAGAATTCTAACACTTGGTTATTTTAAGATTTTGAGATACACAAGCATATTCTTCATTACTCTAACCTTATTGTTGAAACAAATATTGAATTGATAGAGTAGCATGGTAGACCTTTTAATAAAAAGTTCTAGAAAGTTCTTGAATCTGATTACAATGAAATAATTAATACAATAAAGGTTAGAGTTGATCCAGAAGATTCACTTGATTGATTATGGGTTATCTAGCAAAATCATTCTACATATGGTAGAATAATTTTGAGAATTTTTTATAAATCATGTGTAAAATATTCTAACTTTAGAGTGATGTGCATGTTTATATTCCAAATGTTTTATATAAAAATGATAAGATATGTAACATGTGCATATTTAGATGCCAAATTTTGTATGTATAAATCGATAAGAGTTGTAACATGTGCACATTTAGCTACCAAATTTTGTATAAAAAATTGTTAAGAGATATGACATTTGCATATTTTGATTCTTTTTTTTTTTTAATAAAAAAGTAGCTAAGAGATGTAACATTTGAATATTTAGATGTTAAATTCTATATAAACCATAGCTAAGAGATGTAACATGTGCATATTTAGATACTAAATTTTATATAATAAATAAATAAGAAATGTAACATGTGCATATTTGTATAACAATGTCTTGCAATGAAATTTCTTCAATATGAGAGTTGATTCACCTTTAGATAGACATAGCGTAATAGGTTCAGGCATAAAAACATACATACTAGCATTCAAGTACACCTTCAACTGCAATAACTATGAATCCCATTTTATGCTTTTCTTTTCCAAATTACTTAGTGAGTCATATTTTATGCATATTTTATAATGTTTACCTTTCTTGTGCATATTTTATGGTAGAGACATACTATGCATGTTTCCTTCCTAAACACTCTTGACCATTATGATTTAAAAGTGTGATTTGAAAACTCTTTATTTTATTAATCTCTTTAAAAGACTTTAACTATCAACTTGTGACTCATAGGTCTCCTAGGGTACATTAAGTACAATTTGGATCTTGCATCAAAATTTTGGCCTCTTAGGGTTTTATTGGCCTTTACTAGAAAATTTTAGTCCTAGGGTCCTTGCCCCAAGACCCTTAGGACATTTTCACATTACATTATTATAATTTACCATTATAGGCCACAAAATGTGCCAATAGATCTCATAAGATGCCTTCAAATATTTCTTCATGCTTTGGTCCTTTTTATGCTTCCATAGAGAATAGATACCCAAATTTTTTGGTAGGGTATGTTAAAGAGAACTTCATAGTGTCTAGATGCCAATAAGGACCATACCTAGATTAACAAACCCAATTTGACATGGTGGAAGTGTCAATGTATGTCCTTGATGAGAAAAATGTGAAATGACTTATCTGGTCAATATTTACTAAGTGCATCTGAATGAGTTTTGCATTAACAAAAAAGTTATTTCCTTGCAAAAATAACTTCTAGTCTTCAAAAATTGAAGACAGGATAATGTAGAGGGGCCTAACACAACCCCATTTGTTTAAATAGATCTAGTACATGTGCCCCTGTTTGTAAGATATAGTATGTAAAATTTTGGCATTTTTATGCCCTTAAAGAGCATAAGAGACATTTTTGATAAGGTATGTCAATGAGCATTCCCAAGTGGCCAAATGCAAAGAGGTACCATGTCTAGGGTAAACCTACCCAATTGAACATGATGGTAGTATTAGTTCATTCCTATAATGACAAGAAGGTAAAACAACTTAGCTAGTCATTATTTACTAAGGGTCACTGAGCAACAATTGGCAGTGATCTATGAGTGGACATATCTTAGAGCTTGTGTAAGGTATTGATAAATTATGGGGTGCTATAGGATCATGTTTTCAAGGCCTATGGTAATTGATCTCATTTTTAAAAGATCAGGCTTCATGATCATTTGACATCCATTGCTTTCTTGATGCCAAAATTTGTAGTGTTACTTAGTTCAAAAGAGAAAGTTTGGATATCTTTCAAATCATTCATCTCGGGATCAAATCATCTTTTGTGTTAGCCTTGGTTTTCTAGGTAAATTTTGATATCGACTATATTTTTATCATAAAGTCCCTTGAACATTCTTAAGAACACTAGATGGAAGTGTCCCTAAGGGTCACTAAGAAACATTGGGAAATTATCTTTGAGAAGACATATCACAAAGATCATGTGAGGTATTTTACAATGGTCACATTCTATAAGATCATGTGTTTAAGACCTAAAATAATCTATCTTAGTTTTGGCAGATCTGACTTTGTATTGATTTGGCATCCCTTTCTCAATTAATGTCAAACATTATAGTGTTATTTAGTTCTATTAGATTGTGGTGACTGATCAGGAAAGTAATGTACATACTTCATAAATTCTTTGTGGTTCAAAGCATCACCCCCAAAACAAAATTTGGGCCCTATTTTATCGAGATTTTGGGCTGACATGTAATTATTAATTATAAACCTAAAGCAGTTAAAATAATTGTATAAAAGGACTTAGGATTAGGGATTGTTTCATAAGGTGTGATATGAAATTAGTTTTTGCAGCAGTATTGAGCTGTAAGGGATTACAGATTGTAATTAGGTTGTAATCATTGGATAATAAAAATATTGGACTTGTTTTTTGGGGATGTAGCCCAAGGATTGGGTGAACCACGTTAAATCTTGGTGCCTTGTGTTCTTTTTTGTGTGATCTATTATTTTTTGTTATTGGTTATATTTGCATGTAATTGTTATTTTTGTCTATGGTTTAATCCTAACAAGTGGTATCAGAGCCTAGTTGTTTTTCAATTATCCTCTGCAAGAAAGTTTCATGGTTGAGTGGGAGTCTCATAGTTGAGTGGGAGCAAAGGAAGATGAGGGTAATTTGAGGGTTGATAGGTTTAATGGGAAAAACTTCCAGTTATGGAAGATGCAAATGGAAGACTATCTATATCAGAAGGATTTATGGAAGCCGTTGGAAGGAAAAGCCAAGAATCTGGGATCTATGTCAAAAGATGAATGGGATCTTTTGGATAGAAAGGCACTTGGAAGTGTTTGATTATGCCTAGAACCATTAGTGGCATTCAATATTACAAAAGCAAAGACAATAGAAGAATTGATGAAAACCTTAGCAATGTTGTATGAAAAGCCCTCCACTTCAAACAAGGTATTTCTCATGAAGGGTTTATTTAATATGAAAATGGAAAAAGGTGGATCTATTACAGATCATTTAAATGATTTTAATACTATTACTAGTCAATTATCTTCTATGGGTACCAATTTTGAAGAAGAAATTAGGGTTCTCTTGATTTTGTGTTCTTTGCCTAAAAGCTAGAATGGCTTGGTAATGGTTGTGAGTGATTCTATTCCTAGATCTAGTACCCTAAAATATGATGATGTGATTGGTGTTATTTTGAGTGAGGAAACTTTTAGGAAAACGTCAAGTGGATCTACATCAGGGAGTGCTTTGAATGCACAAAGCAGATGTAGAATGACTGAGAGAGGAAGTAATTCTAGAAATCATGGAAAATCAAGAGGAAAGTCAAAGGGGAGGAGGTCTCAATCGAGAGGACTAAACAATTACTGATAATGTGGGAAACCAGGACACAAAAAGAAAGATTTCTAGAATCAAAAAAAAAATGAAGGAGATAAATCAGATGGAGACAAGGAGAAAAATTTAGTAAGTAACAAATCTGAAGAGGATGCTTTGCTTCTATCTTTAGAAAGTGTTGATGATTCATGGGTTTTAGTTTATGGTGCTTCATTTCATGCTACACCTCATAGAGATTACTTCATTGATTATGTCCAAAGGGATTTTGGGCTTGTTTATTTGGGGGATAATGAACCCTATCAAATTGTTGGAAAGGGAAAAAATAAGATTAAGTTGTAGAATGGGAATCATTGGCTACTACATGAGGTAAGACATGTTCCAAGACTGAGTAGGAATTTAATTTCAGCAGACAACTTGGTGATGAGGGTTGTGTAGTTACTTTTAATGATAAAAATTGGACAATTTCAAAAGGTTCCCTTGTAGTAGCAAAAGGTGTGGAAGTAGGCACCTTATATCTTTGTATAGGTCATATTGTTCCTTCTACTTTAATTGTTTCAGAGAAAAGTGAATGTTCAGGAACAATTGTTCTAGTTGAGTAGGGAGAACAAATAGCTACTATAGATTCTGATACAATGTTATGGTACAACAGACTTGGGCACATGAGTGAGAAAGGTATGAAAGTACTTCATTCAAAGAAAGTTTTACCAAGTTTGAAATGTGTTAATATGGATTTCTGTGAAGGTTGTGTGTATGGAAAACAAAAGAGAGTGAGTTTTGCAAAGATTGGGAAGGAAAATATAAGGGAGAAATTAGAGCTTGTGCATGCCGATGTATGGGAACCAGCTCAGGTATCTTCCCTTGGTGGCTCTCATTACTATGTTACATTTATTAATGACACAACTAGAAAAGTATGGGTTTATTTCCTTAGACAAAAATCTGATGTATTTCAAACTTTTAAGAAATTGAAATGCTTGGTTGAAAATGAGACTGGTAAAAAATTAAAATGTCTCAGATCTGATAATGGTGGTGAGTATTGTAGTCATGAATTTGAAGATTATTTCTACACTAAAGGTATTTGTAGACAAAAAATTGTTCCAAGGACTCCATAGGAAAATGGGGTGGCTGAATGCATGAACAGACTATAATGGAATGTGCAAGGAGCACGAGGTTGCATGTTGGGTTGCCCTTACACATGTGGATGGAGGCTATCAATACTATTGTATATTTGATTAATAGAGGTCCCTCTACTCCTTTGGGCTATGGTATTCTAGAGGAGGCATGGACTGGTAAGAAGGTGAGTTATTCTTTTCTCAAAACCTTTGGTTTTGAAGCATTTGCTCACATAGATTCTAAAAATAGAACCAAGCTAGAAGCTAAGTCAAAGAAATGTGTATTTTTTAGATATAGAATTAATGAGTTTGGTTATAGGCTTTGGGATTTTGAAAATCATAAAATTGTAAGAAGGAGGGATGTCATATTTAATGAGAAAGTTTTGTACAAAGATCTATTGTAACAACATGAGAAGAAAGAAGATGATTATGTAGTGTTGGATGATACTCCAAAAGCTAATGTTTTAGTCATTCCTCATAATGTGCAACAACCGCAACAACAAATACCACACACACCAGTGAATATTAGATGGTCAACAAGGTAAAGTAGACCTCCACAAAGATGTTCTCCCTCTTTGTATTTTATTTTACTTACTGATGCTGGTGAATATAAAAGTTATGATGAAGCTATGTAGGTGGATACTAAGATTCAGTGGGAGTCTACAATGAAAGATGAAATGGACTCTTTGCTAAAGAATAAGACATGGGATTTGTGCAAGTTGTCTACAGGTAAAAAGGTTTTACAAAATATATGGGTTTATAGGTTAAAAGAAGAAGATGGAGGTACAAAAAGATTTAAAGTCAGGTTAGTTGTAAAAGGATTTTCACAAAAAAAGGGAATTGATTTTGATAAGATATTTTCTCCTATTGTTAAAATGACTTCTATCCATACTATTTTAAGTTTAGTAGCTACTGAAGATTTTCATTTAGAGCATTTGGATGTTAAAATAGCCTTCCTTCATGGTGATTTGGATGAAGAGATATATATGGCTCAGCCACAAGGATTTGTGGTCAAAGGTAAGGAGAACTTACTATGCAAATTGAAGAAAAGTTTATATGGCTTCAAGCAAGAACCTCGGCAATGGTATCTGAAATTTGACAGTTTTATGCATGAGCATGGTTAAAATAGGTGTCAGTCAAATCATTTTGTCTACTTTAAGAGGTTGGATGATGATAGCTACATTATTTTATGTTTATATGTTGATGATATGCTTGCAGTTGGGTCTAACATGGATCACATTAAGGGGCTAAAAAGCCAATTAGCACATGCATTTTCTATGAATGATTTGGGGGTAGAAAAAAAAATCCTTAGTATGAAGATTTGTAGAGATAGGAAAAATAGAACATTGATGCTATCTTAGGCTGATTATGTTGAGAAGGTGTTGCAACATTTATTTATGGAGAATGCTAAAGCTGTTAGCACACCTTCACTTGGTCATTTGAAATTGACTAAGGAGATGTGTCCCAAGACACAAGAAAAGGAGGATAAGATGTCCAAGGTACCCTATGCTTCAGTTGTAGGAAGCTTGATGTATGCTATGGTATGTACTAGGCCAAATATTGCACATGTAGTGGGAGTTGTTAGCAGGTGTATGAGTCATCAAAGCATTGAGCATTGGAATGCAATCAAATAGATTCTCAAATATTTGAGAGGAACATCATATATGTGTTTACACTTTGGGGGCTCTACTATTGATTTATAGGGCTATGTTGACTCTAATTTGTCAAGGGATATTGATACTAGGTAGAGTACTACAGGTTACATCGTTACTATTGGTGGGGTAGCCATGAGCTAGGTTTCTAGGTTAAAAAAGGTCAATGTGTTATCCACTACAGAGGTAGAGTATGTAGCTGCTACAGAGGTAGCCAAGGAGATGATATGGCTTTAGTTCTTCTTGTAATAATTGGAACATCTTCATAAGGATAATTATTTGTTCATAGATAGTTAGAGTGCCATTCATCTTGCAAAGAATTCAGCTCTACATTCAAAGACCAAACACATATAGTTGCAATACCATTTCATTCGGTTAATTTTGGAGGATGGCCAATTAAAGCCAGAGAAGATACATACCAATGACAATCTAGTAGATATGTTAACAAAGGTAGTAACAAGGGAGAAACTGAACTCCTCTTCAGCTTTGGTTGGTCTTCTAGACTGAATATGAATAAAAGAACAGTATAGTCCAGGGTGGTTTGATCCAGTGGGAGCCCCATGTGGTTGCAGTATTGCTACGAGATCAATCTCCAAGTGGGAGATTGTTGTTTAGTGTAGAGCCTGATCAATCCCCAAGTGGGAGATTGTTAGATTGTGGTGACTAATCAGGATTTTGGGCCGACATATAATTATTAATTATAACCCTAAAGTAATTAAAATACTTGTATAAAAGGGCTTAGGGTTAGGGATTGTTTCATAAGGTGTGATGTGAAATTGGTTTTTATGGCTGTATTGAGTTGTAAGGGATTACGGATTGTAATCGAGTTGTAATCACTGGACCATAAAAATATTGGACTTGCTATTTCGTGGACATAGCCCAGGGATTGGGTGAACCATGTTAAATCTTGGTGCCTTGTGTTATTTTCTGTGTGATCTATTATTTTTTGTTATTGGTTATATTTGCATGTAATTGTTATTTTTGTCTGTGGTTTAATCCTAACAAGTTCAAATGAGAAAGTATGGATATCTTTCAAACCATTTATTTTAGAATTGAATCATCTTCTCCATTATCTCTAGTTGGATGAGTAAATACTTGTGCCAACCTCATTTTACACATGGAGTTCTCAAACATTCTTGAGAACACTAGACCAAATAATCCCTAAGGGTCATTAAGAAACATTAGGCAATGATATTTTAATATGCATGTCTCAAAGCTCATGAAAGGTATAAAAAAGTGGCAAAATGCTATAGGATTGCATTATCAAGACATACAATAACCTATCTTAGTCTTGGGAGATCTGACTTTGTATTCATTTTGCATACCTTTGTCTCTTTTTTTCTAGAAGTTGTGGTGTTTCTCAGTTCAAATGACCAAGGTTGTATATCTTTCAAACCATTTGTGCTCACATTGAATCATCCTCTTTATAAATTCTCATTGATTAGGTAAATATTTGTACCAACCTTGTTTTGGCCATAGAGTCCCTCAAACATTCTCAAGCACACTAGACAGAAGTATCCCTAAGAGTCATTAAGAAACATTAGCAAGTGAACTTTGAGTGGGAATATCCCAAATACCATGTAATATCTCAAAAAATAGTCAATTTCTATAGGATTGTGTTGTCAAGGGCTATAATAGCATATCTCATTTTTGGAAGATCAGCCTTTGTGTTGATTTGGCATCCCTTTCTCGCCCACTACCAAAAATTGTTGTATTGCTCAATTCAAATGAGTAGGCTTGGATATCTTGCATACTATTGATATTGGAATCAAATCATCCTCTTCCTTAGCTTTGGTTGGCCATATAAAGTTGGCTCTAACCATATTTTGGGCACAAAGTCCCTCAAATATTCTTGAGCACACTACACATAAGTGTCCCTTAGGATCACTAATGGTCTATTTGTATAATTTTATAATTTGATACAAATACACAAAATCATTACATATTTTTAATTTTCAAGTCTTATTACTTCAAAATAAGTCAATATGAGTTTGATTATATTATACATGCCATAATGACTTTGATAAATAAGTTATATTTTAATATTAAGTAATAATCATTCACGTGTTTGATTAATTGCAAGAAAGTAAGACGAATTACAAATTTTTATGCTCACAATAAAAAAATTGGATGGGAATTCAAGTTTAATCGATATCAAAATGGAAAATATCATGCTATATCAATAATATAGTTTAAAAATGATTCCATCTCATAGGTCAATGTTGATATATGTAATACAAATATAAATTCCCAATGTATGCAATATAAATTTTGAATATATACAATAGAAAAGATGAATACATATAAATGGCATGCAATTCCCACAACTACATCTATATATATCTATCAATATCTATGACTCTAATGGATCATAAAAAATGAGCCTCTTTGAAGTTGTATGTGACTTGCCTAGTGTCTAAACAAGAAGAATTAAAATGTTATATATAATATCATATCTAAAAATAATATGAAAATAACTAAAAGTTGGGTTGTAATTTGTTGGTTTTTAAATTGTTGAGTATTGGATCTCTTTGTTCTATACTTGGACTAAATGATAATAGTAATGGGATCCTTCATCTATGAGTAGGGATCCGAACAAAATGATGAGTTAAAGAGATGATGGGTAGTCTCGAAGGTGTATGTAAGAGGAAATACAAAATGAATATAAAAGTTGAGAAGTCAACATATATGAATAAACCAAAAATGCATGAGCTAATAATAGAATGTGTACTGAAGAATCACATGGATTTCCTATGTTGATAGATGACACAATGTTGGTAAATAGTTTTCCCCTCACCTTGATTTGGTTTTACACTGACTCCTTATGCCCAAGGTGATGAGAAACAAGTTGTCTCTAATAGATTGGATTAATGTACTCCTATGTCACTAATCCTTGAATTGAAGGGTACAACTCCCCTATATGTATTACATACTTAGAATGATGTTTTTAGTAGATCAAAAGGGTGACTAGGGATATGTTCTTAACCTAAGAGAAGAAGAGGCTAACCAAATTACTCATAGACATAAGCAACCTAGCAAAGGTTTTAGGTCTAACACTAGCTCTACTCCTAAATGCATCTTAGACTATGGGATGCAAGGAGATGTGGTAGAAGAAGAACATCCATGACCCTAAGTGGCTCTCTAACTAGTCAAGGTTACCCAACACACTTCAATCCTAACTTCACATCACAAATGCATGATGTTATGCAGGTCTGAAAAAGAGCAGAAATACCTATGAAAGATAGCACTCTGACTACCAATACTACTAACACTCTAATTATCCCAAATACTAGTAGCTTCACAAGTACTTTTCCTAAAATTCTAGAAAGATTAATCTACATGCATGTTAGTTCAATGGGCAAGAGATAATGAAAAGAAGATTAGAAATATTTATCCTAACTCAGATCAAGAGATCACAACTTTTACTCCTAAACATCAATAAAATCTTCCATCCTATACAACTTTTCAATTCTCACTCAACACTTGGAAATGCAAGGGGAAAAGTTGACCAAAATTTTCAATCCTTTCTATTAAGTTGAAAAATTACATATATAGGTCCCCTTGTCCTCGAGCAGTTCCAAGTGACCCTACCAATTTAGAACTTCTTGAGGATGTTGTATACCAACATTCATCAGTTACAAAAGCATGTAGAGCATTTGAATCACCTTCCATATCATCAGTTTATAGTTATAATTACATATCATAGAGAATGACGAAGGAAACATGGTAGAATTAATGAAATTCCCATTGCAGAGCTTTCCAATCATTTGTGTGACACTCCAAGGGTTAGGTTTTGATCTTTAGACATTTTCATGGAAACATAACATCTCCTCTAGCTTCTATAGGCTTTGGATCATCAAGAATCCTCCTTGAAATTAATGATATTCTTCTTTGGATTTGTAACATTTACCTTAGCACCAAAATTTTTATTTCATATCCTAATAGTCATAGCAAGTTTGAATCTTCATTGTCAATCTTCGATGATTCATTTCACCATAGCACATAGTGAAGAACTTCATATCTGGCTTCCTTTACCCATTGCCATAACTATTTTGACAACATCATCAGTCATCACCACATCCAAATACATGGCTTCCTAACTATTGATGATCACCATAAGTTATAGTGATATACCTTCCTTTATTGATAGTTTCCATATAGAAAATATGCCTTCTAAGCACAATGATTAACCCAATCATTATATTCTATAGTGATGTCATATGAATGCATGAAATCTGAGCTATCAGTCATCATCACAACATCTTACTACTAAATTCATCCTCTGATAGCATCATTGCTATAGTATATAGTGATACCCTCTCTTTTGTGTATTGTGAGCTCAATCTCCACATTGATATGACCTATGTCGATAATTTCATTGTCCATCGATATAACTAAGTTTTTCTCATTCGACTTGCCAATGATTGATGAAGGTTTTGGTGATGGACATTTCTCATCGCTCATTGTTGTAATGAAGCTTTGTCTCCTATTCTTAGCAATAAACCTAATTGCTATAACCTATGGTGATACTTCTTTCACATCGTAAATAGCCTCCATGCTATTGTCATAGGACATATAGAAGTAGAAACCTTCATCTTTAGTAACAAGAAGAAAAACTCAAGGTTGTTCATGATTGACCAATTTCCAAAGTACCTAGGTATATTATTATAGCTTAGTAAATATTACTTGATGCAAGAAACTATAATATGAAAATACACAACTACCGAGGATTCAAGATGTCTCATACTATTGGTAGGAGCCATAGCCTATGATAAATTAGCTAGTATATTTTTCTACATCATAAAATTCAAAAATGTAATAGTTGAACAATACTAGACAAAAAAATGCATGGACTAAAAAATAGATAGGTACTGGAGCTTGAGATGGATCTTGTGTACTAGTAGGAGGCACAATCAATAATGAATCAGTGTTGATAGGAGGCACAACTTGTATAGTAAGTGATAAAAATATTAGTGTTGTAGATAGGGATTTGTAAATGGAGTAAAAAACAAATATGCACTAGAGCCTGAGTTGAATCTCTTGTATTATTAGTAGGCACAACCAATGATGAATTAGTTCTAGTATGAGGCATAAACTATATGAAAAGTGATAAAAATGTTAGTATTGTAGACATAGGTTTTAAGGATTTATATATATATTTTAATAAGAAATCTAATGTTAGCATAGAAGACGTAGGTGCTAGGGATTTGTTCATGCATATCGCTAGCCTGTGTTGTTTTTGACCCCATATGTGATGATTGATACTCCTCAAAAAATGAATTGATAAAGGATCTATAGGAAGTATTGAATTGTATTATAATAGATAAAAGATAATTAACACAAGTTAATAAACCAATATATTGAAAATCACTATAAAACTAAAAAAATACATGTACTTATTTATAAATACAAATGTTTAATATGTATACAAAAAAAATGTATATTGTGACTTCAAATGCTTGTCCTATACTCATAGTAGGAAACACAACTGATGAGGAAGCCCTGATAATTTCTTGGATGAAAAAGTATAACATGTTATGACGGTGATGAAATTTAATTGAAATTAAATATCAAAATTTCACCTCTTCCTTGGCATGAACATTAGTAGTGTAAGCTACATTCATCAACTCTATAAAAATCAATTGTTTTTGCATATATAAAAAAACATTAAGAACATATTCATCAAAATTGAGTACATGTATATTCTCATTCATAAAAAATTCAAAAAATATACTTAACGTGTATTTAACACTTTTTTTGTGTTTGGGTGTTCTCCCTAATTTCTTTTTCTTTTTGAGTAACCTCAAGCTACGTGGGGCAACCTAATGTAGAAACAAAAATAACATAAGATGAATGAATATGATACAAAATGATTTCCATTAAAATTTTAAACTTGTCAAATGTGAAAGATATGATACCCCAAAGCTCTCTAGGCCAAAGTTAATGGAATAAAATGCAACATTATTAATTTGAGAAATTTGAGCCCCTGATAGCCCTATAAAATAGTGAAGAGAATTGTTGGAAATAAGAGGGAATGTTATAAATGGGAAGGATGGGGACTATGAATGAATACTTGAAGGATACTTATGTCTTTGGAACACTTGGGAGCACCTAGGACTTGCAAGGATATGAGGAAGGTCACATGGTTGAATATGAATACTTGAAGGCTACAAACACCTATGAGGACCTTAAAAAATATCAAAGGGGAGAATACAATTAGATGCACATGATTTGAAGACACAGAAGGTCCATGAAAATCACAGGCCATGATTTTTTTGTCCATTCAAGTATCCATTGATATCTAGATTGTGGCATGTTGGGTGTTTATGTAGGGGTTTGCCTTATTCAACCCCTCATATTAGTTATTCGCACCTCAACATATAGCCAATTTGAATTTTTAATGTGTGTGATGCTCATGTATGATCTTCGAATGTGCAAATGTAAGGATCCAAATCCTTATATCCAAAACCCTAGCATTAAGTATTGTACTTTAATGTAAATGTAATACAAATAGATAGATATGAGGATAACATAGAAAGAATACCAAGCCCCCAAGGCTAAACTAGTATAGGCCATAATCATGATCTATATTTACTACTCCATAATTGAATCTTCAATGCTCCAATTGAATGTGAAGAGGAAAATGATGAATTCAATTTCTTCAAAGGATGTTTCCAAGCCTCATTTCTTCCACCTTACAAATGTACTAAGACAAATTGGGATGCATGCAATGGCTTGTCCACATGAGTAATTCTTTCTTGATCTTGCTTGAGAATAAGTATGCTTTATTGCTCGATAGTCTACATGCAGATGATTCATGCCAAGTGAGATCAATTAACGATGTTAATATAGAATTTAGATTAATTTCCTCAAGTATGTCAACTAGGATCAAATACCTAATTCTAGACAAAGCCCCAATGAGTTTACAACTACTAGGACCCAAACTTAGACCAAATTAGGGGAGAACTATGCCCCAAAAGGGCCAATCAGGGGTGAAATTTATCCCTAGTTGGTTAGGAGTGAGTTGTATCCAAGAAGTGTAGAATCCCTTGGGACTATATGAAGACTCCAAAACATGTCTTGAAATCTAGAATCAGGTTTGAACTCTAAGGAAATCATATTAAGGTGTAAAAAAGGGGTTAAGTTGATTAGAGAGAAAGGAAAGAGGAGGACCTAGAAAGATAGATCCTACCTTGAGTTTTTGTTGTAGAAAAGGAATACCAAGGAGGACTTATTTGGTCTTGCATCCTAGGCTCTATTCTTGAGGAGTATACGTGAGAGACTTAAATGAAATTCTATCATTTATATAAATTAGGTGCTAAACTATCATAAATTGAAGTGCTTCCAATTTAGGATGATACAGTTAGAAAAAAAAGGAAACTATGTTATGATTATAAAACACCATGAGTGGATCATTTTTACTATTTTATAGTAGTATTTTGTTCTAGTAGTGATTGAGTGATTATGTATTATGAAAAAAACATGTTAGTTTGTAGTCACACCCTTTGATTTGCATATTTATATGGATACCAAAATCAATGTTGCAGGGGCACCAAGACTTTTAATAAGGACCAAAGAACCTTGGAGGAGGCATGAAGACTTGTATAGAAGTCACAAGGTCAAAAGGATATTCCTAGAGCCAATTGGGTATGTGCAGGATTGTAGGGGTCCAAAAAGTGGTGATGTGAAAAAAAGTACCTTTGGAGCTTCCAAAAATGATTCTAAATCTGCTCTAAATTTTTCCCCCCAAGACTATCACCATATAAAATTGAAGTATCCTTTCCAAATTGCATACTCAATATTTTTGGTATCCAATTTAAAATTAGATACCCAAAAATATCAAGTACCCAATACTTGTTGTAATGCCCCGCTTAGAGATCCTCAAAACAAGGATAAATAAAAGCCAAGATTTTTATATTAAAAAAAAGTATGAAAGAACATGACCATAAACATAAAAGGATCACAAATATCACATTGAAACACTTTAACCAACTATCCTAATAACTAAAAAATCTCCAAATGTTGCTACTAGCTAACATGCTCAAACTGAAAGAAGAAAACCAAAGAAAATAATAGAATAAATAACCTTTGATCTATCAAATCCTAGAAAATTAAGAAATCCTAAAGGGTACTCAAAATGCCAAATTGTGTTCTCCAAAAAATAATAGAGATCCTCATGTTTTCCACATGACAAAATCCAATTGATAGTCACACATGAGGAAGTGTACCAGGCCATGCAAGGAACTACCATTTCACATGAAGAAGTTCTTGGCCCAGCCACCACAACCACTACACTAGTGTTAAGGCTCATGTGATGAAGTGTAAGCAACCATGCAAATAAATGGAAGCCTCCATGTGAAACATCAAACTCTTGCATGAGTGAGTATAATCTCATATGAGGAAACATAATGGCAAGCATGGAAAACCATAAAAATAAAAAAATAGGGAAAAAAATTCCTCCACAATAGGGATTATCAGATCCAAAAATTTAGGCTTGAACACTCTAACATAAGAAAGGCATAATAGAAAAGAAATTAATCATCTAAAACATAGTAGTAAAGGAAATGTACTGAAAGCAACATTGCAATGAACAAAAATAACTAAATTCATGTGTGGTTCCTACCAACCATAATAGCATCATGAGACCTTGAAGGTCCTAGCCATCCCTCATGCATAACATCCCAAACTACTGACTAGATAATCAGAGCTGTCTTATGAGGATGTTGCTACTAAAATGTACTTACATCATAAGAACAAGGAATCTAACATGCTAATCTAGTAAAGCAATAGATATTCCAACTAAGTAAATCACATCATCTAATCATATGCTAAACATCATAATATAGGAATGCATCAAATAAACTAACATCATCTAAACATGATATCCAAGCATTGTAAAGAAAGCATAATTCAAAAGGGAGCATACTCCATAATCCTATATATAACAAGTAAAACATCAAGCATTGGTCACACTGGAAGAATAGACCTTCTTTGCACACCGGTCCCTAGTAGTGGTATAGTTATCTAAGCCTCCCAACTACATAAAACCCATAGGTCCACTCCCACCATGCTGATGGAGAAAATGATCCAACCACAAACACACATAAAGAAAAAATCCATGGCTAACATTCACCCCAAATAGTAAAGATGACTAAAACCAAGAACATGATACAATGCAAGTACTATAGGTCCTAGTTAGACACTCAATGGGTAACTATGTAGGGACTTACTGCATGGAGAGCCTCTTAGCATTAGATAGCCCAAGCTCAGTATCATGCGAGCTCAACTTCCCAATAGAAGGATCTCATACTATGTCCTTTTATTATCTCTGTTTTATTACCTAGTATTTTATTTAGTTATCACTTGATTAAAATTTCTTCATGCCAACCCTCTAGTGCAATAAAAACTAGGCTATGAGATAGAAGCCCCCTTCATGTGGTGCTGCCCTACCCTACCCATGCTCATCCACTGATGAGTGACCATTGGCATGCATGTTCCCAGCCCAACCCTAAATGAACATAACTCAACCAAAATACAAATGTGAGATTGGGCCTCATAAGTCACCTAAAAAATGTGTGCACATATACTCGTGTGTGGTGCACTCCCATCACAAAGATTATAACACAAGGTTTGAATGAGAACACAAGAAAAATAACACTCACCCAACTTACAAGCTTAGGAGGGTGGATATGAAATGCATCCTAATGTAACATAAAAGTACAATGATTCTTTGAATTACATCCTATGGATGATCCAATTCCATGACCAAAATCATGCCAAGAAAACTAAAGAAAATTAGGAGACGTGCAAATTAAGGTAAAAACCCCAAAGCTCAAAAACTTCAAAATTAAAACCCATTTGGTCTTAGGTCAAAAAATCTATGAAAATCCAATACAAATCAGGTTTAGACACTATATGTAAAAATAGCTAGCATAATGGTGAGAAACCCCAAACCCTCATCCTAAAAAATGGGAAAACATCCATACTAGACAAACCAAGCAAAACTAGTAGTCAAAAATGAAGGGGAAGACTAGTTCTCAACCTCCTAAAAAATAAATACCAAAAATGGAAATATAAATAGAGTTGAAATATGAAAATGGGAGGGCCTACCTAATAGCCAAAAGAGCTAAAATGAGAATCAGCTAGATAAAATAAATATCTCATGGAAGCTGTTGAATCCAATGACACTAATCTTGCAAAGATCCCATTCTCATAGCTCTCACAATAAATTGAAATGCAATCCTCCAAAAGAGGATTTTGATAAACCCTAAACAACCCAAAGTCATAGAAATTCCTTAACATCTTTTGCAACAATGTGAACCTCTAAATGCATAGACACACTCATAGATCTAGTCAGATAATGTAAATGAGCTCGAATTTATCAAATCATAGGAAAGTTTAATTAAGACACTTAAATAAGACATGTTAACAGTGTAGGGATGACATTGGTAAAATATGAATAGTTGAATCACTAACTCCATGTGTCACGGCCAAGGATATAAATTATGCACACTAAAACACATGATAAAGTGCAATTGCATACAATAACATAGCCAAAACAATAAATGCATTAAATAACCTAATTTAAAAACTTATTTAATTATACTGAAATAATTCATTTACATCACTCACATTCACATAAAGCACAACAAAGCAAGAATGAAGTAATTAACCATAGCATCAAATCCAACATATAACCAAATTAGAAATATGTCCAAATACGAAATAACTAAATATCATCATAAAATATATTGCCATCTCAAAATGGTATCATCATGTAAATATTATCAATTGAACAACATTGTAATCTAACATCTATGATACTGAAATCAAAGTATAACATCTGACCCTCGGGTCATCTCAAATGTAAAAAATAGCATGAGTAACAAGTATCTCTTAGATTAAAATATAACAAGGGACAAACTACAAACATGACAGGTACTACATCCTCCCCTAATAGGCATAAGCTTACTCCTAGAAGCTTGCATAAAGATAGGGGTACAAATCTTTGAATTGTGTAGCATATTCCCAAGAAGAACTCTCATGGCTTGGGTCCCACTAAACCCTTACTTTCTCTATGTCCTGACATCTCAAAGTTAGTCTTCGATGCTGAAGGATACAAATGGGCTCCAAAGAAAGTTGCTTGTACTCCACCTATAAAGCATCCCAATAAATAGCATGGGTCACATTAGGAATATACTATCACAGAGAAGAAACATAGAAAACATTATAGATGTGCGATAGGCTAGGTAGGAACACTAGTTGATAAGAAACAGGACTGATCCTCTCAAGGACCTCAAATGCTCTAACAAAATGTGGGATCAACTTAGAGCATTTCCCATAACAAATGGGGCTCTTCCTCAAATGCATTCTCAAAAACACCCTATGACCAATAGAAAAGTGATAATCCAACCTATGGGCATTTGCATACTTCTTATGCCTATCCTAAGCAGTAACCAAATGCTTTCTAATACAGACAACCTACTACTCCATATCCTAAAGTATCTTTGGACCTAGAAGGACTTGGTCCTCCAATCAATCCCAACTCAAAGGGGTACAACACAGTCTATTGTGCAAGGCCTGAAAAGGTGGCATGCCAAGAGAACTATGATACCCATTGTTATAAGAAAACTCAATAAGGTATAAATAATCTTTTCACTTCACCTGCTTATCCATCACATACATGCAAAGCATATCTTCCAAAATATGTCTGACCATCAGTCTCTAGCTGATAAGCCAAACTAAAATTGAGTTGTGTGCCCAAAACATGATGGAGAGACATCCATAATGCTAAAGTAAACACTAGATCTCTGTCCAAAATAATTTGATGAGGGATCCCATGCAAATGAACAATATCCTCCCAGAAAACATGTGCTATAGAAGTTTTTTGGGATGTCTTCATGGGTGAAAAATATGCTACCTTGGACAACTTGTCCACTATCACCATGATATAATCATGTCATCATGATGACATAGGCAACCCCATTATAAAATCAATAGATATCATATCCCATTTGCACTAGGGAATAACATGTGACTACAAAAGATCCATCAGATCCTAATACTCTACCTTCACTCTCTGACACTCAAGACATCAAGCAAAAAAATCAACAACATCATGCCTCATTCCTTCCCAAAAGTACAATTTTTTGAGGTCAACATGCATCTTCTTGACACTCGGATATGTGGAATACAATGCATGATATGCTTCTAAAAAAACCAAGGTATGAAGATCACTTGACACTGGTACATAGATACACCTCAAGTGTCACAGTAGTCCATCAAACTCAAAAAAAAACCTGAAAACCTCCCATCAAGAGTACATCTAGACTTGATCTCCACCCTCACCTCTTGATACTAGGTGTCACTAGGCAAGACCTCCAAGATAAGACCTTGCAAATCTACTTCCAAGAACAAAACCGATATCATATGTCACCTCCTACTCAATGAATCTATAAAAATATTCTCTTTCCCTCTAATGTAGTGAACATCAAAGTCATATTCACATAGGAACTCCATCCAGTGATGTTGTCATGTATTCAAGTTTGGCTGAGAAAATATATACTACAAGGTTTGATGATTGCTATGCAACTCAAATCTATGTCCCAAAAGGAAATGCCTCTAATGAACAAGAGCATGCACCATAGCCATAAGTTCCAAATCATGAGTGGGGTATTTAAGCTCATGGTCCTTGAGTTTTATAGACTCATATGCAATCACTTGACCATCCTACATCAAAACCACACCCACGCCTTCCAACAAAGCATCTATGCAAACCATAAAATCAAATATAGGGTTAGGCACTGCAAGGACTAGTGCACTAGTTAAACACTCCTTAAGAGTGTTAAATGTTGCCTCACACTAGTTTGACCAAGCATACTTCTTTCTTTTCCACTGAAGAGAAGTGATGGGATGAACTACTTATGAAAAATCCTTCACAAAAAGAGGGTAATAACCCACCAATCCCATGAAACTACAAACCTCTAAGACATTAGTGAGTACCGGCCAATCCATGATAGCCCAAATTTTTTGTGGATCCACCAAAATGCCATCACCAATGATGATATTCTCCTAATACCTTACCTCCAATTGGAAGAGCCCACATTTACCCAAGTTTCCATACAAATGATGATCTTGCAAGCACTACAACACTTGGTGTAAATGGACTTCATGTTCTTCAATAGTATTCGAATAGATCAATATGTCATCCAAGAATACAATGACACACCAATCAAGGTATGTGAAAAATACTCCATTCATCAAACTCATAAAAATTGATGGCACATTGGTTAACCCAAGGGGTACAACTATGAACTCATAATAGCCATATCATGTATACAAAGTTGTCTAACGAATGTCTCCCTCTTCAATATGAAGTTGATAGTATCTCAACTTAAGATAAATCTTTGAGAACACTCCCACTCCCTTCATCTAATCAAACAAGTCATCTATGCTTGGCAAAGGGTAATGGTTCTTCATCGTCACCTTATTCAACTATTGGTAGTCAAAGCATAAATGCAATGATTCATCTTTCTTCTTTACAAAGATGATTGGTGCACCCCACGAGGATACACTAGGATGAATATGGCCCTTGTCCAACAATTCCTCCAACTAAAATCTAAGCTCACTCAACTCTTGAATAGTCATGCAGTAAGGAGTTCATGAAATCAGCTCTACTCCTGGTATGAGATCGATCAAAAAATTAATGTCATGCTACCATGGCATACCAAGTATCTCATCAAAAAAAACATATACATACACACAAAGGAGTGTTTGATCATCAAGTGTCACCGTACAACTCTTAACTTCCTCAGGATCACTGATAGAAACAACAAACATCTGACATCCCTTCTATACACTTTTCTTTAGC
This sequence comes from Cupressus sempervirens, assembly GCA_028749045.1. Lineage (NCBI taxonomy): Eukaryota > Viridiplantae > Streptophyta > Pinopsida > Cupressales > Cupressaceae > Cupressus > Cupressus sempervirens. Next base: position 763,000,026 of record CM053792.1, on the reverse strand, counting down.
TGATTAGTTAAGATTATTCAAAGTGTGACTAGTCTCTAAACCCCTAAAAGTTCCACCTACCCACCTGTGTCATCAACACACTATACCAACTTACAACAACAATCTATATTTTCTTAATGGATGACTAACTAATCCATGCCCAACACAATGTCATACAATCCTAGATGTAGGATACAAAGAACCATTGTGGTGGTGAAGGTACCCAAGTTTAAACTACAATCACAAACTAAGGAGTCTACTACCACTTTAGATCCTATGGCTAACTCAACTTGCCACCTATCAACTTAACATGCTACCAATAGCCCACATCTTTGAACAAGAGATGGTGAGATAAAAGAATCTAAACCACCTAAGTCAAATAATATTGAAGATGAAATACCTTGAAACATACATGTAGCCTCAACTATGGTACCCTGGTCCTTAGCATGACAGTTATCAACTGTCATAAACACTCGATGGTTTCTACCAGCATCTCCCATAGTAGGCTCTGATCTAGCTATACCTCTACCAGGTCCTAAAGAAGGTTTAATAGGAAATCCCAATTCTTTATGGCTAGGCTAGCCATAAGAATAATAGTTTCCCACAAATCTGGAAATAGTTCCACAACCACCCTGAGCAACACTAGAATATGGTTCACTTCCCTTGCTAGAGTTTTGTTGACTACTTTGTGGAGGGTGATCCAGCTGAGACTTTTGTCCATGGCTCTATTCATCCCCTTTCTTCCTTGAGGTACCCAAAGAATTTCCACCTTTGGTCCAATACCCTCATTGATGACCATGACATTTACCACCCTAGGAGGGTGTTGATTGGGTTTGGCCCTTTCTTGCAAATTGAAGAGCCTATACATCTTTCCCTAAATTTCATCCACTATGGCTCTAAGAGCATAATTTTCCACTAAACCCCCTAGTCACATTGCTTTCAAGAATTCTTTCCTTCTCTACAACAAGAGAAAGTGTTCTTGACTGGTGAACATGTACATCTCTAATGATAGAGTCCCTAAGGCCCCTAACAAAATGTTGGGTAAGGACTACTTCATCATGATAGAAACTTGAATACTGCCTTAACCCAAAAAACCACTTCTCATACTGATCCACTAACATATTCCCTTGTTTGAGCTCATGGAATTCATCAATATGAGCCTTACAATACTATGAAGAAAGTAATTTCTCCCTTAAGCTCTCCTCAAAGGTCTCCCAAGTGAGATCCACCACATTGACATGGAGCTTATCACTCTCCATATCCCACCATATAGATCCATGGTCTCTCAATTATGTGATAGCACAATGGGCTTTTATGTTGCTTCTATAGGGTAATAAGGAAAAGAAACACCCCATATCTAGTAACCAGGTCTCAATCTTGAGTCTTGTCCCTTGGCCATCAAATAGTGGTGGTTTAGACCTTTGAAGTTCCTACATCAGCTCCACCTAGGTAAAGTCATCGTCATCTCGACCATAGCCCCTCCATCGGTGCCTTCTACTACCAAGTGGTGTATGAGAGTGTTCAAACTCTTGGTCATGTTCCTCATCTTCCCTATGATCTAACCTATGGGAATCTCCATGATGAGATCCCTCTTCCTGACCACCATTGCATTGGTTCTCCTCTACATAAAGCCCCAACTAATCAAGGATCTCTTGTAGCACCAGCATCAATGCCCCAATGTCACCCTAATTATTGTTAATATGTTCTTCCCCACCAAACTAACATTCTTCCTCCTAGGGTTCCTCTTCATGGTTATTTCATATTTCATCAATTGGTGCCCTAACCACTAGGTCTACATGCATGAGGCATCACTAAGGAATCACAAGATAAGGATCAAAAACATATGTCACAATCTTAAAGTCACAAGCATGAACCACAATGAGATATCAAAATAAAATAAAAAAGATAAAAACATAAACACTAAAAACAATAAGATAGTGGAAGCATCACACAGAGATCCCACTGTTACAACATGGGCTCTGATACTAGATGTAATGCCTCACCAAGAGATCCTTGGAATAAGGATAAATAAAAGACAAAAAATAAAAATTAAACAAGTATGGAAGCACATGACCTTAGGGATGTTACGCATCATTATGCTTGTCATTTTTGCATACGATGTCTTAACCTAAATTTTATTGGATTTTCATGGCTTTTGTGCCCTAAGACCAAATGGGTTTTAATTTAAAAAAATTTGAGTTTTGAGGTTTTTACCTCAATTTGTGTACCACCGAATTTTCTCAAGTTTTTTTGGCATAATGTTGGTCATGGACTTGGATCATCCATAGAATATCAATCAAACCATTTTTTCGCTTTTATGTTGCATTTAGATGCATGTCACATCCATCCTCTTGAGCTTGTAACTTGGTTGAGTGTTATTTTTCTTGTGTTCTCATTCAACCCTTGTGTTATGATCTTCATGATGGTGGTGCACCACGCACGAGTATGTGAACATACATTTTTTAGGTGACTTGCAAGGTCCAACCTCCCATTTGTATTTTAGTTGAGTTATATTCATTTGGGGTTGGATTGGGAATATGCATGCCTATAGGAACTCATCATTGGATGAGCATGGGTAGGGTAGGATAGCACCACATTAAGGGGCCTTCTATCTCATATCCTAGTTTTTAATGTGATGTTATGCATGGGGGATGGCTAGCACCTTCAAGGTCTCATGATGCTATTATGGTTAGGAGGGATCGTGCATGAGTTTAGTTATATTTGTTCATTGTGATATTTCTTTCAATACATTTCCTTTACTACTATGTTTTAGATGGTTAGTTGATTTTTTGTTAATCCTTTCTTGAGTTCAAGTGTTCAATCCTCGAATCATGGATCCAATACTCCTTGGTGTGGAGGAATTTTTTCCCTATCTTTTCATTGTTTTGGTTTTCTTAGTTTGTTGTTGTGTTTCCTCATGCAAGATTGCATGTAGTCTTGCATTTCTTTGTGTAGTTTCTTATACTTCCTCGCATGAACCTCAAAAAGAGTGTAGTGGTTTTGGTGGCTACACCAAGCACTACTTCACATGAGATGGTAGTTCCTCACATGGCTTGGCACACTTCCTCATGCCAAAATCTTAATTGTATTTTCTCACATGGAAAATAGGTGGCATCTTCACTATTTTTCAAAGAATACAATTTGGTGTTTCGAGTACCCTTTAGGATTGCTTAATTTTCTAGGCTTTGATAGATCAAAGATTATTTGGTCTGTTGTTATCTTTTTTTTTCTTCTATTAGTTTGAGCATTTCAGTTTGTAGTGGAATTTGGAGACTTGTTGATTGTTGGCATAGTTAGTTAAAGTCTTCCACTATGATCTTTGTGATCCATGTATGTTGATGGTCGTGTGCTTCCATACTTGTTTTTAAAAAAAAACTTGGCTTTTATTTATCCTTGTTTCAAGGATCTCCCAGTATGGCATTACACCTATGGTAAAATATTGTTGGAAATATTCAAGACTATGCTAAGTTACTGAGATATGTAAATAAGAGAAAGTTACATGTACATAGTAGATCACATAGTATGAGGGAGATATATGCTATGATGTAGATATACTCTATATATATCTTACAAAGATCAATTTTAAAAAATCTCAAAAATAGACCAAGCTAGTATCACATGGTGATGAATACAAGGTATTTAGTTTTGGGCTAATAAGTGTTTTTGTCACTAATGTCAAAGGGGGAGATTGTTGACATATCAGCCAAGTTTTTTATTAGTGACATATACTTATTTAGATTTTGTATAGCTACCAAGCTTTTTGAATAGTTTACAGTGTTTTCCATGTAATTTAGTGGCCACCAAGATTCTATAGTTGCTACTGAGTCCTTCAGACAAACTCTAATGATTACCGAGAAGATTCAGTTAGTGTGAAGTTTAGCAGTTCAAACTAGGTAGATTTAGTTAGTGTGAAGTTTAGTAGTTCAAACTAAGCAGTTTTGTGTATACCAAGTTTATCAATGGCTACTAAGTTCATAGTTCATGTGATGTGAAGCTAGTGGTTACCGAGCATTACAGTGTCTACCAAGTTCTCAGTTCATGCAATGTGAAGATAGTGTTAACCAAGCCACTCCATGGTAACCAAGTAATTCAGTGTTTACCAAGTTGCATAGTATCTACTAAGTCACCAGTGTAGACTGAGTTCAAGACTACTTGAAAATGATTAGTATGGACAGAGCTTCTACGTCTACCAAGAGCATGATGATGCCAAGCAGTGACAGTGGATGTTAAGTATCAATACCTCACTGTGTCAGTTTTTAGAACCTAAGTATCTTCATGTGGGTCAACTTTGTAATATTTTTGTTAACTTGTGTCATGGTTGACTTTGTAATTTTTTAAATTGGATTGATATATATTTGATGTATTGTATCATATCCAGCATAATATGTGAAATGTAATGAGAAAGGTATGTGGAATGCAAGTGCAAGAATGTGAATGTGAAAGAAAATGTATTGTGTAAGCAAAAGATAAAGATTTATGAAGGCCATATCAGTACAAGGAGCAATAGTGACAAATCTATCACAGAAAGGTGATCAATGCAATAAGGATTCTCTATAAGAAAACTCAGTTGCAAGCTAGAGATCTACTACTTCATCCTAACAAGTGAACTAGTCAGAATCCTCTAACAAGGTAGACCTAATAGTCTTTTTAAAAATCTCTTTACCGAGTGCATACTTCATTGTATGTTTGTAAATCCTCTCACAAGGTGGACCTAGCAGTCCTATTTGCTCCTAATAGGGTAGATCATCAGAAGTGATCAATGTAAGCCCTAATAGGCTACCTTTATGCTATAGTACTAAAGTTTGTTGGTATCATCCCCACCCCAATTTTACTTTCTATTTGGAAGGTTTCCAGGGCACCAAAACTTTATGTTCAAGTGTTGTGAATGCTTTTATATTTTTAGTTTCTCATGCATGCAATTAGATTAGATATGATGAATTAAATGATAAATGGTTTATTGGATTAAGAATTAAAATTTGGTAGAAGTTTCATAAGTTACTGATTCACCCCTCCCCTCTCAATAACTTAGCATAGTCTTGAATATTTCCAACAAATATATCCACCCATGGCCTCATTTTTCACCAACTTAAGTTGAATTTTTATCTTGTGGGTTTTGGGTATTCAAAATAATATAAGGTATCAAATTGGGTGCACCATATTTGAAGTCCAAGTAAGTAAATTGTTTTCCAATTTTGTATTTTATTTAAATTTTTTAAATCAAAATTTAGTTTCTTTAAAAAAAAAAGGTTTTATTTGGTTTCTAATTGTATACATTTATAATTTAAATTGTATTTCAATATAAATAGGCATGGCTAATAGAAATGATCCTCAAAGACCCCACCCACCAAACAGTGATCCTCAAAATGAACCACAACCACACCTAAATGATCTACTCCCCCCTCAAAACCCTCTTTTTTTGGAAGATTTAACTAACCATAATCTAGAATAACTATAGGGGTTTCAAACCACATATCAAAACATTCTTGTATTGTCTCCAATGCTATCCACTTTGAACTCCATAGAACAAAACATTAAGACACTTACCAAGAAGCATAATGTTGCTCTTCATTGGCATAATGAGATGCATGCACAATTTGATGATGGGCTAGATTATGATGTGGTTGCAACCCTAAACATTAGTAAAGATTACTTGAGAAACCTATTTGTGAACCCAAAACCTAACATTAAAGTCAAAAGCACACCAAATTTGTCAATAAAATGGAGCACAAATGAGCCAATCCATGCCCAATTTATGGATCATTGATGGATGGTTTTTGACAAACCACCACACAAAAATTTGGAAGTATCCTTTTATGTTTTTAGAGAATGATATGCTGATTTTGCGCTTGAGAAAAAAGTGAACTATTGGAGCATGAGACCCAACCAGGGTTTAGGATTAGGAGTACCCTAGGATACATCATTTACACAGAGGAAGAAAGCACTCACCTATGTCACTCCCCCCCCCCCAAAACTTATTTCTACCCCATCCTCCAGTGAAAAATCCCAATGTGATTATAGAGGCTATCTCAATGGATATTAGAGCCATTCATTCATTAGGTCCTTTATTGGTTTCCCAGTTTAGGTCAGTGTTATCTCCTCATGTTGATGATGCTAGCATGAGTTGATCAGCCAATAGCTCACATGTTTGCATGCCCTACATTTGCATTACATGCAAGAACTTATGCATGGGTCCCTAAACTAATTCTAATGCATATCAATATGTATTTTGGGAGGAGGATGTAGTAGACTTAGGTATTGATGTTGGAGCATCTCATGGTGAGGAGGGGTAAGTCAAGCCATGGTTTCCTCATGTCATAATAAGTATATAAATTTTATTTCACAGCATAATTAATTTCAAATGAATTTTTTTATTAGACTAATTTGGACTAACACATTGTACATGTTTATGTGATTTAAATTTTAAGCTGATAACCAAGGAGGTGATGAGATAGGTAGATGATTCCATGCTCTCAACCATTTCATTTGGCCTCGAGACATCCAAGATATAATTTTGTTTACATAAGTTTATTACTTTCATAATTTATACTAAATTCTATATGGTTTCCCATCTTGTTTCTATCTTGCAGGTTTGACCTATTGCTAGGGGAAAAGTGAGGTGGTTGAGGAACATTGCATTGACAAGGGGGAGGTAATAAGGTCTTTTTAAGAGATTAAATGTAGATGCATACTTTTAGCTTGTGTGTACTAAATTTTTTTTATTAGATTCTTTATTATAGAGGGCCTTGCCACTGATGATGTGATGTAGAGAGGAGGGTTTGATCCATAAAAATTTTCATATGAGCTTGATATTGTCTTAATAGACACTGAATTAAGAGGCTCACTATCTTTTCATATTCCAATAACAATAATATTATTTACTTGATATGGTAATATCAACTTTGATAGCAAATTTACCATCCTTAATATCTTACATGTCGGTTCAAACTTATTACAAATCTATATTTAGACATACACCATCTTCCTTAGCACATATTTGGGTTCTATCATTTTGTTCATAGACCCATCATCTTTCTCTATACACAACACCACTTCTAGTATCAATTGGCTATCAAATGAGCTATCACCCTTGGTTGTTATTATAAAAGAACATGTACACCCATTCCTCAATTGATGTCATCTTCCAATACCACCTTACCATTTAGGGGTGAACAAGGTTTGAGTGATGATTACATGAAAACCATGGTATACATATGTTAAAAACAATAGTCCACCAAGATAACTAGGGGGGTGAATCAGTTATCTAGTAATCAAAAAACTTATCCACCTTAAATAATCTTAACCATTCAGCTAAAGTAAATAGAAACCATAAAAGATACACATACACAATTACACTAGATATGTTAACTAAGGAATCCCTTGATCAAAGGGAAAACCCTGGTGGGAATGTTCCCACAAGATGATATACTAATATAAATCTTCCTTGTTAGAGGATGGACTGTGCTAGGAGTCTATTACAATATTTAGTATATGAGTCCTTGTTACAAGATTTTGAATCCTTGTTAGAAGATTCCAACCATGGAGTTGTGCTAGCCCTTTTAGGAGTTGTAGAAGATAGAAGGACCCATTGTCCAAAAAGCTACTAGGGAAAGATCATTGAACTCACTGTCCAACTAAACTCTCAACTATTCCTTTTAGAATAATTCTATATACTATATTTTTACTTCTTTCCTCTATCTTGTTAACCTAACCAATCACTATCTAACATTGTAGACTAGGTCATGAACCTCAGATCCAAGTATCAAACTTTGGATCACACAATAAACCTCAGCAACAAAGTTTCCTTCACCTTCACTCTGCTCTACTAATCTTTGCAATCTACTCTTTATTTTTCTTACAGACATTTTCTTACATCCATAAATGATAAAAGAAAATGTCCTTCCTTTATACCAAATCCATACAACAATTCCCTAAGTTAGTTGTTACATATTCTCAATTAATTATTATAGGACCACTTTAAGAATACATTACACTTAGCAATAACATTAATATTTTGCCTTGTAACTTGAATAACTTTCCATACACATAAAATTATGATGAGAGAGACTAGCTATGTCATCTCTAGAATGTCTTCTTTACATCTTTAACTTCAGATTCTTAGAATAATAGCTCTACTAAGAGATATAACAAGTTTACCAGAACATACCTCTGTAAACTCTATCTCAGAACAATCTTCACTAAAACTTGCATAACTTATTCTAGACTCAATATCTTATGGTTTTGAGGTTAGCTTCATATACTAGACACTTATTAGTATCTCCCTTTAGCCTCACTTAGTGAAAACTCTCATTTGTCTATCCGTACCAACTTGATCTTTTTGTTGTTTTCTATCAAATACCACAGAAAATTGTTATGTTGATATCAATGACAAACATAGTTATGAATGTAACATATTGTCATGATAATAATCTAATCATTTTTCTACAATACTCCCCCATAGAAATTTCATCAACATTCATGATTCCAACAATCTCCCCCTTTGGCATTGATGGCAACATAAATGAAAAACATGTAGTTCCAAGAATACCAATTACAAAAGACTGTTAACCTTTCTTTTCAAATCCTCTTCATCAATCATTCTTCCATGCTATTCTTGTACTTCTTCTATTTTACTTCTCCTCAACTATCTTTCTCCTACCAAAATATTTTTCATGTTGTACTTCTCCCCCATTGACATTAATGTCAAAGGTTTCAGTAACCAACAATCTCTGTAGCAATTTTTTTTTGACCTTCTCAAGTGTCCAAAGACACTATTAAAAACAACATCCAACAAGATTTCTAGATGACTCTATCCATCATAGATACTTCCCCATATAGGAAGCACCAACATTCAGTCTAGAAAAACAATAGTGCTTTGTTACATTGGACTAATGCATTCTTGCATCATCTACTATAATGTAGGAAGGGGCATAACCCCAAGCATACCTCATAAATACTCAAAATTCTCTTTGGGAAGAGACTTAGTGAAAATATATGTGATCTTCTCTTTAGTGCTTACATACTCCAATCTAATTTCCTTTCCTACAACTTTTTCTCTCAACATGTGATACTTGAAAGAAATGTGCATAGTCTTAGAATGCAACACTAGATTCTTTGAAATATTTATTGTTGTTGTGTTGTCACAATGTATGACAATAGGTTCACTGAATTATATCCTTATATCCTTTAGCATCTGCTTCATCCAAACAACTTGATTACAATTTTTTACTACTATAACATATTCTACTTTTTTTATACTTTGTGAGGTACAATCCTACTTCTTTCTTAGTCAAGAGACCAATCTTCCTTCAAGAAAGAAAGCTCCACCACTGGTACTCTTTTTGTCATCCATACTACCTACCCAATCAGCATTAGTATAAGAATATAATATGAAATCATTAAATCTATCATACCACAATCTAAACTCCAATATTCCTTTTAGATATCTAAATATCCTTTTGATTGTTGAGACACCTTTATCTCTTTGTTCCATGATCTACTTGGCTAAATGATTTTTTTTTAGGTTATTACTCAAAGTAGGAGTTATTATCTCAACTCTTAGCTCTGTTGAAGGTTCCAAGATTTTTTCCTACCTCATCTCTCCTTCATTTTGCAAATCATTGTTAGTCTCAAAGAATACTTCATCATTCCTTGGTTTAGTAACAACATTCTCATCATTTAAATTTTAGTCAAATATTCTTTCTTGTATCCTAAATTTCTCATCAACTATAGTTACCAAAGTTGTCTCTTCAATTACTTCCTCTTCATTAACCAATCTAGGCTCATTATCACAATAATCCAAGAATCTTGCTTTAAATTCTTTAACTTTTTCATAAAGTAAACTCTTTCTATTTTTCCTTATTCTCTTAGGACATTTAGTCAAAAAATAACAAAATTCTTTACATTTCCAACAAACAAAAAATTCCATACCTTTTGGTTCTCTTTTCATAAGTAGATCAATATCTTCCTTTATCTTTATGTCATTTTTGAATCTAGATTAATCTTTTCTTGTGCTTCTATTATTTTGTATACAACAGAAGGATTCTAGATCTGAAAACTCAATACGCTATTCTTTACACAAATTTGATAACTCATCAAGACTTTCCACCATTTCCTCTGCCAAATTTGGGGCTATCTTTCCTGAATATGTTTTCCATAGATCTCCCAAAGTTGTCAAACTTTATCTTCAAGGACCTGATGCTCTAATACCAATTGTTAGAAACAATAGTCCACCAAGATAACTAAGAGGGTTGGGGGGGGTGGGGGGGTGAATCATCTATCTAGTATTTAAAATATTTATCCACCTTAAATAATCTTAACCATTCAACCAAAGTAAACAACAACCATAACAAGATACACATGCAAAATTACACTAGATATGTTAATTAGGGAAACCCTTGATCAAAGGGAAAACTCTAGTGGGAATGATGCCCACAAGATGATGTACTAATATAAATATTCCTTGTTAGAGAATGGGCCTTGTTATGAGTCTATTACAACATTTAGTAGATATGACTCCTTCTAAGGAGACTTTGAATCCTTGTTAGAAGATTCCATCCCTGTTAGGAGTTGTACCAACCCTTTTAAGAGTTGTAGAAGATAGAAGGACCCACTATCCAAATAGTTTCTAGGGAAAGATCGCCAAACTCACTATCCAACTAATTTCTCAAGTATTCCTTGTAGAATAATTGTATGTATTGTACTTTAACTTCTTTCCTCTATCCTATCAACTAGACTAATCAATGTCTGACCTTGTAGCTAGACTAATCAATGTCTGACCTTGTAGACCAAGTCACGAACCTCAGATCCAAGTATCAAACTTTGGATCACACAATAAAACCTTCGCAATGAAGTTTCCTTCACCTTCACTCTGCTCTACTTATCTTCACATTCCCCTCTTTGTGATGCATACAATCATTTTCTTACATCCATACATGATAAAGGAAAATGTCCTTCCTTTATACCAAATCCATACAAAAATTCCCTAAGTCAGCTATTACATGTTCTCAATTAATTATTATAGGACCACTTCAAGAACCTGTTACACTTAGCGATAACATTAATCTTTCTCCTTGTAACTTGAATAAATTTCTATACATGTAACAATATGACAAGAGAGCCTAGCTACATCTCTCTAGAATGTCTTCTTCACATCTTTCACTTTGTGTTCTTAGAATAACAGCTTTGTTAAGAGATATAACAAGTTTACTAGAATATGCCTGTATAAATGCTATCTCAAAATAGTCTTCATTTAAACTTGCATAACTTCTTCCAAACTTAGTATCCTATACTTCTAAGGTTAGCTTCATATACTAGACACTTAGTAGTATCTCCCTTTAACCTTTCTTAGTGAAAATGCTCATCTTTTTATCTATACCAACTTGATCTTTTCGTTGTTCTTCTATTAGATACCATAGAAAACTACTATGTTGAGATCAATGAAAACATAGTCATGAATGTAACATATCATCATGATAATGATCTAATAATGTTTCAAAAAACTCCCCCATAGGAATATCATCAACATCCATGCTTCCAACAACACAATGTAGTTAGATATTGGGCTCCCTTCATGCTCGAGAGCAACTTACAATGTGATAATGGTTCCACCACTTTCTTTTCATGATCAACCATTGATTAGGATGGGTTCCTTCCTCTATGCAATACCCATAACCTACACACATTGTGCCACCATGGTTCTTCCTTATAACTCAAGCCTCCATCCACATTTGCATTCAGGTTTCCTCATGCTATAGTCCCATTTTTATGGCAACCATCAATAGTGTTTCCACCTTACTTGGTTACTGCCATCTCTTCTTTGTTGTGTTTGGGTTCCTCCCAAGAACTAAGCTTTTCCTTACTAGAAATCAGCTCTATCATCAACCCTATACATATCAGGTTATCCCTTCTATTGACAGACCCATCCTTTCACTATGGCCATTACTCACGCTTACACATGACCCAAGCCTCATGGATTTTGTCATTCTATGGTGGTATAATCTACCACCACCTCTTCTCAGACACAAGGCATTCACTAGAAAAACATCAATTTTCTTCCCCCATATTGTCATTTCAAAACAGTAACTCCTTATTGTTATCGATCTCCAGAATCAAAATGTCTCCATGACTTAATTGTTTCTTTCTCCTCTGTAAACACCATCAACAACCAATGGTTGTGGGGAAATACAAAGGAACTAACATTATAACATCAAAAAACTCACATGGAGATAGAAAGATAAACACGAGATCAAAACATTAATTTTATTAATTGAAACATTCAACTCAAAAGCTCTACATTCATGGATCTTTGGCTAAAGGCTAGAGAGCCAATCTTTTTACTCTACTTGTTCACCAAGAAGAATAACTATCAAAATACACTCTATCCCTCCTCTATCTCTTTCATTACAATAATGTCTATTTTATAGACAATGTTTTGTGGTTATAGCCTATTCAATTACCCAATTACATCTACCCTATTACATTTAACATGTAACACAATTTTTAGGGTATTCCTAAGAATACATGATTGTTAGGTAACTTAATCATTAAAATATACTTTCCACCACTAGACAATGATTTTAATGGGATTCTAAAGTGTAATATTAAATTCAAGAATGGAGATGATGCTCCTACATGGGGGAAGAAACTTGATGTTTTTCTAGTGAATGCCTTGTGTCCAAGAAGAGGTGGTAGCAGATTATACCACCACAGAATGGAAAAATCCACGAGCCTTGAGTCTTGTATAAGTGTGAGTAATGGTCATAGTAAAAGGATGGGTCTATGGATAGAATGAATAAACAAATATGTATAGGGTTGATGAGAGAGCCAATTTCTAGTAAGGAAAAGCTCAGTTCTTGGGAGGAACATGAACACAATAAAGAAGAGATGGCGGTAACCATGTAAGGTGGCAAAAGTGTTGATGGTTGACATGAAAATGGGACTATAGCATGAGGAAACCTGAATGCAAATGTGTAAGGAGGCTTGAGTTATAAGGAAGCACCATGGTGGCATGATGTATGTAGGTTATGGGTCTTGTGTAGAGGAAGGAACCCATCCTAATCAATGGTCAATCATGAAAAGAAGGTAGTGGCACCCTTATGGTATTGTAAGTTTCTCTTGGTCATGAAGGGAGCCTAATATCTAATTGCATTGTGCATAGCATGGTTTTCATATAAACATCACTCGAACCTTGTTCATCCCTAAATGGTAAGTTGGCAGTAAAAGATGGCATCATGCCTTGGCCCAATAAGTGTTCAGAAATAGGTGTACATGTTCTTTGATAATAGCAACCAAAGGCGGCAACTTGTTTGATAGTTGATTGAAACTAGAAGTGGTGCCATGTATAGAGAAGGATGATGGGTCTGTGAACAAAATTATAGAACTTGAATATGTGCTAAGGAAGATGGTGTATGTCTAAATATAGATTTGTAATAAGTTTGACCCATCATTTAAGACAATAAGGATGGTGATTTTTCTATCAAAGTTGATAACTACCATATCAAGTAAATAATATTATTGTTATTAGAATATAAAAAGATGGTCAGCCTCTTAATTCAATGTCTATTAAGATAATATCAAGCTAATATGAAGATTTTGATGGATCAAACCCTCCTCTATCCATAAAAGTGGTATCAAATCTAGAAGCTCTTGAGAGTGTGAGGATTCACACCAAGACCTAACCCTATGTTGGGTATATTTCAGATTATTTTTATTAAGTTTTGGTTGTAGATTGGTATTGGTTCACTTAGCTAAAGTGAGTGGAAATGAATGTCTACCATGAGGGTCATGAGAAATTATCTAGGGCTAGTGATTGGTCTTGTGGGTTACCAATAGTCTTGGGGAGAGAGGCAAAACTTCAAGGTGAGGGACAGATGTGGCATGGATGAGTAGACTATGCAATAGTTGAAGCACCATTGAAGGCGACTAGTATAACTCCATGGATAGGAGTTACAACTAAAAGAAATATATAAATTGGAGGAGGCATCAATCTAGTGATAATAAACAGATAAAGATACCATATTCTCACCAACGCCTTCTATGAATACATGGAAAACTTTGAAGCTTGGAAGTATGGTGCAAGAGTACCATCTCCATTCTTGAATTTAATATTTCAAGCCACTTTAGAATCACATTAAAAGCATTTTCTATTATCAAAAAGTATATTGTAATGGTTAAGTTATTTAACAATCATGTATTCTTTGGAATACCCTAAACATTGTAGTACATGCTAAATGTAATAGGGTAGATGTCAAATACTTTAATCATTTATATTACATATTAAATGTAATTAGGTAGTTGAATAGGTTGTAACCACCAAAAATTATCTATAAAATAGACATTATTGTAATGAAAGAGATAGAGGAGGGATAGAGTGTAGTTTGATAGTAAGTCTTCTTGGAGAACAATTAGAGTAAACAGATCGGCTGTTGGACCTTTAGCCAGAAAGCCATGAATGTAGAAGTTTTGAGTTGAATGTTTCAATTAATGAAATTAATGTTATGATCATGTGTTTATTGATGCAGGAGCATCCCGGGTTGCACTGCTATCCTGCATGTTTTCAATTTTCCTTGTTTCTACTAAGTTGCAATGTCTTGCATTGCCAAGTTCTCAGTGGGTGTTGAGCATCTAGTGGATGTCAAGCTTCCTATATGATGCCAAGTTCATAGTTACTACATAGTGGTCTTTGGTTTCTGAGCCATCCTTTGGATGCTTAGTTCATGTGGATATAGAGTTTGTTTGGGTGCCAAGTGTCAATAATTTGTGGAGCTTCATTTGCCAAGTTTTCTATGTGTGGTTTCCTATTGAGGCCAACCCTTGCATTTAATTTAGTGTTAGATATTTTTTGTGAGCTCACTTGTGGCTTAGCCTAGCATTTAATATGAGAGTTTATTTAGTTGTATTTGCAATAGGATGACTTGTGTTTGTGCATATATTTAAGAGACCTTTGTAAGAATCTTAAGAGGTAACTTAGAGAAAAAGGAGCAAAATGCAAAGTTGGATCATCAAAGATTGTAATTGAAAATATGGTCATAACCCAGAAGGCCTTATAGTTGGGCATGTAATTTATCTTTAGATAAATATTGATAATGAAAGATAATTTACTTCCTCTATCTCTTGAGTTGTTTATATTTATTATTATTTCCACTGTATTGACTCAGTGCAGGCAGTTTGAATAGTTGGGTGTGCCTTTGGCCCTAGTTCTTCATATCTCCCTATACTAGGTGGTATCACAGAAGAGGCTCTTCCTTGTGGAGAGTGGATTTATAGAACCTTAAGTGAATTTGGTTGTGGGGTAGCAAATCTGAGGATTTGACCTATAACTTGCAAAGGGTTACAATCTTGTAGGAACTTGATTTGTAAAGATGGCTTGAGATAGAGAAAATCTTGATAATGCAATATTGGATACATTGAGACAAATTGAAGCTACATTAGATGTTTTGGAGACATCCTAGAGGAGAGGAACATATCTTGATGATGTAAGTGATGATGAATCAGTAGCACCAAACCCTAATCCAGAACCTAAAGAAGATCAAGATGAAGCAAGGTTGTTGAGAGTATTGTCTAGAGAAAATTCAAAGTCTATTGTAGAAGTTGTTCCTTATGATGGAAAATTGGACACCAATATTGTACTAGATTGGATCTCTAAAATGGAGAAGTTCTTTGAGTATGAAAAAACTCTTGATAATAGGATGGTGAAGATTGCAATAACTAGATTGAAAGGATATGCCTCATTGTGGTGGGAGCATTTGAAAACTGATAGACAAAGGAGAGGAAAGGAAAATATTAGAACTTGGGTGAACATGGTGAACAAGGTAAAGAAAAAATTCCTTCGTACTAATTACCAAGTTAGCTTGTTAAGAAAGATGCAAAATTTGAGGAAAAGAGACATGACTATGAAGGAGTATACTAAGGAATTCTATAGATTGGACATCAGATCTGGACATGTGGATGATGATGTTGATAAAATTGCAAGGTATCTAAATGGATTGAGATCTAAAATTCAAGATGAGATAAGTTTTGTGAAATTGGAAAGTGTGGAAGAAGCATACCAAAATGCCTTGAAAGTTGAGGAGATCTTGACAAAGAAGCATGAACAAAGACAAAGAGGTAGAGGTGGTAGATTTCAGAGAGGGAGAGGTAGATCTTATGGTGAAGGTGGTAGATATAACAATTTTGTATAGGATAAAGGAAAATCTAAATGTAAGAATGATGAAAAAGACAAGACCAAATGGAAAGGTGGTAGTTCATATCAAGGAGGTACTAGTTCTAATCAAGGAAGAGGTATTTCTTATTCTAGAGGTGGTTTTCATGGTAATTATTTCAGATGTGGTAAAGAAGGGCATGGATCCTTTGAGTGTAGATCCTATGAAAGTGGGCAAGGTAATAGAAATGTTGTGATTCAAGGAGACCTTAAGGGTTCACCTAGTGGACTTGAGGCTGGAGAAAATCTGATGGTGAGAAGAACCAAATGTAATAAAGGAAGTTAATGAGTAACTTGTCCTAAGGAGAAGTCCTTTTAAAACCAAATGTAAGATGGTTGGAAAATGTTGCAAGGTAATCATTGACAGTGGAAGTTCAAAAAATTTGGCATTAGAAGAGTTTGTTACAAAGTTGTAGTTGTAGAGGCTCAAGCATCCTAAACCTTATCATGTTTCATGGATCAAGGATGAGCATAAGATATTGGTAAGTGAGCATGTATTGTAAAGTTCAAGAGTGGGCATTACTTTGATGAAGTTTTATTTGTTATTATGCCTATGGATTGTTTCCATAGTTTTTTGGGTGGACCTTGGCAATATGATAGATATGGTACGCATGATGGAAGATTGAATCAATACACTCTTTGGATTAATTGGAGAAAGAAAATATTGATGCCTTTGATTGAGAGTCTAGATGAGATTAATTTTACTACTATAAGAATTTTCTTGATTAATGGGAAACCATTTGAAAATAAAATGAAAAAGAATCAAGTCTACTTTTTTATAATTCAAAGGAGACTGAGGTGTGTCAGTAGCAACCAAGTGCACGAAAATAGTGTTAACCAAGTGTCAATTAGTGGTAACCAAGGAGAAGAACCTGATATAAGTTGAGTATCAACAGAAATTGAAAATTTTCTAAATGAATACAAGGATATTATTGTATAAGATATACCTGATGGTTTACTTCTAATTAGAAGTATAATTCATTGTATGGATTTGATTTCTAGAGCCAGTTTCTTGAATAAAGCACCATATAGATTAACACCTATAGAGAATGAAGTACTTAACAGACAAGTGCATGAGTTTTTATAGAAAGGTTTGATCAGAGAGAGTTTGAATCCATGTCTTGTACCTATCATATTAGCACCTAAAAATAATGGAGAATGGAGAATGTGTATTGATTCTAGAGCTATTAACAAGATCACAGTGAAATATAGGTTTCCTATGCTGAGGATGGATGACATAATGGATTGTTTGAGTGGAGAAAAGTATTTTACCAAGATTGATTTAAAGAGTGCCTATCATTAGATTAGAATCAAAGAAGGTGATGAGTGGAAGACTACTTTTAAGACAAAAAATGGATTGTATGAATGGTTGGTTATGCCTTTTGGTTTGACTAATGTACCTAGTAATTTCATGAGGTTGATGGATGAAGTTCTAAAAAGATTCTTGGGTAAGTTTGTGATTGTTTATTTGGATGAAATTTTGATATTTAGTATGAATAAGGAAGAACATCTTGAGAATGTTAGACAAGTATTGCAGAGATTGAAAGAGGAGAAGTTGATGATTAATCTGAGAAAGTGTTCTTTTATGCAAGAAGAGATTGTGTATTTGGCATTTTTTATTTTAGCTAATCATTTGAAGATGGATCCTAAGAAGGGAAAATCAATTTTGGAATGGCCTACACCTAATAATGTGGGTGAGGTTAGATCATTTCATGGTTTGGCTAGTCTTTACAAGAATTTTATAAGAAATTTTAGTTCTATTTGTAATGCTATGACCAAGACAATGAGAGGAGATAAAAAGGAATTAAAATGGACACATGGAGTTGATAAGAGTTTTGAGACTTTGAAACAAAATGTTGTTGATTTTCCTATACTGGCATTTCCTAAATTTAATAAGGTATCACAAGTAGAATGTGACGTAAGTGGTAGTGCAATAGGATTTGTATTGAGTCAAGAAGGTAAACCTATTGCTTTCTTTAATGAAAAGTTGAATGATGCAAAAAGGAAATATCTTGTATATCATCAAGAATTTTATGCTATTATTCAAGCCTTGAAGAAGTGGAGACATTATTTGATTCCTAAGGAGTTTGTGTTGTATAATGATCATAAAGATTTATATTACTTGACAAATCAACATAAATTGAATCAGAGACATATGAAGTGGGTTGAGCATTTGTAGAGTTTTACATTTGTGATCAAGCATAAGAGTGGAGTTACTAATAGAGTTGTTGATGCATTGAGTAGAAGATGTTCTTTGTTGATTGAAATGAAGGTTGAAGTTCTTGGTTTTGATGACATCAAAGAGTTGTATTATACTAACCCTAATTTTTCTAAGGCATGGAGAGAGTGCAGAGCACCAAATCTAATAGATCACATAAGTATGATGAATATTTCATTCAAGAAGGTATGTTGTTCAAAGGAATTTAGTTGTGTATCCCTAGAAGTTCCATGAGAGCTAATTTGATTAAGGAAAATCATAGTGGTGGATTGGTTGGACATTTTGAAATTGATAAAACATTGAATTTTTTAAAGGATAAGTATTACTGGCCACATATGTATAAGGATGTTTAGAAATTTTTAAGGAGTTGTGGAGTTTGTCAAGTTGCAAAAGGAGTAAGTCAGAATACTAGTTTGTATACACCTATTACTATTCCTGAGAAACCTTGGAGTGACATTAGTGTGGATTTTGTTCCTAGATTGCGTAAAATGGCGAAGGGGTATGATTCTATATTTTTTATTGTCGATAAATTTTCTAAGATGGCTCATTTTATACCTTGTAAGAAGGTATAAAATGCTGAGCATGTTGATGACCATTTGCTCAAAGAAAATGTAATATTTCATGGATTACTAAGAACTATTATTTCTGATAGAGATAGTAAGTTTTTTTGTTATTTTTGGAAGACTTTGTGGAAGAAGATGGGTACTAAGTTGAATTTTAGTTCTACATTCCATCCATAGACAGATAGATAGATAAAGGTTGTGACTAGAAGCTTGGGTAACTTATTAAGATTTTTAGTTGGAGATAAGCCAAGTAATTGGGAAGTAGTGTTGGCACAAGCTGAGTTTGCATATAATAATTCTATGAATAGGAGTACAGGAAAGACACCTTTTGAGTTTGTTATAGGAATGCAGCCTAGAGGAGTATTAGATTTGAGGGATGTTGCTAGTAAAGAGAAGAGAAGTGATGCAAAGAAAGAATTTTCTTATTTAATGGAGTCTTTACATAAGGAAGTAAAATTGACAATGAAACAAAGTAATTAGAAGTATAAGGAGAATGCTAACAAGTCTAGAAGACATCATTTTTTTTACATTGTTGATGAAGTGATGATTCATTTGAAGAAAGAAATATTTCCTATTGGAATATAAAGTAAGCTAAAAATGAAGAAGTTTAGACCTTGTAAGATCCTAAAGAAGTTTGACAATGGTAACGCATATGAAGTTGAGTTACCTAATGACATGGATATATCTTCTATATTCAATGTTGTTGATTTATACAAATATCATGAGCCAAAAGATGAAGTGGAAGTGGAAGTGTCAAATGATTATCCTAAGAAGAAGATTGAAGAAGTTGAACAGATACTAAAGTAGAGAGTTGGTAAGAGCGCGAGAGGAAAAGACTACTATGAGTATTTGGTAAAATGGAAAAATAGATCTAATGAAGATGCTACATGGATTTCTCAATCTAAGTTGGATTCATCTCAGGTTGTGACACTTGCATGATTCAAGATAATCATTTCTTTCTACCCTAGTTGTCTAATACAAGAGCACTGGTTGCACTACTATCCTATATGTTTTTAGTTTTCCTAGTTACTATCAAGTTGCAATGTCTTGCATTATCGAGTTCTCAGTGGGTGTAGAGCATTTAGTGGATGCCAAGCTTCTTGGTTGATGTCGAGTTCACAATTGCTTCTAAGTGTTCTTTGGTTTTTGGATCATCCTTTGGATGCTGAGTTTGCATGGATGTTGAGTTTGTTTGGGTGCTAGTGTCAATATTTTATGGAGCCTTTCTTTGCCAAGTTGTTTCTGTGTGGTTTCCTATTGAGGTTGAACTTTTTATTTAATTTAGTGTTAGATATCTACTACAAGCCAACTTGTGTCTTAGCCTAGCATTTAATATGAGATTTTATTTAGTTGTATTTACAATAGGTCAACTTGTGGTTGTGCATGTATTTAAGAGACCTTGGTTAGAATCTGTAAGAGGTAACAAAGAGAAAAAGGAGTAGAATGTGAAGTTGGATCATCAAAGATTGAAGGCCTTACAATTGGGCATGTAATTGATCTTTGGATAAATATTGAGAATGAAATCTACTTTACTTCCTCTATCTCTTGAGTTGTTTATATTTATTATTATTTCCACTATGTTGACTTTTTGTAGGCTATTTGAATAGCTGGGTGTGCCTTTGGCCCTAGTTCTTGTTATCTCCTTGCACCATTTATCCTTATATCTTATTGTGAGTGTTCTAATGTTATAATGTTCATTCCTTCATATTTCCCCACAAACATCAGTTGTTGATGGTGATTATAAAGGAGAAAGAAATGGTTAAGTCATGGAGACAATTCAATTCTGGAAACTGATAACAATGAGGAGTTATTTTTTTGAAATGATAATATGGGGGAAGAAACTCAATGTTTTTCTGCTGAATTCCTTGTTTCTAAGAAGAGGTGGTGGTAGATTATATCACCATAAAATGGAAAAATCCATGAGGCTCTCAATCTTGTGTAAGCATGGGTAATGGCCATAGTGAAAGGATAGGTCTATGGATAGAAGGAATAACCAAATATATAGGGTTGATGAGAAAGTCAATTTCTAGTAAGGAAAAGCTCAGTTCTTGGGAGGATTCCAAACACAACAAAGAAGAGATGGCAGTAACCATGTAAGGTGGCAACAATTTTGATGGTTTCCATGACAATGGGATTGTAGCATGAGGAAACCCAAATGAAAATTTGGATGGAGACCCAAGTTATAAGGAAGCACCTTGATGGCATGATGTATGCAGGTTATAGGTCTTGTGGAGAGGAAGGAACCCATCTTGAGCAATGGTCGATCATGACAAGAAGGTGGTGGCACCCTTATCACATTATAAGTTACTCTCACACATAAAGGGAGCCTAATATCTTACTACATTATGTATACCATGGTTTTCATGTAACCGTCACTCAAATCGTGTTCACCCCTGAATGGTAAGGTAGTAGTAGAAGATGGAATCATGCCTTGGCTTGATAAGTACTGAGAAATGGGTTACATGTTCTTTGATAATAGCAATCAAAGGTGGCTACTCATTTTATAGCCAATTCATGCTAGAAGTGGTGTCATGTATAGAGAAAGATGATGGGTTTGTGAACAAATTGATAGAACCCGAATATGTGCTAAGGAAGATGGTGTATGTCTAAATATAGATTTGTTTGACCTGGCATGTAAGACCATAAGGATGGTGAGTTTGGTATCAAATTTAAAATTACCATATCAAGTAAATAATTATATTATTATTGGAAAATGAAAGGATCGTGAGCCTCTTAATTCAGTGCCTATTAAAACAATATCAAGCTAATATGCAGATTTTGATGGATCAAACCCTCCTCTCTTCATTATGATGACTCCATGCAGATTCAAGACCACAAACCCTTAGGCATTTCTATTCACAATCAAAGCTCTATTATATGTATATTTATCATTTAAAAAATAAAATCATAAAATCATACAAAACCAATTGTCATGATTGTTAACAATTATGCTCTTAACTCCCATAGGAAACACCTATTGCAATGGAGGGAGGACATTAGAGTTTCATATCTTTGTTGGCATAGTTGACACTTCAAGAGGAAACCTCAACACAAGTATAATATGAATTTTTTATTATTCTATTAGTAATAATGTTATATGATAAGTATAAGATCAATCTCACAATCTTGTACAAATATATCTATCAGAGTTGGCAATGCTCAACCATTGGTGAGGACATATGTGAGGATTCATGTTTTCCTAAGGAATACATGGAGAGAGGTATGCATGCTAGTTTACAATTAAATTTTTTCATTAAATAATTTTTCAATATGTGTTTGAGTAGCTAGTCTAAGTAGTATCTTAAGTAGTCTAATTAGGGGTTTGGATTTTTCATGCAAGAGTTATCGACCCCAAAGAGCACATAAAAGAGCACCATAGGATGTTATATAGTAATATTGAGATTCCTCGTGGCAAGTTTTTAGATGGCATATATACCATATTGTATCTATAAACTTTGATATTGGACATATTTTGATGGCATGTGTCTTATTTTGTCATTTTGTTTGAGATGGAATATGCACCATAGTTGTATATGGATGTACTTTTTATAGATAGATACATTTACATGACATATCTATAACATATTATAATTTTCATATTATAAATTACTTTCATTTTTTGTGGATGTGTATATTAGTCATGTTTTGGTAATCTTCTCTCAAATATAACTTGAATTTGGATAATTGAATGTATGTTTAGTATTTTCATTTAAGTTATTTTAATTTATTCACTATATGTGGTGGGAGAATCATTGGATTTGGAAATCTACCAAGGTAGTCACTTCGATGACTTGACCAAATGAAGACCGAAAGAACCTAGGTCTCAAATCAATGTTACTTGGGTCATTAGTGCATAAAAATTAATGTATATGGAGTCATGAAAGATCTATGTATGCAATGTTGGCATGGTGAGGCAAATGACTCTACAAGGATCACTTTGCAATTGGATAAGGATTTTTGGTATTTGAAAGATTAAGATAGACTAAAAGTGTGTAATAAATCCATTCTTTGTCTTGGAATGATGTAACAAATGTCATTATTGTATAATGGGCTAAATATTATCTTCTTGTCAACATGGCTTATAAGGGCTAGGGCATAAGTTAGTAGTGACTCAATTGTTTTGAAAGAACATGAAATAAGTCCATCAACAAAAGTCTTAGTTATATTATAATTGTGAAGAGGTTCATACTAGTTGACACTATCAACTTGACAATGTTATATATGTTTTAGTTAATGATCAGTCAATAGTTAATAGGAAGTTAAGAGACCATTGTTAGTCTAGGGTGGGTGTGGATGTTATATTGACTCAAAAACTGAGATGAGGTTGTCACTAAGGTTTAATCGCCACTCTAGAGCTAAAGAAACAAATGAATCAATGCCACAATGCATGGCTTAAAATGTATGCACAATGATATAATACAAGTGATCTCTACTACAAGATTTGGCATCAAGCGAGATTATTGTGCCAAATGTAAGAAAATTTCAATATCCCAAAATAGAGAGAGGTCATTATAGCCCTTGAAAAAATGGTCCTATAGCACCTAAAATTTTTTCCATACCCCTCATGAGCTCTGAGCTATGGCTCTCTAAAAATTGCTTCTCAATATTTGTTTGGGCACCTTGGGTACACTACAAACTAGGGTTGGCATGGGCGTGGATGTTCAATTGAATCAATGACCAAGAAAAAGTTTTCATTGGGGTTTACCTACCTAGTCAGAGCTATCAAATAAAATGAATTGATGTCATGATGCATGGCTTGAAATATATTCACATCAACATAATTCATCTTGTCTTCATAGCAAGATTTGGCATCAATTGAAATTATTTTGCCAAATGTAAACAAAATTTATTCTCACAAAACTGAGCAAGGTATGGTCCTATAGAACCTAACATTTTGTGAATACTCCTCATGAGCTCCAAGCTATGGCCCTCTAAAAATTTGGGCCAATATTGCATTGGGAACATTGGATACATACACTTCAAACCAAGGTTGACATGGATGTTCTATCGAATAAATGAAAACCAAGATGGGTTTGTCACTAGAGTTCACTTTATCATCTAGAGCTACTGGAGTAGATGAATTAATATGTATTGTTTGAAAGATATGCACAATAGCAATTCAACTGATCTCTACTACAAGATTTGGCATCAAGTAAGATTGTTGTGCTAAATGTACGTAAATATGAATCTCCCAAAACTAAGAGAGGTTATTTTAGACCACAGTAGCATGTTCATGTAGCATCTAATAGTTTATCCATATCCCTCATGAGCTTCAAGCTATTTCCCTCTAAAAATGGTTGCCTAATATTGCTTTGGGCACCTTGCATACACTTTGAACCAGGGTGGGCATGGAAGTTATATCAACTCAATGGTCAATACGGGGTTGTCACTAGGATTCACCTACCCATACAAAGCTAATGGAGTAGATGAATTAGTACCACAATGTATGGTTTGAAAGATATGCAATGCAACACAATTCAACTGATCCCTACTGTAAGATTTGGCATCAAACAAGATTGTTGTGCTAAATCTAAATGAATTTGAAACTCCCAAAATAGAGAGAGGTTATTGTAGACCTTGGAAACATGGTCATGTAGCATCTAACAATTTTTCCATACCCCTTATGAGATCCAATCTATGTCTCTCTAAAAATCACTACCCAAATTTATTTTGGACATCTTGGGTACACTTCAGACTAGGGTGGGTACACACATTCTATTGACTTAATGATCAAGATAGGGTTTTCACTAAGGTTTACTTGCCCATGTAGAACTAATGGAGTAGATGAATCAATTCCATGATGCATGGTTTGAAAGATATACATTGTGGCACAATTCAACTAATCACTACTATAATTTTTGACATCAAGCGAGATTGTTGTGCCAAATGTAAATGAATTTAAATCTCCCAAAACTGAGATAGGTTATTGCTAACCTCAAAAATATGGTCTTGTAGCATCTAACAATTTGTCCATACCCAGCATGAGCTCTAAGCTATGGCCCTCTAAAAATTATTGCCCAATATTTCTTTGGGCACCTTGGTTACACTTCGGACCAAGATGGGCATGAATGTTCTATTGACTCAATGGCTCGGATGGGGTTTCCACTAGGGTTCACCCACCCATCTAGACCTAGATGAGTAGAAAAATTGATTCCACATGCATTGTTTGAAAGATATGCACTCTAACACAATTCAACTATTCTCCACTGCAAGATTTGGCATCAAGCAAGACTGCAATGTTAAATGTAAACAAATTTGATCCCCCAAAATTGAGAGAGGTTACTGTAGACCTTAGAAACATAGTCTTGCAACACCTAAGAGTTTTTCCATACCCCTCACAAGCAATGAGATATGGTTATCTGAAAATTGTTCCCCAATATTGCTTTGGGCACCTTGGTACACTTCAAACCTAGGTGGGAGTGAACATTCTATCGACTCAATGGTCAAGATAGGATTTTCACTAGGGTAAAACTACCCATCCAAAGCTAACAAAGCATACCTATAGATGTCACACTACATTTATTAGGGATAGCTTTAAAAAATTATGCCGCCTCTACTCTATTTAATGACTTTTACCACTTTGACTAATCTTTGACCAATTTTGGGACTAAGAGGCCAAATGCTTGACCTCATGTCTAAATTAATTAAATAAAGGAGTTCATATTTACAATTTTTTTATATATTTCATCATTGTAAGTACTCAAAAAAATAAATTATGAATTTATATGTTCATAAAAAAAATGGTACTAGTACATGTACATCGTTGTGCAATCCAAGTTGTTGTGTAAATATGCATTGTATATATTATAATGTGTACAATTACATCAATGATAAGGGTTCTAAAGTTAGATACGCAATTACCAAAAATTTGAGACCCAAAAAACAATATAAGTTTCTATATTTTTCTCATCAAAATAAATCTACCTACATGCACTTCTACTCTTGATTACACCTACATTCCAATAGTGTAAAAAAAAATCAGTATCATAGTCTCATTATAATAAATAAATAGTGTTCAATACCAGAAAAAGTAAGATATACTCCAATATATGGTAGAGGAATTCCATACATCCATCATATGACTAAACTCTTGCATTTGGAAGGCATGAGGATAAGACCAAAAAATTAGGAAAATATTTTTTTTTGATTCACTTAATCATTATAATCATAACAAACTAAATGAACCCAAAAACATAATGGAAGAGTGCATTATGGACTTTACGGCTATTTTATACACTAATCAAGTGTGTTTGAATCATGTATATATCTATGATAGGTGTATTCAACTACATTCTAATCCATATATTTAAAATAAATAAATAAAATGTGTAGATGAATCTAATTTAAGTGTAATGAACATAGTAAACCTTGGTGTGAGTTGCTATACCTGGAAAAGTGTTCCTATAAGGTCTTCTCTCTTCTTAAGGATCTCCAATAGGGCATCATGATCAAGAGTACTAATAGTAAAAATTCCCTTTGTCTTTGGTCTTCCTTGATGCTTCAACAACTTGACATTTTTTTCTATAACAAGGTGTAAATATATGAGAATGGTTTTGTGCTTCTCACAGTCTTCAAATGCAAGAAGCATGTATGTTTGCAACCATGTTCCATCAATAACAACATAACCACTAGGATATGTAAATCCATCATCATCTATGATCGATTGTGCAAGATTTTGTTTACCTTTTACATAATGTGCTAACCAATAATTTGATTTCTCATCATTCCCCTATGGTGCAACCAATGCAAATACATGTCTTGGCTGAACAAGATCTGATAAATAATTGTACTCAACTAAACTTTCCATGTCATCATTTCTAATAGGGAGTATGAGTGACAATGGAGTAAGATAATGTGGATCCCATGTATCCTCCCACTCACTCAATTCACAATGATTCTAATTACACTAAAAACAACTAGGACAAAAGAAAGATAGTTGTAATGTCAAAATGGTTCATGTACTAGAATTAGAGCTCCAAAATGAATGTATTTTTGAAAAATCTCTAATAGTAACACAATTCAATCTATCACCTATGGACCCCTCATCAACAAACCAAAAGAACATGCATATTGTTGAATCAAGAGTACCCCACTGTGATAATATTGAAGTAAACCAATCAACAATGATATGAGCATCAAGAAGCTCTACACCTAAAATATTTAATTTCTCCTTAACAAGAGCTCTCTTCACACATGCCCATAAACCATCATATTCCCATTTCCCATGGCTAGACTAAAACCAACTCCAAATATGAGTTGCACACCTCTCTATGCGCATCCTACACAACCAATAAAACATGTGAGAATTCTTCGATTTTCCTATGCAATTATCTAACTAAATGATATGTCTATCCACAGAAATATCATGTTCCCACAAGAAATCAAAATAATTAAATTAAAATAATGTTGTACTAACTCACGAGAGTGAGATCTATGATCACTCATGTAAGAATAGTACTATCTAATTATCTTTCAATTGTCTTCCATGCTATAAGGGGCATGTATATATGCTATACATAGAAAAAAATTACAATCTGTTCATAGAGTTGTAATACTAAGATTGTGTCTCATTTTGGGATTGCAATGTGTAATTTTCTACAAAGTCAACAATTGTTATAATAGTGCTAATGGGAAAAGTTACCTAAACACTTTCTAAATTTCTAATCCAACAAAATCAGCCATATTGATTTATTTTTCAACTAGCTCATCTAGATCCCTCATCTCCACTCTTCAACGTGTATTTCACTATTTCATATCATTTTTTTTCTATTGTGCCAAGAATTTTTTCACACCCCTCATGGAAACATGTTATAAAATGGATAATCCACCACATTCTGATCACTTCTCATTTAAGCAATCATTTCTATAAAAGAAGCAACCATCAACTCTAGGGTTGAACAACTTATTTTAATTTTTTATATTGGTCAAAAGAGATCATAGAATAACCCCTTTTTGACAATGTCATGATAACATATGTCCCTAGGGGGTCTTGGGACCCTTAGGGGCATTTTCAATTATTCATATGGGTTTGACACATTTCATGACAACATATGTCCGTAGGGGTCTTAGGGCCCCTAGAGACCTATTTCAATTGTTCATATGGGTTGAAAAGGGTCATAAGATAACCTATGACCCCTTTCAACACATTTAATGATAACATATGTTTATAGCGGTCCTAGGACCCTAAGGGACCTATTTAAAATATGGGTCAAAAGACGCCATAGAATAACCTATGACCCATTTTAACACATCTCAAGACAACATATGTCCCTAGGATCCTAGGACCCCTAAAGACCTATTTTAATTGTTCAAATGGGTCAAAGGGGGTCATAGGATAACCTATGGCCCCATTCAACATGTTTAATGATAATATATGGCCCTAGAGGTCTTAGGACCCCTAGGGAGCTATTTCAATTGTTCATATGGGTTTAAAGGGGTCATAAGACAACATCTAACCCCTTTCAACACATTTAATGATAACATATGTCCCTAGTGGTCCTAGGACCCCTAGGTACTTGTCTCAATTATTCATGTGGGTCAAAAGGGGTCATGGGATAACCTATGACCCCTTTTGACACATTTAATGATAATATATGTCCTTAGTGGTCCTAGGACACCTAGGGACTAAAATATAAAAAGCTAATTAAATACATTATATTATAAGATATAATAATATAATATATTTTTCTA
The DNA here is from genome assembly GCA_028749045.1 of Cupressus sempervirens. NCBI lineage: Eukaryota > Viridiplantae > Streptophyta > Pinopsida > Cupressales > Cupressaceae > Cupressus > Cupressus sempervirens. The sequence continues at coordinate 762,971,378 of CM053792.1, read as the reverse complement.
TAATATATAATAATATCAAATATATTATATTATAATATATATCATATTATAACATATTATATTATATAATAATATATTGTTTACATATAAGATATGCCACTTCCTCATGATATTGTATTGTAATATATAATAATATACTACATTGTAATATGTCATATATATTATATTAAGATATAATATTTTATAGAATATTGTATTATGCTATACTATGTATAACCTATGAAATGATATACAAATCATTTAGTTTGAAACATTAAATACATTCCAAATTTCAAATGAGATTTGGTTTGGCGGGCTTTTTTGAGTACCCTATATTTCGAGTACCCAAAAAATTGAGTATTTGATTAGGCTTTGTAAAGACCAAGCCTAAATGGTTAATGCCCAAAAATAAAAAGTATTTTTTCCTTCTTTCTTTGAGTTTCATACTTTGAAGGTGTATCTAACAACATTTTTTCCACCCAATTTTAGTGAAACAAAAAGGGTTTCTTAAGAAAGGTTCCATCTTTCTATTGATATAATTATTGTCAAAACATGAGTTCATTAAGTTATTATTACTTATTTTCTAATGGAGTTACTTATAAAATGTTGACTGACATAGTCTTTAAAAAATATATATATATAACTTTCAAATGGTACAACCTTTTTAAAATCGAAAAGTTATGTTGCATTCTATGCTTTTCCTACTACGAGGGAAAATTTTGACTTTTGTTAAGTTTTGAATGATTTATGGTGGTTAGATATGGGAGTTTTTTTAATTCTAAAAAATATTGTAGCAGAAAATTCCTAATTAATTATTTATTTGGAATAAAATTACTCAAAAATATTTTTTATATCTAGGCATGAGTCTACTTGTTATATCTAGAATCTTATAAAAAATATTAATATTTGATTATGATTAACGTGGTCAAACATGCACCTACTTCTTAGTTTTCTCCTAAATATTTTGTACCATTGCATTGAAATCCAAAAATTGACCAGTCAATTTCATTTTTTTTATAGAAAAGAGCTAGCTTTTTAGAAACTACATTCAATTTTCTATCTACTATATTCTTACAATTTTTTGATATAAGATTCATAACTTAAAAATTTCACGCCAAAGTGACTAGCCTTGATTTGTTGATATTTCATTTCCACTTAAGGCACTAGTTTTTTGTACCATGATCTTGCACATACCTAATTATGACCTCAAATAATAACAATTTCAATGTAAAGACAAATTGTCTAAAGAGTCCTAACAATGACCTTAGGACTAAAATGAGGATGTTATGGGATCTATAGGTCTAGAAGGGATATAAAGTAGTTTAGATGACTTGGAATAATTTTATATATCTATTTTACAAGGTTTGATGAGTCATAAGTCTCAAATGACACTTTAATTGTAAGTTAAGAGTTCAAATTTTTTAATCTGAACTGCTAGTTAACTTTTGTAGGGAAACCTTATTTATCTATTGTTATGCAATGTAATGACTCCTAACCACTTGGAATTGGTTAAGGATGTTAGTATTTATCTATTTGAATCCTTGCATGGATGGAAAATCCAAAGAGGAAAATATACATGTGACTGTATGGTTGTATATGGAGTTTTGGCAATAAAATTCAAGGTTTTCTCATACGATTTATGTTTGAATCGATTGATCTTTGAATTTGGATGGTTGAGGAATTCTAATAAAGTCATATTATAAGTTTTTGAATTATTTTTTGATCAATTTGTAGCAAGGTTGTTGTTCTATACTAACTGGCCTTAAGGAAATCATTATTTTCATTAACCTATTTTGGTATCTAATCTTAGATTTTGGAATCCATTTATTGATAGGAACCTTGATGACTAGACCAATATTAACAAGAAATATACCTTCCCAAAAATTAATGTGCAAGAAAATTAAGAATTGTAGGGGTACCCTAAGAGTTTTGTAAAGAGAAGTGAAGGAATCTTAAGGCTAACCTATTGCACTAGGATTCTTGCTTGAACAAGGGCATAGTTTTATGACTGGAAATGTTTCCTATGGTTAAGGAGATGGTGTAGGATCAATCAATTGATCTCAAAATTGATTGTGGTAAGTTAAATCAATAAACCCTCATTTTAGGACCTTTTGAGCAAGGGTTTGGGGGATTTCATAGGAAGTGAACATATATGACCAAATTTCTCATATAAATATTTGATTGGGACCATATTACAACACTTTCCAAGATTTAGTAGGTTAGACTTAAGTAAAACTTATACTTCCTTTGTAAAAGTGGTGCATTTTGAGCCTAAAAATAGGACATAGGTAAGGGTTGGCATAGATCTTCCAAAAAAAGCCTACTTAGAAATTTTATATGTTATAAATACTTCAAATGGGTATCTAAATATGATATTTATTTTTTAGTTGTTTTGGAAAATTTGTGTAAAAATTGCAAGAGGACAACACAAGAGGGTTAATTAGGGCTTATTGACATTTAAGGAGCAATTTGAGATTTGGGGATAAAGCCATTACCTAGAAGCCTAAAATTTGTTGTAACACTTCAAATTAGATACAAGAAAGTGATTCAAGTCATTTGGGGCTAAGTTTTTGTTTTATTTTTTACCTCTTAAAGTCATTTAGGTGAATTAGGCCCATAGTGAAATTTGGGAACACCTTGTATATCCCTTATAAGTTTTTTTGTGGGTAGTTAGTAGATTGGTTGAGGGAACTTTGTATTTTTAGTGTCAAAGAAATTAAGAAATAATATTTAAAAACTAATGTATTATTCTATTTTAAGAATATTTAAAAACCTATGCCTCGGGTGTTCCTTCTCCCAACCCTGCACATCTAGCAGAACAAGTGTTGTGTGGTGTTCTCACACCCGCTTATTGCACCCTGCATTGTGTATTGTTCACATATCAATCTAGAGTGTTTTATAAAATAAAACATTATTTTCATTTATGATATTTAGGTGATTAATGAATAAAATAGGAAAACTAAAATAAATAAAAAACCCATGTCTCCTCTCCATTGAAGACTCTCATCATTGAAAATCATCTGTGAGCATCAAATCCTCATCTTTGGATGCATAAAAATTCCTCCTACAATGTATAAATGGATGTGATGTCAATACATCCTCATTCACCTCAATATTTGACCCATCACATATATACTAGCAACTAAAACACATATGTTAAATAGGCCTCAATGACGCTAATGATCCATGTGATGACAATGCAAGTGACACTAGTGGTGTTGGTGATGATGATGGAGCTTGCATAGGCTAAAATGATCCTAATGATGCATTTGATGATGGTAGTGGTGTCGTAGGTGATGATCCATCCACTCTCAAAGCTAACTATTTATCATGTTGAATGATCACATCGGCCAATGTTGTAGCTACATGAAGGGTTTGTAAATCAACAGACTCCTTTATGACTATTGGAACCACAACATGAGACATAGGTTTTTTTTTTGTATGCCTCATTTCTTGTGCTAGTACCATACTACATGACCTAGGTCTATCTTGTGCGGATCCTTTACCTCAACCCTAGAATTGAAAAATGTCAAAGTGATTTGGCTTCTCACCAAGGATGAACTCATAGTATAGCTTTCTCAAAAAAATAAAGGAACCTCATAATTATTAAAAATTGGGTAGGTCAAATACCACATACCATCTATCCCAAAAACTTGATCTCATCCTAGCATAAATGCACTAATGAATAGAAAAAAAATTGGTAGTTTCTTCTAGGGAGTTGCTACTAACAGGATCACTGAAAAAGAGAACATATATCACCTTTCTTTATTCCCTTTTCTTTCACTTGCTAATATGATAACCCACTGGCATAAAATACACAACACATATCCCTCCATGAACCCCATTTCATAACCTCCCTAGACACCTCATTTACAGTTTTGGCCATTTTTCTCATCTATCAACTAGGGTTGAGTGGTGACCAAGACTCGATAGCCTTGACCTATTGACCATTGGGAAATGTGAGAGGTATTTTGTGTAAGGTAGTTGATGAGGTCCTCCTAGGTAGAATTTACATGATCTAATGGGATCTACGAGTAGTTTATAAGTGCAATAGACTTTCAAAATGTTTAACTTTGATGCTTGAAGGAAACAATAAGTTTAAAATAGTTATCCTATGTAATTTTCACTTATCCCCAGGACCTTTGCCTCATGTTGGATGCAAATTTGTTGCTATTTGACTAATCACATCAGTGGTATTCAGACTCAAGAAATGTCATTATTTTTGTTATTAATATTTAGTCTTCATGATTTTGCATTGATGTTTATTATATTAAATTTTAAATTAATTTTATTTATTTTATTTTGTGAAATTATGATAGTAAATAAAAGTTATTAGAAACATTAATAAATTGTAAGCCTCTCATATAGGAGGTCTTGGGTCACATAATAATAATAATAAATTTCAAAGCTTCATCCCAGAATATTGAAATATATTTAAATTAAAATTAAAATTTACTAGCTATAATGATAATTCAATAAACATATTTAAATATGAAACTAGTAATACTCACTTCAATAATAGCTCAATAGACATTTCAATAATAAAATTATAAATAATATTAAATATTAAATATAATAATAGTTCAATAGACATCTACAATAATAGAAATCTAAATAAAATATTAAAATGTACTCTAACGTATATTGAAAGTAAACAATATCTTAATAGACATATTCAATAATAGAAACTGAAAAAATATATTAAATACTAAAACACATTAGAACCTAATTCCATATTACCAAATACAAAATACTAAAATATGTTTGAGCGTGATTCCATGTTACCATGTTACACAAGGGACCCAAGAAAGCATGTTTGTATGAATTCAATCATACCATTGTTACCCAATCAGTTCATTTCCAATCGAGGAAAACTAAGTTACACCAAGAGACCCCATCACGACCGCAATTATTTCTATTCTTAAAAAAATTAAAACTTTAAAGTCTAATGTAATGGGAAGTGCTGAAAACATTTAATACCCAACTTGTATTTTGCTTTTGTTAGCAACGTGAAATCTACCTGACAATCAACAGCAAATCATCCATATCCATTACAATATAATAGGAGAAATATCGAGCAGTTTTGATGGAGCAATCTACTATATAAAGTTGCGTGTTTGTATGCTTTGCTTGTACCAACATATTTTCTCCAAATTCTTAAGTTGGGTGAGAGTTAGTTCAGCTCTTTGGAAATAAAAATGGCTGCAAGTGCTGCTGCATTCCCTCATTCTGTCAATCACTGCCTTTATTCTCAACTATTAGAGGAAAATTCAGTCTCACCCATGGCCTCCATTTGTGAGATTTCTTCATATGAGGATTTTGTGAAGGAAGAGAAAAGTAAAATATTAGTGATTGGAGCCACTGGTTATATTGGTCGCTTTGTTGCTCTTGCAGCTGTAAATGCAGGCCATCCTACTTATGCTCTCATTAGACCCATCACTGCCCATGATTCTGCCAAGGAAAAGCGCCTCCATGAATTGAAAGATTCTGGTGTTAACATTGTCTATGTATGTCACTAGCTCTGTTCATAACTAAGATTTTGTGGTAGATATGTATGCCACAGTTGTGAAGTGCGTGTACTTGTTTAAAATATTGATTTTACAGAGTGTAGATTGTTTTGATTCGTTATATAGGGCTAGAATATATGATTAAGCTTTCCTTGTTTGTTCCATGGTAACTACTATTGCAGCTGTTTGCTAGATTGTGAGATAGCGGTCATCTCACAATTAATCATGTTTGACTGTCGTCTTGTGAAGTTGAGTATTTCCAAATTATGTTAAGAAGGGGTGTTTGGTCAGTCTCCTTATCAATGAGTCTAATTTGGTTGGGATCATGAGCTATATTATAATTGTAAAAATTTGTGTTATAATGGGTTTTATTAATGTCTCTCTGTTCTGTAATGGGTCTTATTAATGCGCATGTATATTATAATGGGTGTTCTGCAGGGAGATTTAAGTGACCATAATTCAATGGTAAAGGCCATGCAAGGCATTGATATTGTTATTTCAATTGTGGGCGGTGGTCAACTGACAGATCAGCTGAAGATCGTAGACGCCATTAAAGAAATTGGCACTATTAAGGTCAGAACATAGGACCGTAACATTATTACCATGAATGCTTGTTAACTGTAATAGACTTAAGAATTGCTGAACTTTGATGCAGAGATTTCTTCCTTCGGAATTTGGGCATGATATAGACAGAGCCAATCCAGTAGAACCAGGACTGAGCTTTTACAAGGAAAAGAAAGTTGTTAGGAGGGCAATTGAGGCATCCAACATTCCATACACTTACATCTGCTGCAATTCTATTGCTGGGTGGCCTTACTTTTATCATACCCATCCCTCTGAGCTTGCTCCTCCCCAAGATCAGTTTGAAATCTATGGAGATGGAAACATCAAGGGTGAGATTTTAAATAATGTCATATTATAAAATGATGAAATCTTCTCTAATCTAGATTGCAGAATCCGACTTCAGTTGTTGAATTGTTTATATTGAATATGAAAATCCACTACTGTTATTATATTCGGTTGACCTATTTATAATTGATAAGCTAAAAGAGCTATAAAGACAACGTTTTGTGAATTGGGTAGCAAATCAAATAGGCTTAATTTTGGATGAAATTGGACTACTAGAAGGATATGTGACTTTATGGGACCGTCTAATACTTTACATCTGTGAATATTACCTGAAATGTACCATTCTCATAACCATTCATTTTATGAGATTCTTATAATCTACTACTCCTAAAATATATATTAATAAATTTGTGCTGAAGACTGAAATTCGATAACAGCATCATAATTTAACTTATTTCCTGCTTACCAATTTCTAAACTGTTAATGACAGCATACTTTGTGACCGGGGAAGACATTGGCATGTACACCATAAAGTCTCTGGAGGATGTTCGAACTGTTAACAAAAGTGTGCACTTCAGACCACCCAAGAATTTCCTCACACTCAATGAGCTCGCAGCAATTTGGGAGAAGAAAATAGGGAAAACGCTTCCCCGGGTTTGTATCTCAGAACAAGATCTCCTGGATCTAGCTAAAGGTATATTACCATATTATTTACTTTTATGTCATGGGCTCGTTAATAGTACACAAAGAAAGAATATATATATATATATAAGATTTGGTATACGAAAACTAAAAGATCATTAACAGCCAGCTTGGATTGGACATTTGTTTCATAATCTATTATGGATTCATTTACTTTCTGGGCTTTATATGTGCAGCCAATAATATTCCTGAGAGCATAGTAGCTTCACTGACACATGACATTTTCATTAATGGGTGTCAATACAATTTTAAAATGGAAGAGCCCAAAGACGTGGAAATTTGTGAACTTTATCCAGAGATTCTTTACACTACAGTTGAAGATTTTTTCGATGGGTACCTTTGAATTTTAGTATATTCAACCCTTCAATACAGCTCAGGCAGTATTGAATAATATTATTGGAATGTCTAATGTCTGCAGTTGGCGTCGGTGATATTAGGTAGTTACGTATTGCAGTGTGAAACTTTGGATATCCAGGATTTTGTGGCAGGAAAATCTAAAAAAATCTAAAGAAATGTTGCCTGTGTTTTGAGCTTGTTCATCTATGTCTTAATCAGAATGAAAATTTCCAATTTTTAGATCGGACCATATATTACTTTCAGTGATTAAAAAAATATAATTGATTGCATTCTTCATCATTGCGTTGGTTAAAAATCGCTGACTTTAGTTTTCATATTTTTAAACTAGTAGTCTAGGTGGTTTTTAGTGAGTTTATAATATATATGTTTGGTAATCTCTCAACATTTAGTTTCATTATTAGTACTTGGAGTTAGGTTAAGTACTATTGTGACACATTTTGAATTTTACTTTTAAGTGATTAAATCTTTTGATTTGTACGAGGTAGAATTAATTGATTTTAATTTTGTTATCATACTAATATGTTACATAGCATAGATGAATGAGATTCATTTTTAATTTTTTTAAATGTAAGTGAGTTGGTTTTGATTTTTATATTTTAATATTACATTTTTTTATAATATATATATTTTTTATCAGTAAGAGGCCTTATTATGTGATGTGATTAATTATTATTAATTATTAAGCTTTTATAGAGTCAAACCCAAGACCTCTTGAATAAGAGGCTCACAATTTATTGTTGTATTGTAGGCTCTTGCCTAATAATATAATTTTTATCATGCAATTAAAATCATGTTTCTTATATTATATAATTGTTTTTTTTTTTTTAAATTAAATAATCGAACATCCAAAAAGAAATGAGTACAAAATCAAAGCAAGGGAGGCAAGCCTCAACCACCAAGCTCAACCATCAAGTTCAACTGAGATCCGAAAAATAGCTAACTCGCACAATATGAATCAGTTTTTTCGAGAATACAAAAGAAAAAGATGAAAATTAATTCAGAATGTCATCATGGTCTTCAATCCAAGCAGTCCAACCCTGCTCTCCTTCCATCCAAACTATTTTCTTGCTCTCAAGGATATGTGCAAAGAAATCTAGCCTATTAGCAGAAGGGCCTCTTGTGTCTCTAATTTCCTTCAGTAGACACTTAAGGGCAACCTCGAAAGCTACCTGATCATCTACAATGCTAGCCCATTCCAGTCTGTGGCCATCATGCAGGAATCTTTTCAATTTATTTTCCTCAAGCTTCATGATGCAACACACTTGCGAAACAATCTTAAATCGTATGAGTTTCAGTTGAAACAAAGTAAGGGATCTACCAATGTCTTGGAATTTTTCCTCATTTCTAAATTTCCAGATAAACCAAAGAATATGAGAGGATAGAATATTCCAAAAGAAATTAGCATCCTTTCTGAGACCATTAATATAGCCAAGAATAATATCCATAACAAACACATGATCAGTAATAATAATTCCAAAAATTTTCCATATAATCTTAGCAAACTGACAAGTAAGAAAAATATGTCTTAAGTTTTCAGGAATCTTGCAAACAGAGCAAGAGTTAGTATTGCCAAATTGATCTTTAATAGGAAGTCTATCAAGAAGAAGCTGCCACTTGAAATGCAATATTTTGGGGGGAATATGAGATTTCCAAAACTTGTCAAGAATTTTTTGCCATTCAGAAAAATCAAGATTCATATACCAAATAGAATTTAAATGGGAGAGAATGGAATTATCTTTATTAAGAACTTTATAAATATCCTTAGCCTTGAGTTTATGCAAAAGAGAACCATCATCCCAACGAAAGGATAAGGATCGGTGAGAGTCCACATCACACCTACAAGGAAGATTGAATGAACTACAGGCATTAGAAATCAGATTATAAGTACGCCTATGGGAATTAGGAAGATTAAACTTAAGCTTGATATTGATGCAGGAGCATCCAGAGGTATAAGGGCAATCCTGTGTCACCCAAAAAATGTACTTAGACTTAGTTTCTGTTTCATGTGTTTTCATTTTTGGATACTCATTTGGGTCAAATAAAGGTTCCAACTCTCACAGTTCAACTATCAGTGTGCTAGAAAATCTCAAAAAAAATAGGAGCATGCAATTGGGCCATCATTTTGGTAAACTAGAAGGTTTGAATTGGCCAGATGAATGTAATTATGATTTAGAGCATTCCAAAAAAAGAATCAGGTCAAAAGGCCCCACGGTTTGAAAGTTATTGCAGTTTTTTGAGTTTTGGAGACCTCCTAAGAATGCTTCAAAGTCAGTTTAGGGGCATTAAATGACCTCGAAAAGGGCTGAAAAATGGGGGACGAGCAAAGCTAGTCCATAGGGCTATAGAGCGCTTCGAGAGCTTTCTGAAAATGTAAACGATTCATCAATCAGAGCTACGGTTCAAAAGTTATGCCTCCCGAAAGTTCGGTTACCGTTTCTGGATTCTTCTAGATTTGCGCTGACTTCTAACGCAGCAGCTAGAACCTTCTATTTGGTAGGTGGATGCCTACTAGCACTTTCTAGAATGTACTCCTAGACCTTAACCCTTCGGGGTCTATTTAAGGAGATTTCTGGCATTGTAAAAGGCAGTTTGGAGTGGAGTTTGAGAGGAGGTACTGAAAGGAGAAATTATCTCTAGATTTATGCTATTGTAAGCCCTTAGGGCATGTTTTGAAGTTTATTTTCTCTATACTGTTTGTACTAGCTTATTTTCTCAGTTAATATAATTTCCCCTTTTTTGTTGTGTCCATTCTGTTCTTGGGTTGTGTCCCCATCAGATATCCTGCCAACTGGCAAGATTATCATTCTCAAGGATATCAATGAAACATTTAATACCAAGGTTGTTCCATAGCTTAGTAGAACACCCTTGAGTCAAGGCGAGAGGCTTGTCCTTGTGCTTCAAATTCCACCAGATGGAGCGTTCACCATGAATGGTATTATTACTGTTAGAATTAGAATTATAAATGAAGCCTCTTACAAGTTCCCAAGCCTTCCAGATAGACTTAAAAACCAGAGAACCTTGAACAGAGATGGAAAACGTCCCAGCAACGAGATCAGCAAAAGGATATATAATTGTTTAAGAAATATTATTATATATTATTATTATTAAGATATTATAATTTATTTATAATATAATAGTATCACATGATATCTAATAAAACACATGTATCAATAATTATATTAATAAATAATATTATAATTATAATTATAATTAATATCATTATCGAAAAATATAAATATATAATATTTTTTATGCTTGTTTAGTAGTAATCTTTCAAACATTTAACAACTTAATTATCTATATTGATCTTATATATGATTATTAAAAAATATATGTGCATTCTTCTTAATTTGATCATACAAAAATTAAACACTGCAAGACAACCAAACATTAAAACAAAATTATTGTTGGTCACGCTAAATTTTATAAGAATGAAATTTGTTATTTTAGAATATAAATATGAGGTTTAGATGTTTAGTTTTGAAAATGTTGAAGGAGGTTGGTTAATCTTAAGAATTTGTAACAAACAATTTAGTCAATTCTTAGTGTTCTTTGTAAAAAAAAATTACTTGTTTTTTAAAATTAGAATCTATACTTAATAAACATTACAATAGTACATGAAAATAAGAGTACAATAGTACATCAAATATCAAAAACTACATTACAAACTCACAAAAGAGACTAAATTTGTATTCCATCATATAATCATCAATTATTATTATTCCAAGCCTTGGAACATTGATATATTCCTTGGGAGCTTTCTCTTATGGTTCCTTCTCATTGTATTTCATGAGTAACTCTAGAATGTCTTGCATTAAAGGTTAATATATGTTATTGATTAATAATTTAAACATGATATAAATATATAATATGAAAATAGTCAATAGAACTAAAAGTAATTTTGTAATATATCTTGTTCATAAAATAATTATATATTTTTTTTAAAAATTATTATAAATTATTACATATAGAATATAAATAATGTTTATTATTAATCAATATGATATAAATAATATTGAGAAGTTATATTTAATATTATAAACTAGAGATTTTAATACATAGTTATTTAGTATATGTAGGTCAACAATAGAGTTGGTGGAAAGCTTTGTTATTATTATTATGAATTACAATATGTTTTATAAAATAGATTTCCCCTGAACTAGCAAATAGCAAAATTATTTGTGTTATTTCCTCTCACAAAAATAGGAGTAATTATGGACTTAGTGAAAAATCAACGCCCATGAAAGGAAAGGGAGAGACACCGGGAGTTGCCCTCAATTTTCAAATAAATAAGAATTTGCTTGAGGCACACTTTTTCTTGAACAGTGGCTCTTTGCATAGTCCAGTCTTTTCAAAGACATAAACCACAATCATTTCGAGCTTTAACCCTCACGATGGCAACCCATGTTTTATTTCATATAAATAGCTGTCCAAGGTATAAAATAATAATAAAATTATTAGAAACTGCTTCACATTAATAATTTAATAAAAAATTGGAAATAAAGTCAACACGTGTTAATCACTGCAATGATCAAGAATGCGGTCAATAAATACCTACCTATAACAATTGGCTCGATCCAAAATAGGAAAATTTATTCCTGATTGACAAAGATGAACAATATTGATCAATATCAATAAGAGTCAATATCAATATCAATATTCCCCATAGCAATATCACAATAGATGAACAAGCTCAATTTTTTAATTGAGGCAGAGGCTCAGTGGATAATATTATATTTATTTTTTCTGCCATAAAATTCCGAAGATATAGTGTTTCACAGTGCAATTACTAGCGCCAACGGTACACATTAAAAATCCAATAATATTATTCAATCCTCCGTGAGCTGTATTGAAGGTTTGAATATACTGAAATTCAAAAGCACCCATCGAAGAAATCATTAACTCGTGTAAAGAATCTCCTGATAAGGAATACTAAGCCCGACGTCTTTGGACTCTTCTATTTTAAAATTGTATTGACATCCATTGATGAGATGTCATGTATCAGGGAAGCCAACATGCTCTCTCTAATATTATTGGCTACATGGAGAAAAATAAAAAATCAATTGAATCCACAATAGATGATGAAATAAATAAATGTCCAATCGAAGCTGGAGGTTAAATGTGCTTTCTCTTTTGGCATACCTAATCCGATGTCTAGATTCATTCTTCCCTATTGTATTATTGTATTAATGAGTTCATAAGATGAAAGAAATATTGGACTATTGTATGGTAATATACTTTTGTGATATTGCAACTTTGTGATTTTGAGTCAAACTCATTGACCCATGTTTCATGAGTAGTGATTCAACATGAATCCATCTCTCATGAGAATAAATGGAACACTGAGCACTCATTGGATCTAGGTGATGCTCATAGGAGTGAAGCACTGAGACTTTTCAAGAGGTCACCCATTGCAGTACTACTCCAGCATGAGCGTGCTTAACTACAGAGTTTACTCCATGGTTAAACCCAAAGCTTGCAACTCCATTTGCAAAACCTTCACCAAGTGTTTGTTGGAATATTTAATACGGCAATTGACATTTGCCCCTGGAGCCAAACGCCCACCTACCACCTGACGACCAGCAGAACAGATAGAAAACATAAATACGGTGGGTGAGATTTTGAAATCAGAAAAGAGAGGGAAAATGGAATGTGACAAAAGGAATGTTTATTCATTCATTCAGAGAGATCAAGCAGATTAGAAATTGTAGAGGAGAGCAGAGCAGAAGAAGGAAGAAGAAAAGAAGTTTGTGCCTGCAGTTGCACATGTTTCCCCTGTTCTCTCTGTAAGTTGTTGTTTGGATTTTTCCTGTTGAAGTAGTGATTGCTCCAGGCACCATTGTATGCAGCCATTAGAGTTGCAGATTTAAAGTTTATTGAAGTTTGAAGTTTTACCAGTTTAGGGTTGTTTTAGGGTTTTCTAGTTGAAGCCAAATGCTCCCATATTTTGTAATGGTTTAATCAAGTTGAATAGTAAAGCAAGCAGGCATAGTGATATTTGATCTCTATATGCTTGCTTCTCCCATGGAAGAGTAGATTCTTAGACAATGAAATTGAGAAGATGTTGTCACAAAAGATAGTGGTTTCATCCTCTTGCCTTTCATTCAAATCTATCAAGATCCTCCTCAACCAAATAGCTTGGCATGCTACTACATTTGTTGCTATGTATTCAGAATCTACTATAGATTGAGTAACAATAGGTTGCTTCTTGGATGCCCATGAAATTGCACCCGATCCCATATGGATCATGTATTCGGAAGTACTCTTTCTATCATCTAGACTTCCAGCCCAATCACTATCTGTATAACCAACCAACTTGAAATCATTACTTACAATATACTAAATGTCAAATCCCTAGGTATTATTCACATACCTTAGGATCCTCTTTCCTACTTGCCAATGGAAATCCTTTGGTGTTTCCATAAATCTGGAAATCAAACTTATTGCATGCATTATGTTTGGTCGAGTTGTAGTCAAATACATCAAACTTCCAACCATACTTTTGTATAGTGTTGGATTCACACTTTTGTTTCAATCTTACTTGCTCAACTTTAGACCTACTGCTATTGGTGTTGGGGATGCTTTGTTGTTCTACATTTTGAATCAAGATCTACCTTACATATTTTTCTTGAGAGATTAAGATGCCATCATGCATTTGTTTTAATTCTATGCCTAGAAAGTACTTCAAGAGACCTAGGTCTATCATTTCAAATTCACTCTTGATGGCCTCTTTGAACTCACCAATTAGGAAATTGTCATTTTCAGTCAATATTAAGTCATCTACATACAAGACAACAATGAACACATTTCCATTTGTTTCCTTGATATACAATGTGGGCTCACCATTGCTTTTGCTAAAGCCATTGCTCGTCAAATATGAGTCAATCCTACTGTACCATTCCTGTGGAGCTTGCTTGAGCCCATATAGAGCTCTCTTCAATCTATACATTTTTTGTTCTTCACCTACAACTTCATAACTAGGTGGTTGATCTGCATAAACCTCTTCTTTCAATACACCATTCAAGAAGGCAGACTTCACATCTATTTGATATACCTTCCACTTGTATTGGGTTGCAATTGCTATGATAGCATGCATGGTTTCCATTCTTGCAACCAGGGCATATGTCTCATCATAATCTCTACTATACTGCCGCTTGTACCCCTTGACCACTAATCATGCATTATGCCTATCTATTTTTCCTTCAACATTGCACTTGGTCTTGTAAACCCATCTCACTCCAATTACTTGTTTCTTGGGAGGAAAAGTAGTTAACTCCCATGTCTCATATTTTTCAATAGCATCTATTTCCTCATCCATGGCATTACATCATTTCTCTTCATTCATAGCTTCCTCAAAATAAATTGGATCACTATGAGAAAATAATACAAAATTTACAATCTCATCATAATCTTCCTCATACCTTTCTTCTTGGTATATCTCCCTTAGACTCTCAGTCTTTCTTGGCAATAGGGAGGCAAGAGTGGGATCTAAATTCTCAATGTTGCTCCTGCTACTATTTTGCATACTAGCTCAGGGATGTCTTGATGTGCTTGGAGTTGTTGCTTGGCATGTTAAGGGTTGCTTGCCTTTTTGCCTTTGTTTGCAATCTATATTTGCCGCTCCATCATCTTTCTAATCACTAATGTCATCTTCTTCCTCTTCAATAGTAGGCACTTTACCTGAAGTTCTTGAGGATTCATCTACCGAGCCATCTCATCATTGATTTTAAAGAAATTTCACATCTCTTGAAATGATGATCTTCTTGTCAATTGGATCATATGGGCATATGCACCAAGTTGTGGTGCCAAAAAGGTGACAAGCCTTTTTTTTTTCATTTTTCAATAGCGCGCACGCACTATTGTGCGTACGCACTATGGTTCGGGTTACCCAAACCATAGTGCGTACACGCTATAGTGTGTACGCACAATAGCGCGTACGCGCTATTAAAAAGCAATTTTTTTTATAAATGATGGGTTGCACACCCACGGCCCATCATATTAACAGTGATTTTTACTGTTTATAAGGGCAGCGCACACGCAAGTTGGAAAACAATTCATTTTCAACATCCCTTGCCAATATGCCTCCTCGCCGACAAAATCCAAGATCACCAGCACGCCGACGCCGACGCCGTATGTAATCTAAACTTGACTTTGCATTATTTTATATGTTTTTCATATTGTTTTATAGGGTTTTTACAATTTTTATTTAGATTTGTTTATTCATTTGGATTTCAATTGATTCTTTATCAGGAAATGTCCATAATCAACCGGAAAATCCACAAAACCCTCAAGAACCTCAAAACCAAAATCCACAAAACCCTCCTGAAGAACAACAAATTCCACAACCCGAACCAATTCCAAGACCTCCACCAGGCACACAAGAAAATATATTAAATGAAATTGAGATAGGCAAAATTGAATTAGAAGGACTCATTGGTCGGTTGAAACAAGCTGGACAAACCAATCCAATGAGGGCTCAATTGGCATCATCCCTCGAATCCATTAAGACCCAGATAGCCTCAGTTACTGGTCAGTTAGATGTTTGGCGGGTTAAGAGGGAAGAACAAAAAACATTTTATGCAAATAAACTATCATATGAAGATGTTAAAAAAAAAGAAATACCAAAAGGTTCAATATGTGCATTATTTAGAAAACCCGGTGAGCAAAATACTGTTAGAGAGGGTACTAAACGGTTCCCCATCCATTGGTGTATATATGATGCTATGAGAAATCATTTTTGGGATAGATGGTGGATGGTTTTTGATGCCCCTCCTTGCAACAATCACGAGGTCCCAATGTATTTTTTGAAGAAATTGTATTGTGAGTTTGTCCTTGGGGAGATCCCCAATTATTTTGATCTATTAGACTCCCAGGGTAGAGGTGGGGGGTCATCATTCGAGAGGCCGGGAGCACGTCGTGACCCTAATGTAGTTAGGGCACCTGTGGTCAAGCCATAGCATGAGCATGTGACTATTCCTTCAGTTGTGAAGGAACATGTAGAGGCCAACACTCTAGGGACCATTAATGCTTTAACGCAGACCCTCATCCATTCCACGGGCCCATTAGTTGAGGGGGAGCCTTCTGTGCGTCGTGGTCACATGTGCACTTCATGCGGATCCCTATGCACATTTGGCACTCATGCTGGAGATGCTGCAGATGATGGGCTCGTCACTGATCAGTTCTTGAACGAAACATTTGGCATTGACACACAGGTAAATTACAATTATAATTTACTAATTTGATCACATTTTATATGTATAGTGAATGATTAATTAATTAGCATATATTGACATTGTTCAAAATTCAGTGTCAGAGTGTTGCCGAGCCTAGCAGCGATGCTCCGGCCCCATTTTTTGTCCCCTCCACGAGTCCAGAGGTATGTATCGATTTAATCATTTAAATTAATACATATATTTATTAAGTTATCATATTAAGGATTGACAAAAAAAATTATGCATGTGCATCAGTTCTCCACAGGACCCTCAACCTTTAGTATGGACTCAGAGCATAGACATCGTACGAGCTTCGTACAGGTACAATTGTTTCATGTTAATTTAATTCATTTGATTATATTTGTTTCATGTTTCATGTTACATGTAACGTGTATTGTATGACATGTAGCTCATGACGTCGGACACACCTCCTCATCTCCGACAGTCTGTTGATCATGGAGTGGCCGCAGCTATGGCTAGCTCACAGCCATTGACTGAGGTATGAAAGAATTTTCTCCGTTTTAGTTGTTGTTTATAATAGTTAGTCTCAAAATTTCTAATGTTATTTATAAGTGATTATATTTATTGAATTGTTGTAGGGTCTCGTCATGCCTGATCGTCCATGAGCCTTCAAGGTGGACGTACAGAGTGACTATTTGATGGCGGTAAGAAAATAATTGATTTTGTGTGTACATATATTTGATTTCAACGTATAATAAATACTGATTCATATCTACTTTATTTGTATCAGCTCGAGTTGGAGAAGAGCCTCAACAAGAGGACGAGCGAGCGTGTCAGGAGGACCCTATCATCTCCACCATCTCCCTCGACATGATGACATAAGACGTTGAGAGATTTGTTTCCTTCCCCTCGTGGGAAGGAAAAGATATAGTTGATCTAGACATATATATATATAGGCATCAGTGGACATATTCGATACACATTTGATGTATATGACATTTTATATTTGATGTATGACATTTATTTGATGTATGACATTATTCGACTTATGACATTATTGGTTAATATATGATATGTTTGTTCATATGCGACATTATTGGTTATCATTTTATATTATATGTTTGTTCATGTATGACATTAAATAAGATATGTTCGTGTATGACATTAAATTAGATATGTGCATGTATGACATTAAATTAGATATGTTTATGTATGACATTAAATTCAATACCTAATATGTTCGAAACTTTGATAGAATATTGAGTAACAATAAAATTTATCACTATTTAAGCATAAGTTAATCATTTGCAATATGTCATCGTCATATGATTTATGATCTTGTTCATGCTTAAATTTTTCCTTCTCTATCATTTGTTTATCAAGTTTAATTCAATACCTAATTAGTTTGAATTTTTGATACAATATTGATTAGCAATAAACTTTATCAGTCAAGATCGATTAGGACCTCCTGGCAATAAACTTTATCAGGCAATATTCGTGGACCTCCAGGCAATTGGTCACCTAAATGAGAACCTTGAGATTTATTAGGAACTCCATGAAAGAAATCAGTAGCTTGAGAAGCTCTCCATTTGTTAAGCTTCAATACATAACCACCATTCTTTATCATCAATTAAAAAATGTCAGAGATAGTAGAGAAAAGATGGATTATTTGCAAAAAAAGTCATTTTAAATATCATAAATGTAACATCTGATAGTTTTCTATGTTTTCATACATTAATGATTGTAACATAATCACCAGTTGATTGGAATGCATTGTTATTATTCTATAGTAAGTAGATTAAGGTAAAAATAAAAGTTTAATAAATAGTTGTTATTATTCTTACATTGTTGGAAACAGGGGCAGCGTGAAGGATCTCTGATATTTTCCAAAATGGTGTTCCCAAATGCACACAATGCCACCAAAGACTCCAAACTTGGATTTACCTTCACCAATTGTTTCCTCCACCTCTACACACCTTAAACAACTTCAACCAATATGTTTCTAAGGTTTCCAAACCAACAAATCTTTAGTAGATACAAAAAAAGAGGAAGAGAGATTCTTTTTTTAGTTTTGTAATAATGGTAGAGGGAAAATTATAAACATTTTTTTCATTTTTAGATTGGGTTTTCTGCGTGAATAAGAATGATAGTTTGTGAATTGTTATCTTTTATCAGAGAGGAGATGCAATATATTTAAAATCTTTGTATTTAAATATATTCATTTGAGATGTGTTGTTCTTTCTACCAGTTTGGTTATCTCTGATAAACTTTATAGAGTAAATTGTGTTTGTGCATATAAGGAAAACTTTGAGTTTCGCATATCACACAATCTAAAATAAATCATTTTGATCTTTCCCCTTGATTTGCTGATTGTGAATATTTAATTTAGAATCTTTGAGTTCTTAGTTTGTATTTTCTTATTTGTAAATTCTCTCATCTACCTCATGTCTATGGATAGATGATAGCTTGCCTTCTGTGCCTTCCGATTAAAGGCATACCATCAATGTTATTCATTGAATATCCTTTGAGGGGGCTGTAACTTTATATGCAAGATATATCATTATTGGTGATCATAAGAAAAGACTCAATAACAACACATTGCTTAAGTTTCTTCAAAAATATACCAAGCCCAAAGAGCCATTTTGCATTATAAACTTATGGTTGCAACATTTTGGCATCATTTGGAATGAGCTAGTTCGTATTGCCAACACCAAGATCCACCATCTCAAAAAAATTAGTTACGCCTTTGACAAGAGAATGGTTGGGGAAAGACGTGTTTAGAGTGTTATCTTTGTAGTCTAAATATAGGCTCACTAAAATTTCATCTACAATGAATACACTTCCAAGTTCTTCTTCAAAGATAAATATCTCCAACACCAAATAAGTACTAAGCACTTCATCCTCGTATTCCACTTGGAATAATTCCACTAATCCTATTATGGGATGGCATAAAAATGTATAAACCTTCTTCATATTTCTTTTGAATGTCTTCATGATCCTCCAATGCTTCTAGTAGCAACCTTTCTTCTTGATGTGGTGTATAATCAAATGAGAAAGCCTCATATTCTATCTGTCTGTTAGGGTGAGGAATATCTTTTATCTTCTCTCCATCAATCCCTTCTTGCTTGTGTTGATCTATCAAGTTTCTTGGATTAACATCAATGGTTGGAATGATATTAGAAGCTTCAAATATAAAAGAATCAAATTCTAGAAAAGGGGCATCCATTGACAAACTTTCATTAATTTTATTATCAACAAGTTCCTTCTCAATAGGAGGAACAGCTAAGAAAGTCACCAAATCAGTTGGCTAAGAGATGTGTTCATTGTCATATTCAACATGCAAATGATAAGCTCATGCACTGCTAGAAAATCTCCCTTCAACAACATGAGGTGTTTGAAAGTCTCTTTGATTGAAAATCATTAAATTTTTATAATGAAAAAGAAAGGGGGATGAAGGTTTTTCTTCTTTCTTTTCAACCTTATTTTGTAAAGGCATCTTTTTGGGATAAAGATTATGATAATTTTCAGATTGTGTTGCCTTCACATAGCTTGAATTTTTATATTTCATTCTACTAATCAGCATAGCATCATCTATCTTTGCAACTTCTTTTTTAGCATCTTCCAAATTATGCATTTCTTGGAGCTTTAACTAGAATTTAATTTCAATTTCTAAAGATACACAATTGCTTATTTTCAGTTGGTTAATAGGATGGAGGAATTTTTCTAGTACATCTATTGAATCTATATACAAAATCCCTCATAATTTCACTCTTCCTCATTTGAATTTGAAAGAAATCTATTAATAACTTGCCAACATCAGCTGTAGGCTTAAATATCTAAATAAATCTTACCTTGAGATCATTCCAACAAGTGACACAACCATCCTACAAATTCTAAAACCATTTAGCAACACTCTCAATAAAGCCATGAGAAAATAATCTGATGAAAACATCCTCTTCTTGCACGCCAAGAATTCCACAAGCAATTGTAACTTCTTTGATGTGGTCATCTAGATCTTGTATTTTTCCTCCATCAAGTGTTGGGATGATTTCTCTTGACCCTTGGGTAAAGATGAATACTAGACAAAGCAAAGGGCCCAATATGAGCTTCCCATGGTTCTCTCGCAACCAAATCCATTGTATATAATGAAACCCTCTATTCAAATATTATACAAGATAAAATACAGAGTCACCAATTTCGCATGAATAAAGGATAGCTAAGGATATCTAATCCTACACTGATCTTTGTTTTTGAATCCCCAAAAAAGCTGCCAAAAATTTGTTAGTGAACATATTTGTCTCCTTCACAAATGCTCACAAGCTTAACTCCATTAACCTCTCATGGATACAAATAAGCCACAACATTTGGATAAGTGTAAGATGGTCACTTCCCTCTAAATTGGCGTGCCTGAGATATGCCCCGTCAAAGATCGCAACCCTATGGCATTTAGTGACCCTTAGGGACATTCCGGATTGGCGTGCCTGAGAACTTTCGAGCATTGAAGGGGATAGGACGATGTTGGGGATAGGGTTTACCTGGCCACTCGGAGCTAACGGAGTAGACAGTTCGATCCCATCATGAAAGGTGAGAGAGATTTGGCAGTTGGCAACTTTGTACTGACCGACACTGCAAGTTTCAGCATCACCCGAGATGGCATTGTAAAACAAAAATGGAGTGTGATCTCCAAAAAGTGAGAGATGTTATTGTAGGTCTCCACAACACGGTCCTGTAGGAACTGGAATCGCATCCATACCTCGCACGAGCTCTGAGATATGCCCCGTCAAAGATCACAGCCCTATGGCATTTAGTGACCCTTAGGGACATTCCGGATTGGCGTGCCTGAGAACGTTCAAGCACTGAAGGGGATAGGACGAGGTTGGGGATAGGGTTTACCCGGCCACCCAGAGCTAATGGAGTAGACAGTTCGATCCCACGACGAAAGGTGAGAGAGATTTGGCAGTTGGCAACTTTGTACTAGCTGACACTACAAGTTTCAGCATCACCCGAGATGGCATTGTAAAACAAAAATGGAGTGTGATCTCCAAAAAGTGAGAGAGGTTATTGTAGGTCTCCACAACATAGTCTTGTAGGAACTGGAATTGTATCCATACCTCGCACGAGCTCTGAGATATGCCCCGTCAAAGATCGCAACCCTATGGCATTTACTGACCCTTAGGGACATTCTGGATTGGCATGCTTGAGAACGTTCTAGCACTGAAGGGGATAGGACGAGGTTGGGGATAGGGTTTACCCAACCACCCAGAGCTAACGGAGCAGATAGTTCGATCCCACGACGAAAGGTGAGAGAGATTTGGTAGTTGGCAACTTTGTACTAGCTGACACTGCAAGTTTCAGCATCACCCGAGATGGCGTTGTAAAACAAAAATGGAGTATGATCTCCAAAAAGTGAGAGAGGTTATTGTAGGTATCCACAACACAATCCTGTAGGAACTAGAATCGTATCCATACCTCACACGAGCTCCGAGATATGCCCTGTCAAAGATCGCAGCCCTATGGCATTTAGTGACCCTTAGGGACATTCTGGATTGGCGTGCCTAAGAACGTTCGAGCACTGAAGGGGATAGGACAAGGTTGGGGATAAGGTTTACCCGGCCACTTGGAGCTAACGGAGCAGACAGTTTGATCCCACGACGAAAGGTGAGAGAGATTTGGCAGTTGGAAACTTTGTACTAGCCGACATTGCAAGTTTCAGCATCACCCGAGATGGCGTCGTAAAATGAAAACGGAGTGTGATCTCCAAAAATTGAGAGAGGTTATTGTAGGTCTCCAAAAAGAGTGTTTTAAAATGCAAAAATAGCAGGGGGTCCTTTGTATGGTTTGGGAGTTTGACCGTTAAAACGAGAAATTGTCCTAGTAGTAAGTGCTGGTAACAGTTTTGAAATTTGATTGTTGAGTGTTGAGAAACCTCAAGTTTGGGAATTTTATTGTTGGTTTGAGTCTATAATAACCATTTCCATCTGAAATTTGAGTGTTGAAACCATTTAAGAAGTATTTGCATAGTTTTCCCTAAAATTTGAGTGCATAAAAAGGGGTATGTGATTGCTCCCAAGGTGGATTTAGTGTTTTCTCCAAACAAGAGTTTCATTTTATGTTTGAAGTCATCTAATATAACCAAATTGAAGGTGTTTGAACCATTTTGGGGTTCTAGAGACGTTGCAAAGTAAGAGTTCTAGAAAGCCCTAGGGTAAAGGGGCTAGAAAGGAGGGTTTTGTAAAAACCATTGTAAAGTTGATCATGAGACCAAAAAAATAGAAGAATCCTTGCATTTGAGTCATTTCTTAAGACTTTTTTGGGTCATGGGAGTTCCAAAAGTCAAGGGATTGTGAGTTGCTTTGTAAATGGCCTCAAACTAGGCCTAGTTGGCAGACTGAAATAGCCAGTTTTGAGTGATATTTTACAAAACAAGTGTAGTTGGTTTTGGAGTATATTTTAGAGTGAGGAAAAGGGTATTTTAATCACCCAATAGTTTAGGAAGTTCTATGGAAAATTTTGGAGAAAACAGCAAATTAGTGACTGGCAAGGGCTAGTTGGAACAAGCCTAGAAGAGGCAAAATTGAGAAAGCGTAAGAGATGAGTTGCTGAGAGTGCGCAAGGAGTTGGAACATGTTAGATGAGATGTTTTGAGATGATCCAAGGTGTTGAGGCCATGGTATGATGCCAAGGATGAGTTTTGGTACTTGCATAGGGTGTTCCAACCAAGCTACAAATGCATAGGATAGGACCTTGTAAGGTACTTGCAAATTATGGTTCTAATGCCAACAAAATAGAACTCCCACAAAACTTGGAAATTTACCTTATCTTTAATGTCAAGGACTAAGTTCAATATAAAGGGCCTACATTCATAGAAGGACAAACAAAATCAAAGGTTGAAGAAGTCACTATCCCATTATAATCTCAGCCAAAAGCTGAAAAGGTTATGGATTCAAGAATCAAGAAGAAGACTTGTCATGGCACCTATATGGAGCATCTTATCAAATGGAAGGATCAACCAGAATCTGAAGTAACATGGATAGATGAGAGTGATTTTGGAAAGAAAGGTATTCCTACGAAATTCCTTCAGATTTATCCACCATGAGTTCTTTGTCACATGGGGAGAATGGTGCAAGAGCACCTAGTGAGTTTGAAAATGATGATGCAACTACTGTAGATGATGCAAATATTGATGAGTTGTAAAGCGAGGGGGAGGAAATCACTATTGAATCCTTCCTAAAAATCAATGGCTTATTAGATGAACCAATTAACACTTTGTTGAGGAGTTATGGACAAAATATGTTCAATGCTCTAATCCCTAGATTAGGAAATATTCTTACTTAATAAGTGTAACCCCAAGCATTGTCACCATAGTTGGCAACAAATGGTGAGAGTCCCAATCAACTAGTGAAAAAAATGACTAAGTTGATGGAGCTGAATACTACATTACACACATCTCCTAGTAGTGGATAGGAGGATGTTGGGATTGGGAGCATAACACCTATTCCCTTTCCCAGTTTTATGGACAATTGATGGGAACTCAAGTAGATGGGAGAAATTCCAATTTTTTTGAAGCGATAAAGTTTTGTGATGTATTTAGAATATCTAAGATAGACTTATTTTTTATGTGAACTAAACCATTCTTACATTACTATTTAAATGTATTTGTATTGTTATAATAGTTTGATTGTTGGTCATGGTGTACTACTAGCATACCTAAAATTTTAATTAATTTTTTTGGTAAATTAAGTTGAGAGATATCTAATTTAAAATATGTAAAGTTTAGAAATATAAATAGTTCATCATAGAAATATTATAGAATTAATTTATTTTAAATAATAGAAATAATCATAACAAATAGATAGAAATAAAAAATAATAATTTTATACAAAAAGTTTTAATTTATTTTAAATAATTAAATAATAGAAACATCATAGAATTAATAATTCAGTAAAATCATAACAAATAGACACTAAACAATCCCAAATTCAAACATACGAAGGTCCAACTAGAATAATGACTTTAAATAACCAAATACCAAAGCCAAACAAAGGAAATGGGACTTTTACCTTAAATGAATAAATTACATGAAGAAGGGTGGCTGGCTATTTGGAAATCTACTTATTTTTCTTCTCTCCCTCCTGTCATCCAAGAGAACATGCAATGAAAGAAAAAATCGTCACAATAAGAAAATATGAAAAATATTGTTCTAGCTTTAAAAAAATTGGAGACATCAAAACATAAAATCTAGATTCTAAACAAATCAAAACATAAAATCTATGATTTAAACTAAATCTCATCACTTACGCATCATAACAATACGGTCCACCTTAGTCATGTGGACAGTCTTGGGGAAGAGGTTGCAACAATGTATTTGGATCCAGTTGATCACTCTTTCTCTCTCTCCCTCTCTCTGTATTCAATCTAATGAGCCAACTGGATCTGCTCGACATTTTAATGTCTCAAGTATTGCCTCATGGTCTGACTCGTGAACTTTCCAAAGATTCTTATTATGTGGTTTTCCACCATATTTTATCAAGTGGACATTTGATGCAACAACAAGATTTGAATAATGAAGAATCTTCCTCTCTGTTTGCCAATCCTCGAATAACCACAAGTTAGGGTTCTTCATAGAATATCGTCTAAGCCATGTGCCGGTTACAACCACCGCACCGACATGGTACTCTAAACTTTCACCATCTATAACCAAGTGATCCAATTTTTGTTTGGCTTGAACACAACAACACAAATAATAATCTGTCCCTTCTTCATTGTCTTCAGGTGCAATAACAACAAAAACATGGCCTGCAGTGACAAATGTACAAAATGCGGTCATTAATTCAGAAAATACTTGGGTAAAAGTTATAAAGTTACATATTGAAATTACAAAGATATATAAATATATATATTACCAGGTTGCACTAGATCAGACAAGTGGTCAAAGTCAATAGACGATTCCATCTGTACCATTTCCAGTGCTTGTGGGGGACGATAGGTGTCAATTGCGTCCAAAACCCGTATATGCCATTTGTCCACCCATTCAGTCGACTCACAGTCATCCCAATTTTCCTCTGCACATGATGGACAATAGAATGCCATTTTTCATGTGTGGATACTCCATGAACCTGCATCAGAGCTTCTAAAAGAGTGCAACTCACTAGATCTTGTTAGTGTACAACAATCCTGATATGGTGCAATGTTAGTATTATCTATCAACCAAAAAAATCTACGAACCGTAGACTCACCTTCCTTACCTAGACCCATTGTAGTGTTACACCACTGGACGATGGATTTTGCATTTGTCAATATTGCTCCATCTTTGTACTTTAGTTCTTCACGAGCTAAGGCTCTTTTGATGCATGCGGCTGCACCATCGTGCTCTCCCTTTCCATGACTAGCCTCTGTGAAATTCCACATGTATTGAATTCTACACAACTTGTGCATCCTGCTCAACCAATAGAACATCCGTGCATTCTTGAATTGAGATGCACAATTGTCGGACCAAATAATGTGCTGACAATATGTGATGCCCCTATTAGCCAAATCTCCATAAAATAGTTGAAAACAACCATGTACGAACTCCGTAGAATGTGATTGATCATCACTGATGTAAAAATGGTACTCCCTCAAAATCTTCCTGTCATCCTCTGTACTTGTAGGTGAATGCATGAATGTTATGTGAACAAATATGGAAACCTGTTGAGAAGTATAATACTTTTCTTGCACCTCATTTTGTGGTTGTAGTGTGTAGTTCTCTGCGAAATCTACAACCGAAACAATGGTATCCAGTGGAAACGTATCCTTGCACAACTTGAATTGCAAATCCAGCCATCAAGCTCTATGGGTATGCCTTGCATACTCGTAAATAATGTTTTCACGAAAAATCTTCATGAACTCATACACTGGAATCTTTTCAATGACTAAATCACATCTTTTACCATGTTTCCCATCTTTTAGAGCATATGTCACTGTCTTAAATTTTTCGTAATCTACTATTTTATTTCCAATTGCATGTGTACTATCCATATGTTGACAAGTTGATAAAAGTTGCAAAGAACCACAAAATAAGCATGTACCATCCAAGCATGATGTCTTGTAAAATTGTTGGCCGTCCCCTATTTCACATAAAATGTTGGGTATGAATTCCCTTGAAGATCTTGGTGGCTCATTTATGTCACAATCCTGCAAAACAAACTGAGAATGCAAAATTACACATATATGCCTAAAAACATCAAAATGGTTAGAAAATTCAATATGTATCCTACAACAACAAGTTGTGCGTGTGTGATTTATCTTCACATAAAAAGGTTTACCCATCTCAAAAAATCTTTGACTTATTCGAATTTGAGGATACATACCAATAAATTTTGCAAAAAATTGTGTCTGAGTTGTGTCCAAAAAATGTTTCGCATGTGGTTCACGATTTTGGCTACCAATCCTCCTTCTTACAACATCTCTTTGATTAGGGGAAACACGTGTGTTATTTTTCCAAAAATCTTCGATCAATGATTTCAAGGCTTCACTAATTTCTTTATCCTTTCGCGGTAGTCTACCGCTAAATGTCCATAACTCATTTTTTGTTGGATCTTCCAATCTCTCACGCCTTAGCATGGCTCTCCTTAGAGTACCTCTACCAACTTTTAATGTTTTGCTTGTCTTTCTCATGAATCGAGCTTTCTTCATTTGGCTACTTACTATTGTCGATGTAAGTACTCGTCTTGCGATATTACTATCTTTGGTGCGTGATTTAGAACCCACTTTGTCATAAGCATTCATTAGATTCTTTACAATGTTTTTTCATTTGAATCATCCATCGTTCTTAGCCCAAGAATCTTCATGATAGGCCTAAATTTTAAATTCCTCATCATTTCAACAAATAATTGGCATTGACCTGTAATATTTAATTCATCAAAAAATAATCTCCACATACGATTAACTTTTCTTTGACAAGTACGCTTGCTAATCTTGTCAGGCATTGATTTCAAAATGTTACTATCAATATCAATCAAATATTTTGGTCTTCTAAAATGAATTCTAGAAGGTGTTATAATCTCTTCAATTCTTTCAACATTTTGAACATCAACATAAGGTTGAGTGTATTGCGTACCTTGAATCGAAGATGATGTGCCTTGGCAATAAGATGCAAAAGATGGAATATCACCTACTTGATGTGTTGATGTTGTGCCTTCAACATGACATGATGGAGTGTGTATATCATCGGATCTACAAATTGGTGTCTCTTCAACATGAGAGGACGATATGACTTCAACATTGGAAGATGGTGTAGCGGACGATATGACTCCAACATTAGAAGATGGTGTAGCTTCACAATTCAATTGTCTTCTTGAGCGTAACAGTCTCATTCGTTCTCTTTGTCTTTCCAATTCTTCCTCTTTGTTTCTTGGTACCGGTGGTTCTTGATCCTCTTCGAAAGTCAATTCTTCATTATTGCTTTGCAATTTTCTTTGCTCACGTAGTAATTTCATTTTATCTCTTTTAATTGCCAAATCTCTCTCCCTATCTTCATTTGTTTGATTTTTTGGTTTCTTCCTTGGCATGATGATGATTTCTACATGTCAAATTATTCAAACATTTGAATTACTTAAAATGTGTAAATTACAAATTATTCAAATACATATAAAAATTATAATTATTTGAATGAATACACAATATATATATAAAATGACTTGTCAAATTTCTAACCATTTCGAAATAACATTTCATTGAAACATACAAATTTCAATGAATTCACTATATATTAAACAACATGTCAAATTATAATCAAATTTGTATCTATATATCAACAAACAATATTTAAAATAGATTGCACTAACCTTTTCTATACAAGGAATATTCAAAAAGTCTTCAAATCATGTATCCAATGATTGAATTTGGTGTTTGCTAGCTTCCAAAAGTGTTTGCCACCTTTAAATAGTGTTTGTTAGCTTGAAACAGTGTTTGCCACCTTGAAAGACTGTTTGTTGTGTTGAAACCCGTGATTTCTGTCGAGATAACAGAGTGCAGAACAGACCAAAAGCAGAGAATGAATGAAACGGGCCCCAAAGTTGCTTTTTGACCATTTTTAGGTGATTTCACATAGTGCGTAAGCGCTATAGCACGTACGCACTATGTGAGAACACATCACTCTCCACCCTCCCCACTCTCTCTCTCCCTACTCTCTCTCTCTTCCTACTCTCTCTCCCCTCTCCCATCCCCTACACTCTCTCTCTCTCCCCTCTCCCATCCTTTACTCTCTCTCGCTCTCCCTCTCCCACCGCCTACTCTCTCCATCTCTCTCACCCTCTCTCCTCTCCCATCCCCTACTCTTTAGATCTCTCACACACACTTCCATCCTCCCTCTCCCACTTCTTACTCTCTCTCTCTCTCCCCCATCCCCCTACTCTCTCTCACACTCTCACATCTGCTACTCTCTCTCTCCCATCCCCTAAACTCTCTCTTTTATAGATACACACTCCCATCGCCCTCTCTCTCTCCTCTCCCATCCCCTACTCTCTACTCTCTCTCTCTCCCATCCCCTACTCTCTCACACACTCTCTCCCATCCCCTACTCTCACTCTCTCTCTCCCATCCCATTCTCTCTCTCTGCCACCTCCTACTCTCTCTCACACTCTCTCCCATCCCCTACTCTCTCTTACACACACTCCCATCTGCCCCTCTCTCCCATCCGCTACTCTCTCTCTCTCTCCCCTCTCCCACCACCTACTATCTCTCTCTCTCTCAAGTTCTCTCTCTCCCTCTCTACTCTCTCTCTCCCATCCCCTACTCATACTCTCTCTCTCTCCAATCCCCAACTCTCTCTCACACTCTCTCCCATCCCCAACTCTCTCTCACACTCTCTCTCATCCTTTCACTCTGTCTCTCTCATCTCCTACTCTCTCTCTCTCTGCCACCTCCTACTCTCTCTCACACTCTTTCCCATCCTTTCACTCTGTCTCTCCCATCTCATACTCTCTCTTTGCCACCCCCTACTCTCTCTCACACTCTCACACTCTCTCCCATCCCCTACTCTCTCTCTTTCATAGACATACACACACACACACACACACACACACACACACACTCCCATCCCCCCTCTCTCTTCTCTCCCATCCCCTACTCTCTAGATTTGTCACATGCACTCCTATCCCCCTCTCTCTATCTCCCTCTCCCTACTCTCTCACACTCTCTCCCATCCCCTACTATCTCTCACACACTCTCTCCCATCCCCTACTCTTACTCTCTCTCTCTCTCCCATCCCATTCTCTCTCTCTGCCACCTCCTACTCTCTCTCTCACACTCTCTCCCATCCCCTACTCTCTGTTACACACACTCCCATCCGCCCCTCTCTCCCATCTGCTACTCTCTCTCTCTCTCTTGGGCTACTCTCTCTCTCCCCTCTCCCATCCCCTAAACTCTCTCTTTTACAGATACACACTCCCATCCCCCTCTCTCTCTCCCCTCTCCCATCCCTTACTCTCTAGATCGCTCACACGCACTCCCATCCCTCTCTCTCTCCTCCTCTCCCACTCCCTCTCCCACCACCTACTATCTCTCTCAAGTTCTCTCTCTCCCTCTCTACTCTCTCTCTCTCCCATCCCCTACTCTTACTCTCTCTCTCTCTCTCTCCAATCCCCAACTCTCTCTCACACTCTCTCCCATCCCCTACTCTCTCTGACATTCTCTCTCATCCTTTCACTCTATCTCTCTCATCCCCTACTCTCTCTCTCCGCCACCTCCTACTCTCTCTCACACTCTTTCCCATCTTTTCACTCTATCTCTCCCATCTCGTACTCTCTCTTTGCCACCCCCTACTCTCTCTCACACTCTCACACTCTCTCCTATCCCCTACTCTCTCTCTTTCACAGACACACACACACACACTCCCATCCCCCCTCTCTCTTCTCTCCCATCCCCTACTCTCTAGATTTGTCACACGCACTCCCATTCCCCTCTCTCTATCTCCCTCTCCCTACTCTCTCACACTCTCTCCCATCCCCTACTCTCTCTCTCTCACTCTCTCCCATCCCCTACTCTCTCTCTCTCTCTCTCTCTCTCTCTCTCTCTCTCTCCCATCCCATTCTCTCTCTCTGCCACCTCCTACTCTCTCTCACACTCTCTCCCATCCCCTACTCTCTCTTACAAACACTCCCATCCGCCCCTCTCTCCCATCTGCTACTCTCTCTCTCTCTCTTGGGCTACTCTCTCTCTCTCCCCTCTCCCATCCCCTAAACTCTCTCTTTTGTAGATACACACTCCCACCCCCCTTTCTCTCTCCCCTCTCCCATCCCTTACTCTCTAGATCTCTCACACGCACTCTCATCCCTCTCTCTCCTCCTCTCCCACTCCCTCTCCCAGGTCACCTACTATCTCTCTCTCTCAAGTTCTCTCTCTCCCTCTCTACTCTCTCTCTCCCATCCCCTACTCTTACTCTCTCTCTCCCATTCCCAACTCTCTCTCACACTCTCTCCCATCCCCTACTCTCTCTCACACTCTCTCCCATCCTTTCACTTTGTCTCTCTCATCCCGTACTCTCTCTCTACCACCCCCTACTCTCTCTCACACTCTCACACTCTCTCCCATCCCCTACTCTCTCTCTTTCACAGACACACACACTCTTATCCCCCCACTCTCTTCTCTCCCATCCCCTACTCTCTACATCTGTCACGCACACTCCCATCCCCCCTATCTCTCTCCCTCTCCCTCTCCTACTGCCTACTAGATCTCTCTCTCTCAAGTTCTCTCTCTCCCTCTCTACTCTCTCTCTCTCTCTCCCATCCCATCCCTTACTCTCACTCTCTCTCTCTCCCATCCCCTACTCTCTCTCACACTCCCATCCCCTAATCTCACTCTCTCTCTCTCCCATCCCGTATGAGCTCTCTCCGCCACCACCTACTCTCTCTCACACTCTCACACTCTCTCCCATCCCCTACTCTGTCTCTCTTACACACATTCCCATTCCCCCTCTCTCCCTCTCCCTCTCCCACTCCCTCTCCCACTGCCTACTTTCTCTCCCCCATCCCCTATTCTCTCTCTCCCCTCTCCCATCCCCTACTCTCTAGATTTGTCACACACACTCCCATCCCCCCTCTCTCTCCCTCTCCCACTCCCTCTTGCACCACCTACTATCTCTCTCTCTCTCAAGTACTCTCTTTCCCTCTTTACTTTCTCTCTCCCATCCCCTACTCTCACTCTCTCTCTTCCATCCCCTACTCTCTCTCACACTCTCTCCCATCCCCTACTCTCTCTCTCACCCCCATCCTGTACAAGCTCTCTCTACCACCCCCTACTCTCTCTCAAACTCTCACACTCTCTCCCATCCCCTACTCTATCTCTCTTATACACATTCCCATTCCCCCCCTCTCTCTCTCTCTCTCACTCCCTCTCCCATTGCCTACTCTCTCCCATCCCCAACTCTATCTCTCTTACACACTTCCATTCCCCCTCTCTCTCTCTCCCTCCCACTCCCTCTCCCATCGCCTACTATCTCTCTCTCTCTCACTCTCTCCCTCTCTCTCCCATCCCCTACTCTCACTCTCTCTCTCTACCACCCCTACTCTCTCTCACACTCTCTCCCATTCCCTACTTTCTCTCTTACACACACTTCCATCCCCCCTCTCTCTCCCTCTCCCACTCCCTCTGCCATTGCCTAATCTCTTTCTCTTCCATCCACCCTCTCTCTCCCTCTCCCACTCCCTCTGCCATTTCCTACTCTCTTTCTATCCCATCCCCTACTATCTCTATCTCTCTCTCCCCTCTCTCATTCCCTACTCTCTCTCTTTCACACACACCCATCCCCCCTCTCTCCTCTCCCATCCTCTAATTTTTCTCTCACTCGCTCTCCCTCTCCCACTGCCTACTCTCACTCTCTCTCTCACTCTCACTCTCTCCCTCTCTACTCTCTCTCTGCTACCCCCTACCCTCTCTCACATTTTCACTCTCTCTCTCTTTCTCTCTTACACACATTTCCATCCCCCCTCTCTCTCTCCCTCTCCCACTCCCTCTCCCATCGCCTACTCTCTCTTCCATCCCCTACTCTCTCTCAAGCTACTCTATCTTCCCCCTCTCCCATTCCCTACTCTCTCTCTTTCACACACATGCACTCCCATCCTCCTCTCTCTCGTTCTTCCTCTCCCACTCCATCTCCCACCACCTACTCTCTCTCTCCCCCATCCCCTACTCTCAATCTCTCTCTCCCAACTTGTACTCTCTCTCACACTTCCTCTCTCTCCCATCCCCTACTTTCAATCTCTCTCCCCCATCCCGTACTCTCTCTCACACTTCCTCTCTCTTGCATCATGTATTCTCTTTGCCACCCCTACTCTCTCACATTTCCTCTATCTCCCATCCTATACTCTCTTTGCCACCCCTACTCTTTCTCACTTCCTCTCTCCCCTCTCCCATCCCCTACTTTCTCTCTATCTCTCTCACACACACAAATAGCCATTCCCTCACCCCACCCCCCTAGCTCTCTCTTGGTTTTGGTTTGCAATTTAGGTCTCAATAGTGTGTGCGCACTATAGCGCGTGCGAACTACTTCGAATTCAAAAGTGTTTTAATAGCGCATGCGTGCTATAGGGTGCACGCGCTATTCAAAGCTTTGCATTAAAACCAAGCCTAAGGCTTGGTTTTGCCTTGGAGATCCAACCCAAAGGTTTGGAGTTTATAAACAGGTCTGAGACGTGTTTTCCAGCAAACATACAAAAAATGATTGATTTTTCTTGTGCGCTCCCCTTCAAGATTCCTCGTGGTTGGGTATTGATAAGATCAAGTTACATAACATTATAAGTCTTTGTGTCAGCTATCTAACCATATAATTTATTTTTAATTTTAACTATTTTAAGTCTTTCATCTATAATTTCTTTTGAATGTATGTTCTTTTTTTGTCAAAAACCACCATGTACTAATTGGGCTGTAGATTTTAGCTCATTCATCGAATTTTGTAACAACTTAGTTTTTTAGAAACTAGACTCCATTCTACACACTTTGAAAAAAAGAAGTTTTGATTTTAGATTAGTTTTCAATCATTTCTACGGGGAGCACACAGATATTTCACGTTTTTGGGATGGGTCTAATTAAAAAATTCATTAAAAAAAAATACACATTATAAAATTACTCAAAAAATCTGGGATAAACTACATAGTGTTAGGTAACTTTTGACTGGAGCGATTAAAGAATTTCAAAAAAAAAGTTAAAATTTTAGGGGGGCCACATTTTGTACTATGTTATTTTTTTTGGAATAAACAATACCACTTTTTGTGGCCCCTTTTTTGAGGACCTAAAACTAGACCATTTTGAAAAAAATTAGTAGTTTAGAAACTAGATTCAAAGGACTACGACTTTTGTTTTTGTCATATCTTAAAATTTTGAGCGTAACTATCTTCAAATTCTTGTTGAAGTCTAGAATTTGCTGATTTCAGGAAAAAGGTGTCCACTTATACCCCCCTTTTGGCACCACAACTTGGTGCACTTACCCATATAGCCTATAAGGCTTTGATTCTGAGTTGTACACTATGAAGATGCACTTCATACCTTTGTCATCTAGCTTTTTCCTTTTTTCTTTAGGCATATGTGCATGTGCTACGCATCCAAACACTCTCAAGTGTTCAACTATCCATCTGTTCCTTGACCAAGCCTCAAGAGGTATCTTGTCAAGAACTAATTTTGTGGGACACCTATTAATCAAATATACTACTATTACTACAACTTCTCCCCAATATTCAGTTGGGAGTCCCTTTTCTTTCATCATGCTTCTAGCCATTTCAACAATGGTCTTGTTCTTTCTCTCAACCACTCCATTTTACTGTGGAGTATAATAGGTTGTAAGCTCTTTCTTTATACCATTCTACTTGCAAAATTTAACAAGCATATTGGAGGTATACTCCCCTTGTCTATGTGATCTAAGGACCTTAACATATTTTCCACATTCTTTTTCAGCGAGGGTTTTAAATCCAACAAATTTATCAAATGCTTCAGATTTGTTCTTCAAAAAATACACCCATGTCCTACGACTGGAATCATCTATGAAAGTCATAAAATAAATACTTTCTCCGAATAGAAGTAGTTTGCATAGGGCCTACCAAATTAGAATGCACCAATTCTAATGGTGCTCTAGCCCTTCTAGAAATTCTATAATTAAAGGGAAGCCTATGTTGCTTACCTAAAATACAAGCCTCACACTTGTCATAGAAATCTACTATGCTTGGCAAACCATCTACCATTCTTTTCTTGGACAACAAACTTAAACTAGTAAAACCTAGATGTTTATACTTGAGATGCTAAAACTTGGAGGAGCCTTCAATCATGCTCCTAAGAGCTTATTGTTGATGTACTATTGTACATGCATGCTTGGGAGGTGCAACACTAACTTGAGAAGAGAAACATGTCTCTATCCTCAAGGGGAACATCTAATTCTTTATCATTTGGACTGCTACAAGTAATCTATTACTCCCATCCTTCTCATGAATGACACACTTGTCATTTTCCATCAGCACTTTGTATTCATTTTGAATGAGTTTTCCAACACTCATCAAGTTGTGCTTCATACTGGGGGCAAAATACACATTTTGTATCTCCTTCTTCTCACCTTGCTTGGTGTGGACCACGATAGATCCTCTGCACACTATGGGAATGGTTCCATTATTTGCCATCTTAATTTTAGACTTAAAAGTCTTATCAATGAAAAGATAATAAACTTTCATTACCACTCATGTGGTTGCTATAGCTTCTGTCTAGGTACCATACCTCAGGGTTTCCTTCTTCACCTATGTTACACATGATAAAGGTTGTGGGATTGTTTGCATTTTCCATGTTCACATCAGCCACATTAGCACTCTACTTTGACTAATCACCCTACTTCTTCCAGCATTCACTAGCATAATGCCCATACTTATGATAGCAATAGCATTCAGCATTGCTCTTGTTAGAGTTGTAATTCTTCTTACCTCTTCTAGAGCTATTTTGAGAGGTGCTTGCTCCCTCTTGGTTTCTTGCTTGTCCTAAGCTTTCTACACCAACATTTCTTTGACCATTCCTCCCATGACCTCTACTTCTTGAGCCTCTACTGGAGCCATTTCTACCTCTCCCCCTGCCTCTTGAATTCTCTTGAGCCTTGAAAGACCACTTTTGGGAAGTTGTTGCTGATCTATTTATCTAGTTTTCATGGGTTTGAAGAGTGCCATCAACTCATCCATGGTCAATGTGGTGAGGCCCTTTGCTTCCTCTATGGTCATCACAAGATTGTCATATTTGTGAGGTAAACTCCTTAGTTCTTTTCCACAATCCTCTGCTCTACATAATCTTCTCTGTTTGACTTGAGCTGGTTTATCAAAGTGGAGATTTGTGAGTTGAACTTTGTAATAGGTTCATTATCCCTCATCTAAAGGTTCTCAAACTCTCTTCTGATCATATGTAGTTTTACTACTCTGACCTTATCAGTTCCCTTGAAATTTGTCTCAAGGATATCCCATGCTTCCTTTGCATAATTATCTACTACAATCTTGGCAAAAATTGTCTCTGTCATTGCTACCTCAATTAGACTTAATGCCTTAGCATCCTTTCTCCTTGACTCTTTCAATTGAGTCTTCTATGGGTTTGTGAGGGCAACATATAGTGTTGGGATTGTAACATCACTGAATTCATTGATCACAAACTCCCACAAATCATTAACTACTATTATGATTTTCATCTTCTTTGCCCATGTGTCATAATTATATCCATTAAAGGATGGTGGTTGTTGCCATATCTTTCCTACATCTTCTACCATGTTAAATATCTCAGAATAAACAAATGCCCTGACTCAATGTGGATGTGGGACCTCAAAGCTCTGATACCTTATAAAAAAAAAAATCACAACTTCACAATTTTTTCTTGGCAACAACTAACGCCAAGTGGTAGACTTGGTTGGCACAAGAGGGTGTCAAGTGATAGAAGAATAGTACTGAGTGACTCGGCGCATAAAGAAGTTGAGTGACTCGACATTATGGGCAACTTGGCACAATGTATGCCGAGTGTGCTCAGCAGCAAGGGATGTCAAGTGAGCTCGGCACTAGAGGATGTTGAGTGAACTCGACACTAACTGCAAAGATTAAACCTAGTAAAAGACTAGACTGAGTGAGTAGTATAATAGACTGCCATTAAAATGCAGAGAGCCAAAGGATGAAGATTTCAAATGCATAATACTATGCAATGATGAATAGAAGGAGGGAAATAACACAATTTATTATGCTTGCTTTCTTTCTATTCAAATAAGATTAAAAAAACTATTACAAAATTTGGGAGCATTCATCTTCAACCAAAAAACTCTAAAATCTTCAAATTGATAAAACTTCAAACTTCAAACTTACAACTCTAATGGCTACATACAACAATGCATGGAGCAATCACTACTTCATAGGTCGAATCAATAAACCTTACAAAATGACAGAAGATCCAACATGTGCAAATGCTAACACGAAACTGAAATCCTTCTATCTTCTAAACTTTGACTTGATCTACTGATTGATTTCCTTCTCTGCTCTGTACTCTTACACTTCTCTGCTTCGCAACGAATCCAAATCCTCTTTGCTCAAATGAATCAGATTCATTCCTTTTGTCTCTGGGCAAAAATATTTTCCCTCTCATTTTGAATTCAAACTCACCTAACCACATTCAATATTTTTGACCATTGTGTAGGTCGTCAGGGTGGTAGGTGGGCATTTGGCTCCAAGGGCAATTGCCTACGTATTAAATATTTCAACAAATATGTTGGTGTGGACAAAGCAAACACACAATAATTATATAGTAGATTCCTCCAAGAAAAGTACTACTCAATATTTTTCCTATTATAATTTAGAGAACCTAGATGATTTTCTGTTGTTTGGCAGGTAGAGTTCATGTTTTTTTCACGCTAAAAAAATACAAGTGAGTACCAAATGTTCATGGAGTTCTCAGTAGAGGCCAATAGATCATAGACTACAATTTTTTGAATTCTTTTCATAGTAGAAATTGAGAATGTCATTGAAATTTTCTCATATATTTTAATATATTAATATAGTAGGTTCAATATATTTTAACATTTTGTATAGTTCTTCATTATTAGAGATGTATATTGAGTCATAGTTATTATTTTTGTAACTATCTTAAAGTTGTTTTTAAGGGTAGATAGACGTGCATTATATTGTGTAATGGGTACATTAAAGAGATGTGGGGGTTATTTTGAAAAAAATAAATCTATTTTTTACATAAAGTGTTCATTTGTGAATAGAGTATTGGAAAAATGGTCAGTGCTCCCCTCATGATTCATGACAAGGGACTAATTATGCCCTATAGATTCTATAGGCCTAGTGGTTATATTAAGTATTGATAGGTCAATCTTTTGGTCTAATGAAAACTACAATTTTAACAAGTGGCATGAAAGCTTGTTGAATCCCCTTAGGTAATGCTAAGGGGTGATTTTTGGAAAATGGTCAATGTTTCCCTCATGATTCGTGGCAAGGAACTAACCATGGCATCTCTTGTGGATTCTATAAGTCAAGCACTTGTATCAAGCATTGACATTTTGAACTTTTGGTGTAATAGTAACGACACTTGTAACATAGAGTGATAACAAGTTAGAGATATAAGAAAATATAGGGAGGGTAGAGAGACAGAGACATATAACAGACACACACTCTCTCTCTCCCCCCCCCCCTATTGTTTCCTACTTTTACATAACCCGTGAAGGTTATGTAGAACTAAATACATAAGTTTTAGTGTGACTTATGAGAAAATAGAATTTAGAACTTTTTTTTAAAAAATCTTCTTCATAACCCGTGTGGGTTATGAAGAGCTTTTAGTTCTTCATAAAACACATGAGGTATGAGGAGAGTTTTAATATTTTGTATTCCTTGTTCGAGGCTAAGTTTTACCAAGACAAAAACATTTTGAAAATCAAATAACCTGCACAAGTTATGCAAAATTTTGAGTTTTTTTCACATGTGACCACTTAATTGACCAACATCTTGGTGCCTTACCCAAGATAGGGACAAAAATGTTCCATTAAAAGGTTCTCAAGAGATAGTTTGTGTGAAATTGAGAACATTGTAGAAAATGTAGGCAAGAATAGCTAGATTTCGTTGCCTTCAAAATATTCTTTTGTTAGACACTATGGGAGGGAGGTTAATAAGTTTCCTCTAAAATATACATTAGATTAGGTAGTGTGCGAGGAAATGAAAAGGTGAAAAAGAAGATAAAACTTCATGACCAATGAAGGTGATAATTGGAACAAGAGCTACCTATAAAGAAAAGGCCTCAACATCAAAGAAGATGATAATTTTTTTCTCAAATTGTTTCATCTAGGAGGAGATGATATCAATTGTGAGAAAGGAACTTCAATCCAATAGTGCAAATTTGACTTCTCATTTAAATTGTGGTCCTTAACGCTCAAGATGGGCTAGAGCTTCAACTAGGAAGAAGGTTGGTGATGTTTGATTGATAAGAGATTGGTTCCATTTCTTGTGTACACGTCTTTATAGTAGGACTCTAGAGAAAAATATAGTAAGTCTATAACAATGATATTAGAAGGAAAAGGGCTTGTCACATTATTGACTCCATAATTACCAGAAAAAATGCAATAACAATAGGTTATGCATTAGTGGTAGTCTATTACCCATTTTTATGATATTTTATTAGTGTTGATTCACCTATTTTGCTATGTTGGTGCTAAAGGTTTTATAATAGGTTTGTCTTTATTTGCTTCACAACTCCAACATGCTAATATTATTTTTGATTATTAATCTAATGTATATTGTCTCTTAACAACTATTTACCTAAAAAAACTAGTGTCCATCTTGTCCATTTTTTTTTTAAATATATTTTTCTTCTAAATATATTTAGTCTATCCTTACATCTCCCCCACTTACATTTTACTAAGTTTCAAAACTAGTGTCCATCTTGTCCATTTTTTTTTTAAATATATTTTTCTTCTAAATATATTTAGTCTATCCTTACATCTCCCCCACTTACATTTTACTAAGTTTCAATAATTAATTAATCCTTAAAAAGTGCCTTGCCATTTAGTAAGATTTATAACTTTGATACTATTATAATCACTTCCAAAAACAAATACATATTTATTTTATATAAAAAAGAAATCGTAAAAACGTACATTGTCTTCTAATTTTACACAACTTTGATAACGTTATCATACAAAATGGAGCCAGCCTAAGAAAAACAAAATTTAGAACATTTTTATCAAATTTTTAATGAAAAACTAAAATAAACCTAAATGTGCTACAACAATAGCCGACTGAACAACTACAAGCCAAAAATAATAATTTATTAAAGCTAATGCTTTCGTCTGACAACAGAAGAAAAATTACATAAATGGAAGTAGCTAAATGTAACAACTCTAGAAGCTGAATCACAACTATAGAAGCTCTATCACAACATTCGAGGGACATTATTATATGAAACCAAAGATGTTTTATCATCTCAATATTCGAACCAAATGTTTTTGTCTTTTAATCACAAATAATTAATCCTTATATCAAAGCACGAAGACCACAAACTAGGATGTAACAGCTATATTAATGAAATAAAGGCCATTTTGGTCATTTTCATCCTCTAATAGTATGTACAAGTGCATGGAAATCAAAGCCCTTAGATATAAAAAAACATAATTTTATCTTGGGTAGGTGATTGAATTGGATAGTGATTGGGCTATATCAAATCATTCATGTTGATTTGGGGCAAGGATGTTTGTTGGGGTGAGTGGTATAAAAGGTGGCAGTTACAAAGTCTTTGGGATTGGTGATAACTTATTTTTACCACCTGGTGGGGAACGAGGTTTAAAAGTGTGGGATTTACGCCCTACTTTCATATCTTAATATATTAGAAATAAGTAATACTTGGTAATACATTGTACAATTTTAAGTATGAAATTATTTAATATTTCAAGTATAAAATTATTTAATATATAATTATAATTGTAATTTATTTTATATAATTATAAAATTATATTTGAGATTTTAAAAAATTATTAACTTAAAAAATATATATATATAACAAAAAAGGTGGAGAAGAAAACCTCTAGTCTTGCCTAAAGTGTTCATCTATGTTTCATTCTATCCATTCTACCCGTTGTTCCTAATATAGACTTTCTCCCTATCTTCATTTTAAGACACTTCAAGCTCAAATAACACATTGGTCTTTCAAAACATTAGTTAAGTACATTTACAACCAAAGCTTTCTAGCATAATCAAATATCACTTATGTTTCCTTTTGCCTCAAATTTAGAATGGTATGCTCATTTAAACCTGCCTGAATGAGTACTTACTGTTTTAATGTTCATTGTTTTAGATTAAGGTAAAAGAAGGTTTTGAAGGGGCCCCGAAACCCTTTACATCTAGGAGAAAGATAAACCATTAAGCACAACCAGGTACAAAGACTAGAAACTAGCTAAATAGCTAAATCAGGTTTTACAGGGACCTGAGACCAACAGATTGACCAGAAAAATTAACCAAAACAATACTGGACCCTGGTAGGTCAACAGACTGGAACAACAACCTGAAAAACCTCCCAAACCAGTATCCAATGAACCAGTAAAGCAACCAGTTCACCAACACAAAAAACCGGTCATCATAAGGAAACATAAGATTTTTCTTTAGATATGAATTTTCCCTTACCCGACTGAAGGACCCTATCCAAAGGGGGGGCAAAAGAATTAGACTTCTTCCGTTTGACCGCGATCCAACTGTCCTCAATCTTCATAGCCTCAGCGACCCAAGCCTCAGAAGACAAAGACCCAAGGAACCTAGGGGACATAGAAGCCGCCACAACCTTTGTGAGAGAATCAGACGATGTCTAACCCCTAGGAGGGACATCCGAACTAGGGGTAGAGACCAAAGCATCCACCTCCACCACTAGCTCGGACTGAAAGCATACCTCAGCCACAGAATCCTTAGACGCATCCAAGGAGAGTTCCACCAGAGCATCCTTCTCAGCCACCGGCTCGAAGCTAGCCTTAGCCTCAGAATCCTCAGGAGCAACCAAGGAATGTTTCACCATGTAGTGCTCAGAGGAGGCCTTTGACCACCAAGAAGGTGGTCGCCTAGATTTGGGTTTCCCAGCAACACAACGAGCAGCAATATGACCTGTCAAGTGACATTTTCTACAATGAAAAGGGATACCCTCATAATCCAACAATTGTGTCCAAGAACCCCTTAGGGAATCCAAGAAAATCGCCTTAGGAAGGCCCTTAGAAACATCCAAGTCTACAAGAAAGCGAGCACAAGTCGAGTGGAGAATATTTGAAGTGTCAGCATCCACATATAAGAAATCCCCAATAGCATTCCCAATAGTTTCAAAAACTGAATCTTGCCAAAGATGTAACGGAAGATTAGGGAGCCGGACCTAGATAGGGAACTTATTAAAGGATTCCGAGAGAGGATCGAAATCCATGTGCCACGATTTGGCCATGAGTGGAAATCTGCCCTGCCAAGAAAAATTATTGTGACACAAAATAGTTTTAATGTTCATTGTTACACATAGGGGTAACATTACTATAATTAATATTAAACTATTAAGTTTAAAGTTATACTTATTTTTTATATCACTAATAAAATTTTTAATATAGTTAATTTCAGCTAGCTAAATAATTGCACTACCAAACTCATATTAGCCCTAATTGAAAATATTATAAAAGATACATTATATATATTTAAATTTCTACAATAATTTTATTTTCCATAAAATGATTATAAGAGATTGAATAGAGAATATAATGTTTAAATGTATTTTTCTCCAACTCCTTATGAATTTATGCATTTTTGCATGTTTGATTGAGTAAAACACTAAAATTTTATTATTATTAAAAAATTTAAACTTAAAATATTATGGAATAGTTTTATTTTAGATTTAAAGTATTTATTTATTTGATATTTAAACTATTTGATTAGATGATTTTTTAATCAAAATTTACAAAAAAAATATATCAATTAATCTTTTTAGGTATTTTTTAATGAAGATTTTTGTCAAGGAGGAAGCTCTCTTTTATTTAAAATAAAAAATAATCAGATCTATATAAAAAAAAGTTGCAAATGTAACTCTTGAGCCTATGAATATCATATCTCATGCCATGTGTACCAAAATTACATAAGAGGAATCTATACATAAATTTTAATATTTCAAATATTAGAAAAAATATAAATAAATTATGATTACAAATTGGTATATTAAATAAGACAAAAGACTTGTATAGAAAGTTAGTCTCTCTCCTTTATACTTATTTAATATTTTTTATATCATCTAGGAATTTTGGGGGGGGGGGAATAACTTATCTACCACCTCCCACATATAAATAATTAAAAAAGTAAAAATCATAAATCTATTCTTATTTAATTTATCATATTAGTTCTTGAAATAAGGACTTTCAATATCATATTTTGAAACCTTCCAATCATAG
Organism: Cupressus sempervirens; assembly: GCA_028749045.1. NCBI lineage: Eukaryota > Viridiplantae > Streptophyta > Pinopsida > Cupressales > Cupressaceae > Cupressus > Cupressus sempervirens. The sequence continues at coordinate 762,928,401 of CM053792.1, read as the reverse complement.
ATAAATAAGAAAACAAGAATATCATTCTAAAAATTCTACCAAAATATTATTAATTCAAAAGTATAAATATTGACAAGAGTTCTCTGTGAGCCAAAAGCTAATATTGGCATAACTTTTTAAAATGAAGTTCTCTTGATTTTCATAATTGCGGCAACCTATGGTACCACCTATGTTGGTGGCAACCTATGGTACCACCTATGTTGGTGGCACCATGATCACAAATTAGTTACCATTTTTTTACACTCCCTTTCTGAGATCCTAAACAATTATGCATTAAATGTTCTGTATGATTTTTTCAAAATTAACACATATGGTATTTTCGCACTCACATTTTTATCCTTTTTTCATGATGGTTCCTTCTAATTAGAATGAATAATTTTCTCAATTTACCTCATGTATTGATGGGATATTAAAGTTCATTTTGTTCAACATTTACATTTATAAGATAAGTTAAACCCCTGTTTTCTTCATAGAATTCTTACTCTACTAAATATCAATCCAATGTATGTAGATTCTTGTAAATGTCATGTATTTTCTTTAACTCTCTAATTTCACACAACAATATTTGATCACTCTATTTTATCTTCTATATTTATAACATTTATGTTCTTTAATTCACACACTTTTTCTCAATTGTATAGAGATGGAAATTTTTCTTTGTTGTTTTTTCCATTTTAGAAGATTTTTACAAAAATCAGTATAATATTGCTAACTAATGCTATTTTGGGGATTTTTTTATATGTAAGGAGAGATGAGTTATTCTTACTGATTTGCTTAAGTTTTTGAGTGCATTAAAACATCATCATTAGAATTCACTAGATTACATAGAACTCCCTATCCTTCAAAATGAAAAAATGATATAGTGAATAATTATCTATAAAATTTCATGACTTGATAGCATAGATCTTGGGGACAATAATATTTTTCAGAGATTGATTTTATTTTATGAAAGGTAAAGTACCCCTAGCATTTTATTTCATAGCTATTAAATAGGTCTTTCAAGACTCTTACATTGTACAAGTCTTTATCAATTTGGAGGAGTAGATATTAGAGTGAGATAGACAAATCAAATTACAAAAAAACTTATGCAATGTTAAATTGGTCTATAATAACTTTATAAAAAGATTTTATTTTTCTTTACAATCATATGAAAGACTGAAGATGTAGAATGTTTGAAAGCTTACCAAACTAACAATTCATATTCATTGCTGCTTATCAAACTAACAATTCTTATTCATTGAAAGTCCCCTTGTTTTGACTGCTTAATATTTCAAAAACAGTTCATATTCATTTCAAAACATAAAACACACAAAAATACCTCTTACTCTTGACCTTCAAATGGCACTCTTTGTTTTTTGGGCATAAATTTCAAACGCAGAAATTAGTAATAAAACCACTGGAAACCATCGAAGATTAATAATTATATAGCTTTGACAAATCAAAAAAATTTAACTACTACAATGATGAAAAAATAGTAATAAAACCACTGGAAACCATCGAAGATTAATAATGATATAGCTTTGACAAATCAAAAATTAACCACTGCAATGATGAAAAAATGCAGTCAATGAAACAATTTTGTATTACTGCCAGCAATAATAGATTGGAAGAAATCTTCATCCGATTAAGACATAAATAAACAAGCTACAAAAATAGGCAGGGGTCCATTGAATTTTTTTAGGGTTTTTCTGCCACAAGAGTTTTCACACTGCAACTCCTATCTACCGATCAACCAACGTCAACGGTACCATTAACATTCCTATAATATTATTCAATGATCGGTGAGCTGTATTGAAGGGACAAATATACTAAATTTCAAAGATACCCATCGAAGAAATCTTCAACTGTAGCGTAAGGAATATCTGGATAAAGTTCACAAATTTCCAGGTCTTTGGGTTCTTCCAGTTCAAAATTGTATTGACACCCATTAATGAAAATGTCATGTGTCAGGGAAGCCACGATGCTCTCTGGAATCTTACTGGCTGCACAGAGAAGAATAAATAAATGTAAATGAATCAATAAAAAAAAGTAATAGATAATGAAGTCAATATCCAATCCAAGATTGGTTGTGATGAGCTTTTTATTTTTTATACCTAATCTGATATGTAGATTCTTTCTTTTTCAAGAGTTTGTTGTTACACTGAGCATCCAATTATTAACTCATAACATAAAAGGAAGCAATATGGAGCATATGGCATGGTAATATACCTTTAGCTAAGTCCAGGAGATCTTGTTCTGAGATACAAACCCGAGGAAGAGTTTTTCCAATCTTCTTCTCCCAAATTGCTGCGAGCTCATTAAGTGTGAGGAAATTCTTGGGTGGTCTGAAATGAACACTTTTGTTAACAGTTCGGACATCCTCCAGAGTCTTTATGGTATACATGCCAATGTCTTCTCCAGTCACAAAGTATGCTGTTATTAACAATTCATAAATTGGTAAGTGGGCAAAACAATAAATTTAAAGGAAGTTAAATTACAATATTGTCATTAAGATTCAATTGTATTTGTTTAAGATAGATTTATTGATTTACCTTTTTTTTTAATGAGAAACAACTATAATTGACATTCATTGTATTCTCTTGATTTTCACATTGGTAAAGTATTGCGTTTCATTCTAAAGTCATCCATCTCAAAAATATTGCAAGTGTGTAATTATAGAGTTTCTTTCAAAGTTAAGCCTACTTAAACTGCTATCCAATTTACAAAACCTTCAACAAATATTATGTCTTATGAACCATTTCAATCTATCAATTGATAAATAAGAAAATAACAGAAAATAAGAACATTAGATTTTCACATTCTATATAAGTAGATTATCAGTATTTTGAATCATATTCTGCGACTATTTAATTCCTCACCCTTGATGTTTCCATCTCCATATATTTCAAACTGATCTTGTGGTGGAGCAAGCTCAGAGGGATGGGTATGGTAAAAGTAAGGCCACCCAGCAATAGAATTACAGCAGATGTAAGTGTATGGAATGTTGGCTTCCTCAATTGCCCTCCTTACAACTCTCTTTTCCTTGTAAAAGCTCAGCCCTGGTTCCACTGGATTGGCTCTGTCTATATCATGCCCAAACTCTGAAGGAAGAAACCTCTACATCAAAGTTAACAAACAATTCCCAGATCAATTACAAATTTACAGCTAAGAAGCATTATAAGAAATAATGTTTGGGCTCCAAATCCTAACCTGAATAGTGCCAATTTCTTTAATGACTTCCACAATTTTGAGCTGATCTGTGAGCTGAGCACCGCCAACAATAGAAATTACAACATCAATGCCTTGCATGGCATTTACCATTGACTTCTGATCGCTTAAATCTCCCTGCAGAACATCCACACATATACATTAATAAGACCCATTACAGAGTACAGAAACATTAATAAAAACTCAATACAACACAGATTTTTACAATTATAAAACAGCTCTTCGTCCCAAATAAATTATCTCCATTAATATGAAGACCGACTGAACAACCCTTCCTAACCTAATTTCTTAATAACACAATGGTCAAACATGGTTGATTGCAAAGTGGCCGCTATCTAACAACAAAGACAACACCTGCAGTAATAATTACCATGAACAAACATGCAAATGATAAAATCAAAACAATCTATACCCTTCATAAAAAACAATATTATAAACAAGTCACTCTGCCAAGAATACTATAATAATTTCTAGATAAAACTTAAGTTGTGACATACATGGACGATGTTAACACCAGAAGCTTTCAATTCATGGAGGCACTTTTCTTTGGCCGAATCAGGGGCAGTGATGGGTCTAATGAGGGCATAAGTAGGATGGCCTGCCTTTACAGCTGCAAGAGCAACAAAACGACCAATATAACCAGTGGCTCCAATCACCAGTATTTTACTTTTTCCTTCCTTCCCAAAATTTTCATATGAAGGAATCTCACAAACGGAGGCCATGGATGAGACTATATTTTTCTCTTCCTTCACAAAATTTTCATATGAAGGAATCTCACAAACGGAGGCCATAGCTGAGAGTATATTTTTCTCTTCCTTCACAATGTGTTCATACGAAGGAATTTCACAAATGGAGGCCATGGATGAGACTGAATTTTCCTCCAATATTGGAGAATGAAGGCAGAGATCAAAAGAATGAGGGAATGCAGCAGTACTTGCAGCCATTTTTATCCCAAGAAGCTGAACAACTCTTACCCAACTTGAGAATTTGGAGGAAATATGTTGGTGTGGGCAAAGCATGCAAACACGCAACATTTATATAGTAGATTTCTCCAAGAAAATTGCTCAATATTTCTCGTAACACGATTGAAATGACCTGGATATAAGCACATGGATCGGCAGGTGGACTTCACCTTTTTCAACAAAAACAATAAACCAGTTGAGTATTAAATGTTTTACCACAGCTGATCAAATCAGACTTAAAACATTTTGTACTCTTTTTTTAAAAGTAGAAATGGAGAACGTGATGCAGGCTTCTCAGTGTAGCTCAGTTTTCCTTCAATGGAATAAATTTTTTGGGTGACATTACTAAGAGTGAATCCAAAAAAAAAAAAGTTTCTTCGGTACCTAATGGTAGCATGGTAACATGGAATCGTGTTCAAACATGTTTTAATATTATGTATTTGGTAATATGGAATAAGGTTCAAACATATTTTAATATTTTGTATTTCTTATAGTTTCTCTATTGGTGATGTTGATTGAGCTATAGTTATACTTAGTATTTTTAAAGTATAGATTTAAATATATTTAAATATTCTGTGTAGCTCTTTATTATTAGAGATGTTTGTGGAACTACCATTCTAATTAGTTTTTTATAATTATTTTCTATGCTCAAGAAGTGTGAAAGGTTGTTTTGAAAAAAAAAAATGGTCAACTTTCCCCATATTTGTGGAGTACATGAAAGGAGTATAGAGATTGATAAATAAGAAGATTTAGAAAATTTAGAATGTGAGAGACATGGAGAAGGGAGAGAAACATAGAGAAAGATAATCAAAGATGTAAAAATAGACAGATATAGATGGAGAGAACAAATGTGAAAAAGATGGAAATAGAATGAGATCTCTATTAAAAGTTATTGAATATCTAAAATAATTAAATAAGATTTAAAGTTCAAATATAAAAATTCTAAAATAATTAAACTTTTAACTTTAAAAATAATTATAAATCAAACTATTTTTCCAATAAATTTTATTTATTATTGTGATCTCATAATATAAACATAAATAATAAATAATTTTTTTAATTTTAATATAAATTAAACATCAAAATAGAGAAAACAAAAATCTCAAGTCTAAACATGTCACAAAACTACAAATGCTAATAAAAGTTAGAATACATAATAAATTAAAGTAATAGTAAACAATATAACTTTAGTATGTAATATAATTATTAAGTTATTGAATAATAGTACTTTTATTTTAGTAGATGTAAGCTTGCATGTTATACAAAATACAAGAGGAAATAATTGAAAATGAAGAGAACTTGCTAAACATGTTTTGATTCAAAAGTAAAGGGGACTTCGGAATACCATTTCTTAAACTACACCACTAGATTTTAGAAACATGGGACCCTATTATAGAAGGTGATATTTCGATTTACCCTTTTGCATGTGTGTTATTTTTTGGATCATTTTTACGACATTCAAGATTGTTGCAAAGTCCGTTACAATTTCCAATGAACTAATGAATATAATCTACTTATATTGAAATAATGGGAGCCCACTTCCAACCTTGGTTGTGAATACTTTTTGGCCTCTCCAAAATGGAAAAGACTCACAAATATTCCACTCTAGTTCATGTTCATTTTTTTTAAAATTATAAGCAATTTAGTGGGTAAATTGTTGGGAGTTGATGAGGGGTTCAAATTATTTGTATTCCACATTTGCTCATTTTTTTGTGGAGATAGATGTCACCAAACCTCTCCAAACCTTAATAGTTCAAAAGGGTGTAGGAAGTCACAATATAGGTCATGAAGGTATTCATTTTTATTTTTGAGGATACCTCAAGAATGGTCATTTAGAGCTACCCAATGTTACAAATGGAAGAGTGACTAATAGTCATTTTGGTGGAGGGAACTCCACCCCATCCATACATAATAGAGATAGAAGGTGCTAGCGTGTAGGGGAATAATGGGGCCCCTATTCAACCAATTTAAAAGATAATAAGGTTGATCCACTAAGAAACACACAATTCCCATAAATGAATTTTTATTATTTTTTAAATTGTGAGGATAGATTGCATTAAAAGATCATACTATAATTCTCTATTTTGAAGGTGCTGGTGAATTAAATATTGAGTTCAAAGATAATATCCCTTATGGAGGCAAAGCCCATGTCAAAATCAAAAGAAGCAAATGTTCTAGAGAGGCAAGACCTTTTAGGAAAATGTTATCTCAACCTTGCAATAATAAGCTTACTATTGATCATGGATAGGATTATAGAGCATATCCTCCAACTTGGGGGTTGTAATTGGTTGTCCCATGTACATCCTTTATCCTACAACTAGTTGGCGGTTTAGGGGGTAGTATGCCCTAGTAATGCTTGTTGAACACCCTCAAAATATAATTTCATATATATTTGTCATTGTGATTCTTGACAATTTTGTGCATCATTTTTAGGTGTTTTTTAGCTCATGGGTTTTTAATTATACAATTTGATATTTTGTAACTCCTATATGTTAGAGATGTGAGATGTTATCACAGTGCACTAGTGTCTCTCTCAATGATTTGTGACATGGTTTAATATCCTCTTATGTCTTCTACAAGTCTAGTGGTTATATATCAAGTATTAACCAATCAATCTTTTGGTGAAATGAAAACCCTAGCTTCAAACAAGTGGTGTCAAAGCTTGGTCATAGGTTCAAATCCATATAGGCCACAACGAGTAGCATTAAGAGGAGCATTATTGGTAGTGCACCAATATCCCTCATGGAGATTTTTTACATGGTTCAACAGCCTTCTATGTCTTCTAGTAGTTGTATTAGGCATTAAAAACTCAATCTCTTGGTACAATGACGACCATAGCTTCTAACAAGAAGAATTATGGAGTATTCTGAGATTTTGATAGTTGTTAAGTTTCCTCTAGATACCATCAGTAATCCTCTTGTAGTAAGCTTTCCTTCCAAGTATATTTTAATCTATTATTTATTTATGAATAAATATTGAGTGTCTTTTGGAGTGTGGGGAATTTCTCCAAAAAGGGTTTCCTACACATAAATTATTTTACTTTATTATGAATGTTATTTATAGTTATTTTTGTTAAGATTCTATTACTATTGTAAAAAATTGTAAAAGAAGTTTGTATTACCCTCTTCTAAAGATTAGTCTAGAAAGTTGTTTTGTTATTTAACTTCATTAGAAAAGAAAATTGGATAGTGATGTAAAGGAAGAGTAAGAAAAATGAGGTGATGTTCAACATGCACTTTCTCCCCTAGACTAATAGTGGAGCAAAGATTGAGTGGTGTCTTCAATGAAGGGTTTTACTTGTCAAATGTTATTGATGAGAATTTTTATTGAAGGGATGAGTTCCCCCAATTTGTGGCCCTTATATCTAATGGAAGCAACCTCCTTTGGTCACATTGATATATCAAAAAAATATAATTATATTATAGCTTGATTATATATATATATATATATATATATATATATATATATATATATATATATATATATATATATATATATATATACACACACACACACACACACACACACACACATAATATTATAATTTATATTTATAATAATAAAAATTTAAAAGTAAATTTAATGAATTTTCATCATAGAAATATACTATATAGTAGTGATATAATATGTACTATATCAAATATTATACATAATTATTAATATACTTATATGATATGATTTTATTTGTATCAAATAAAAATATATTATGTATTTATTTATAATTAATATAAAAATAATTTAAGCTTTGGCATGGAAAATCAAATATTAATAATTTCCATGTCACCTTCCAAATGAGTATGAAATGTATTTAATTTAAAAATAAATACAAAAAAAAATGCAATCTATGAAGAAAATATTTCTTCAGAGAAACACCTACAATATTATATAATTTTGAATAGTCCAACTAAACAACAATGTACTCATTTAACATACTCCAAGATTAAGAGGGGAGGTCAATCAATCTTGATCATACACTTATAAACTTTCCAACCATGATTCCATATCAATTAATATTAACCAAAATAGTAGCAAAATCAAAATCAAAATCAATGGATACCATACACATGAAAACACCAAAATTAAATAGAAAATAGGAGAAGGGTAAAATCAAGGTGATATATAATTGAAAATATATGAAAATGGTACAAAATGTCCCTTTATGCTCATAGCCAATGAAGTTCATTTCTCCCTAACTTGGAGATTAAGGTTCACTACCTTAGGGAAAGATAAAAAGAACTTGCTAATTAAGACTCACTACCTTAGGGAAAACATAAACATATCAATGACTTACTATCTTGTAGAAGGATACATAAGCATTATGAATCAAGATAATACATATTTAGCATACTGCCTCTAGTGATTCTCCAAGTAAGAAGTCATCTTTGAATCATTCTCTTAGATGATTGATTTCATCACACACACACACACACACACATTTTTGTCTTAATATTGGTATAATGATTAACATTATATCATGAAGGCTTACTATCCAAACTTATCCTTGCACTTTTATTCATTACATATTTTTACAAAAACCTTTTTTAATAATCAATTTCCACTAAAATGATCTCCATGATAAAGTCAAACTTTAAAATAGGTTGCCCAAAAATAGAGGATAGATATAAGTCCTATTGAGTTATAAAGAAAGCACAATTATGGTGATTTTTATCTACTCCAAGGGATAAAGGAAATCTTAAAACATGATAAAACATCTAAGTAACTCCAAATGACTTTTGTGTAAAAGCAAATCCTCCAAAATCAACAACAAAGGTATCATGTAATTAAACTATTTCATACATTATCAGTCAATCCAAAAGCATAAATTTTGTTAAAATAATTCGGTGTGAATCTTCACTCAACAAGGTAGGGACCAAACTACATCTTAACCCAAATTCAACACAAGTCCAAACTAAAAGAATATGAGCTCCAAATAGGAAAACTAACTTAGGAATTTATCTATTGCTAAAAAAACTAGTAAATCTAACATTAGACATATATAGAAACACCAACTAGATTAACTAGTATCATGTAGTGTAAATAGGGACATTTCTAGAACATTTGGCCTTAATATAAAATCATTATCTTACTGATATGTTGATATGATTAGCCCCAATTGATAATGTTGTTAATATATGTCAAAGAGTCATATCAGTTGTTATGTTGTCATTGATGTCAAGCCTTAGTTGGTTAGAGATTATGCCAATTTAGTAGAGTGCCATATCATTTAATTGATGAAGAGGGTTTGAAGAAAATATGATGAAGTATTGATAAGTGTATGTTATTCAATGGCCACTTGAATGAGTTAGACTCTAACAATATAATGTTGGTTTGATTAAGTAATGAATTCATGGATAAGCAAAACATTTTGGTCACCGAATGAAGAACTATAATATTTACTAAGCTAATATAGTTGTCACTAAGCACCTAAAGAAGAAATAAAGGAAGTGTAGTGTGAATTGAGCCATTCCAGTATTAATGGAGTCTAGTGTTGACCGAATAAGATGTAATTTTAACCAAGCATAAAAAGGAAAAATATTTTAAGAAAATATTTAATTTTAGGATGACATTTAATGAAAATAAAGATTGTTTGAGAAGTTTTGAAGATAAGGATGAAGTTTGTTATGAGATCAATGACTGGAGTAATTCAAAGAATATATGATGAAGGTTAATTGATGATTTGAATCAAAGAACAAATATCAAGGTGAAGGTATGATAACTAAGTGTCTAGATTCAATGAATTTGAGCTAGATGAAGATTTAACAATTGTGATTAAGTGGAAAAACCTTGAATATTCTAATGGAATAAAAAAACAAAATAAATTGAAGGATAAATAAGATGTTATTGTTAATTTATACTGATTGAATAGAAGACCAAGTCAACTAAGGATAACGAAGATGATAACCAAGAAGAATTTTTTCTTAGGATCAAATAAAGAAAGTGTTAAGGGGTTGTGTAAAATGTGTGAATCAGTCAATAAGAAATTAGAGGAATGAGATTGAGCAAAATAGAGATCTAAGAAAGCAAGGTAGTCCTAAACCTAACAGTTCATTTCACTAGTACTCACTAATCATTGTAGTATAAAATATCTCAATTGAGTGGACCTAATAGTCTTTTGAAATCCTATATGGTAGCATTCCATAGTAATATTTTGTAAGTCCTTTAGAGAAGGTCATTATTTAGGAGTGTCAAAAAATGAATAATGTCTAGATGATCTTTTGGGAAAATCCTCTAACAAGGTCACATAAAAATGTATATGTAACCTTTAAAATGGTTGGCTCCTAACAAAGCTCATTCTAGAAGAGTGAAAATTTTGAGTTTTTGGTTACCAAGTGGTTTTTCCCTTTATAGGGTTTCCACGTTAAATACTTGTGTCAAATTATATAGATGCTTATTTTTTTGCAAGTTTATTTTATGTTTACTATTTATTTTTCCAACTTGGTATAAGCTAGTAGATAACTTTGATACTTGGTATATGAAGATAAAAATTTAATGAAAATTTTATATCATTTTATATGGTGATGATTTGAATTGGTTACCAAGTTAATGATCTAAAAGATTTAAGTATTGAAGATTGGTGAAAAGTGTTTTTGAGGCCTGCAGGATAGTTGGTTATAGCTGATTCACCCCTCCTCTTAGTTGTCTAACAATTGGTATCAAAGTCATACTTGAAGTAAAAGTTTAAAGGGACTTAAGCTAAAGATCTAAAGATGTATAAGAGAGAGGTGTTGAAGGTGGACAAGGAGAACTTCTCTTCATAGAAAAGAAAGATGAGGCTTTATCTATCTAGGATTGGAGACAATGCACTATATTATTTGGAAAACCAGTACACCCCTCATAAAGGTCCAATGACAATTGATGAGATGAACTAGAAGAAAGAACAAAGTAGTCTAATGATTTAGGTTGCTTCTACACTGAATGATGTTGAAAAGATTGTGCTATTGCTAAAGAGATGTGGGACAAGCTAATGCTTGTATATGGTGGAGATCAAAATTTGTTGAGATCTAAAGAAGAAAGTCTAAGAGGAAAGTATGATGATATGCACATGAAAGGAGGAGAAAAACCTGATCAACATGTCAACTGAATTAAGGAAGTTGTGAGTGCCATCAAAGTTGTTGAATATTTCATTAGCAATTAAGAAGTTGTAAGATTTTCATAACATTATTACCGGTTTATGCTACAAGAGTATTTGTATTTAGGAATTTAGAGCTATATCTTTTATTGATCTTACTCTTGATGGTTTGGTCAATATATTGACTACAATTGAGTTAAGTAATTTTGACAATTATTTACCTAATATTGAAAATTATTTTAAGTCATCTCTAACCATTGGAAATTTAAAGAAAGAGAAGAGTAGAAAAGATAGAAGTGATTTAGATTCAATTGACAAAGAGATGAATTAAATTGAAGCACTCCTCACAAGGAGGCTACCAAGAGGAAAAGGAAGATTCAAATGTAAATTACACCTATTATTATTGAGATGTAATTGTTGGCCACTTTTGCCCCCCGTTTAGCCCATCATTGATAACCGATCAAAAAAAATTCAATGGGCTAGATTCTTTGTTGTGGGTTAACACTCTAAAGTCGGCAGCTAACATTTTGTATTAGTTTGGTTCCTTCTTTTACCAAGTTGGCCTAGGTTCTTCATTAATCGAGTTATCTCAATTTACTATTTGTTCGAGCAACTCTATTCTAGCTTGGTTTGTTCTTTAACTGAGTGAACTTGGTTTCTTTTGTTGCCAAGTTGGCTCATTTTCTTCTGTGATTGAGCTATGGGTTAATGTGTGATTTTTGTTTGGGTTAACATTTCATTTAACCATTTTTTCCATTTCAGAGAATGACTTTTCTTCTCTATCCAAAATAGAAAAATTTTCTATTTCAAAACATCTCACTTTTGGCTTACACGAAATCGTGAAATCGTTGTTCTCTCTTCCATTGTGCGTTAGTGAAGGTGCCAACTGAAAAATTTATGCCATGTGGCAGATTCTTCTTGTTTTGGGTTTCTTTTGATCAGACAGTTCTCATATTTCTATATAGCTTATTTTTGTTCTTGTGAAGATGTGATGACCATTGGATTTGGATGCATCTTGTGGGTATTTCAAGTGCATCTCAGCCATCCATTTCACATGAAGCTGATCTTGATCTACAATTGGGTTTCAATCACTGGTTGAGGAGATTTTTGTGGCATCTAGATTGTCTATTTTGAAAATAAGACCTACATCAATGACACATCTTTTTGGGGCATATCAGATTTACTCCGCTCGGGTCAACTTTGCATTTTTCGTGGCAGGTTAACATCTTGTGTTATCCCACCCTACATTTCTTGACAACAATGTGAATTGATTTTTTTTGGCCATGACATGTTACAAGGATCATTTCTTCAATGCAAACTAACATTTTGGGCCTTGTTCCATGGCATCAATGCATCTCCATGCCCTTTTATAGATTGTAATGATCAAATCTTTTCAATTGGATCTCTCTTACGATTAGGTTTATTGATTTGGGTTTCTTCCCATCACTTCATGGGCAGATTGTATTTCATGATTAGATTTAGTTCTGATTCTTTTGTTATTTCTCTCTACAACCCAACTCCACCTTGATTGGGGTTTGAACTTCATGGTTAAATAAGAGTTATCACTAAACCCTTTAAAAGGCAGTTGTAAATACTTTTTCTGGGTTCTTCTCTATTCTCTCTGGTTCATTGCAAAAGCATTATGCTCTGTATTTGTAACCTTTTTGCCTTACATGAATTAAAATCTTAGCTTTATCTTATCTTTTTGGTCTAATACATTATGCAATTTGTTGCCTTGTATGCATTGTTTCTTGTTTGTTGTTTCATGTTTGCATGTCATGTGTAGTTTGTTGTTGAATGTTGTCTTGTGAACTTGTTTCCTTGTAGATTTTCATTAGTTTTTACCTTTATGTAAATTCTGAAAGAGTATATTCGAGTTGATTTCTATGTATAGACAAGTCTCATTCATGTGTAGTGCATTCATAGGAAGAGTTGTAACAAGAATCTCAATATTGGTGCATCACCCCCTTTCCCTTCAACATTTTATTGCATATCCTCTTTCTCTCTTTTCCCTCAAAGTGGTAGTGTAGGTGTATCTTGATTGTAAGGAAGTCAACCTTCTCCAAAAATTTAACCTCAAAGCGCAAGTCCCACAGTTGAAGGTTTTTTCCATGTTGCACAAGGTTGCTTGAGGGTCATACCTCAAGAAAGGGTGCATATTTTTGTGTAAACAGTAATGAAGTTGGTCATTTTGTTGCTAGATCTCATAAAAAGAATAGCAGTGATAGGAAAGAAAAGAAGGAGAGAAAAAATACATAAATAAAAAGGATTATAAGGAGTATAAAGATAAAGGGAATAATTCATGTAATATTGCTGAGGAGGAGCACATCGAATCAAATGTTGATGATGAGAATGAAGGTGAAGAAGTGAATATGTTTCTAAAGTAGATCTAGAAGACAAAAGTTATGATGAAGAAAAATGTCTTATTTCTCATGTTAGTAAAAATGATACACAAATTATTGATAGTGGATGTTCACATCACATGACTAATGATATTAATAAGTTTTATAAACTTGAAGAATGTGATGAGCTATTAAATTTGTGCATGATTCTATGTCTTATGAAAGGCAGGCGTTCGTTGATTTTGAATGAACAAATCAAATGTGAAGATGCTTATTGGGTTCAAGGACTAAAGTACAACTTGTTCAGTGTTGCACATCTAAATATAACAAGTCATATATTAGAATTATATAGCATAAAGGTAAATATCTATCATGATGGTAACTTGATTGGTATGGGACAACAAACAAGAGTTAACGTATTTTACCTAGATCCTACTATTAGTACATGTCTATTTTCTAGAAATGAAGATGTATGGCTATGGCATAAGAGATTGAGTGTCATGTAAATTTTGACAATATGGTCAAAGTGAGTAGAAGGAAGAGAGTGAGAGGATTACTAAGCCTACATAAATATGATATTAATGTTATGTGCAAAAAAATGTCAACTAGGAAAGATGACTAACTCTAGTTTCTCTAGTAAGTCAAATTCATCTAATGATATTTTAGAGTTGGTACATACTAATTTGTGGGGTCCTATGAAAGTTGAGAGTTACTATGAAGATAGATATTATATACTATTTTTTGATGATTATTCTAGAATGCTAAAATTAATATTTTTAAAGGTGAAATCTAATGCATAATATTCAAGTCATATATGGCCAGAGTTGAAAAGGAAACAAGTAAATAGTTGAGATTTTAAAGATCTGATAGATGTTGTGAGTTTATGTTTGATAAATTCACTAACTTTAATGTTGAACATGGAATTAAGAGCTAACTATCTACACCAAGAAATCCACAATTGAATCGGATTGTAGAGAGAAGGAACATATCTATTATTGATTGTGCTAGAACACTAATTGAAAATGGAATTGCACAAATATTTTAGAGTGAGGCAACAAGTACCATTTTTTACACACTCAAAAAATTTAAGTTAAAGAAACGAAAAAATAAGACACCATATGAACTCTGGTATGTTCATACATCGAATACAAATTATTTTAAAATCTTTGGAAGTAGGCATAAATATGCAAGGAATGGAAAATTTTATTTAAAAGGTGATGAAGGTATATTTAATTAGTATGAATGTTGATGGTATTCCTTTGGGGGAGTATCCTAAGAATTTATAAAATAGTTGGGGAGATTGTTAGCATGATTGATATGTTGCATTCATGACTATGTTTTTCATTGATTTCAACATAGTATTTTTTTGTAAAGACTGGAAAATTAGAAGACAGAGAATTAGGTTGTGCAAACCGTGTATTGATGATGAGGTCAAGAATAGTTGAGGATATGTTCTAGAGTATGTCCTGATGATGTGTACAAGTGCATGTGTGGAAAGTCAAATATATGTGAAAGATATTTATGATTTACAAAAGATAGTGTACATATAGAGTACCTGAGAAGTAGTTTGTGGTGTTTGGACTATATCTCTTAACAGGGATAGAATCATGATGAGAAAAGATAGAAAATGATAGTAGACAACCTGATAATGACATCAGTGAGTGTACAAGGTTTGAAGTCACACATGCGAAAAGTTATAATTATTATGAGTCAACAATATTTTGTAATTCTGAAAATATATAATATCTTAATGAGGTCCTATTATAATTAGTTGGGAAAGCCTCAAGACCACCTCAAAAAATTATTTTGAGGAAATGGTATAAAGGAAGGTTACTTTCCTTGTGATGAAATGTGTAATGTGTGTATGTGCGAATTATGTAAGTCATATGAAAAATTGATAAATGTGAGTGAGTGATCAAAGATATCGATATGATGTAAATTTGAAGATCTAGTATTGAGATCTGAAAGGTATTTGGTGCATTATTGGCATAGTAAGTGGATGGAAAAAGAGTTTGAGTTGTGGAGTTCAGTTTTATTTCTATTATTCTAAAAGGAATAATACTGAGGCTAGTTAGACAATGAGTTTGGTGGTCTTCCCTCTAAAGTTGTTTGGACAGTGGGTCCTTCTACCTTTTACAACTCATAATAGGGTTGGCACAAATCCTAATAGGGGCTGATATGTATTAAATGTAATTAATTGGCTCCTAAAATAGTCCATCCTCTAATAAGGAACTTTTATATTAGTACATCATTTTGTGGGTACCATCCCCATCGGGGTTTTCCCTAGTTAACATATTTGGTGCTATTGTGTATGTGTATCTTCTTATGATTTTTAATTATATTGTGCTAGAAGTTTTCACTAAGTAGGACAAGTTGGAATAAAGTAAGAGTTCTCATTTATAGGATAATATACTTTGATAAAGAAGGAACTGTGTACAAATGAAGTTTCTACGGTTAGACATGGAAAATTGTCTAAGTAAAAGTTAGTTATCTAGTAGAATAGAGAATTTTTTATGTGGACAAATAACAAAGACATTTTTGGCACATGTGCAATTAGATACAGATTGTACAAAGTTTTAGCATGATGAATGTAAGTGGGCAGGTCAGTACGATCATTATGGAATAAGTTTTAAATTGAATATCAGTAAAGGCAGTGTGCATGAAGAACAAAGTGTGACAAAAAATTGTGAATTATGGGTTAAGGAATTATTTTGTTTACAAAATAATTACTTGACTAATTAGGGATGAAATCATAATGTTAACCCTAAGAGGGAAAGATTTAGATTTGTATTTTACCAAGCGTATGAAAGCTTGAAGGCCAACTGAACAATATTTTATAAATCACAAAGGTATAAAGGTGGATTACGATATGAGAAGTATGTTGAGAAAAAAATGATACAAGTATGATCAATATGTTTCAATCATTGTTTTGTTGCTGATGTCAAACTTGTTATTTGCTGGTAAGGCAACTACTTATATGCTTTAAGTACTATCACTTATTTGATTGATGAAGAGGATTTGATCAAAACATGTAACAATAGCACCTAGAGGAAAGGTTCAGTCATGATATGTAAAAGAGTACAAGAACCTGTTAAAATAGTGATAACATGATGTATTGATAATCTACATAAGGTTACAAAGGTTGGTTACACTAAGAAAGTATAGAAGAACAAGTTAAACAAAGTTTTTCTACCAAGCTTGACCTAGTGGATAGTAGGTGTTGAGAAAAGTCAGTACAAGACGAGCAAAAAATTAGTTGGAGGTATGTAAAATTCCATTCTAGTGTATGCCAAGTAGAATAGTGGATGTTGAGTAAAGTTTAGTTGATGTCAAACACCAGTAAATTTTAGTTTGTGTCGAGTGATTTTACAGAGGATATCGAGCAACATAGTATGTGTTGAGCATCAGATGCAAGTTAAATGCTAAGTGACTGCATTAATAGAAAGATTGTGAATTTGATGGATTGGAGCCAAAAAGTTTATTTTCTTGGATTACATGAACCAGGTGGAAGATAAGATTTGTGAGCTAGTGGCACAGAACTCAAGGTAAACCATTTAAAAGGAGAAGTTTCTAGAAGAGATATGAAATTATATGTGGTAGATTCATTGTATCCTGCCTAATCTATCCTAATCCTAAATTGGATGATGGAGAATGAGCGAAAAAACATATTAATTTCCTATTTATAGGAATGATTGGTCAGAAGCAAGTGTTGTCATGGCTGAGAACTTAAGGAAGACAAGAAGTAAAGGGCTTTTCTTCATCAAGTGACCTAAGAGAAGAGTTTACATTAGCATGTTAAGCAAGAAGGCTTAAGGGTATGAATGTTTGAAGGGTGAACAAGCTATCAGAGCTAAAATGTGTGAAGGCCAAGTAGAATGGAGGACAGAAATAGAGATTTATAATCTACAAATGGAGTTGTAAGTTGTTATCAAATCAAGCCTTACTATTACTCTCTAATAATTGTATCATTCTAAGGTAAATCCTTTGGATTAAAGTTGACCTAACAGTCAGTTATAAATCTTTAACCAGGTGACATTCCAAGTGAATGGTCTAAAGTCTTCTAACAAGGCTCACTCCTAATAGGGTGATTGAAATCCA